>VZZY01017941.1:59427-230718 GCA_013400335.1 Eurystomus gularis
TGGGGTAGGGAGGGCAGGGCGCCGTGGCGGGAGCCGGCAGAGCCTCCGCCGCCGGCACAAGCCGCCCGTCTCCCGCTCTCCTTCCCCTTCGGTCCCTGGCCGCCAGGCAGAGGAGAAACGGTGACCTCAAGTGCTGCCGTATTGCTTTAAAATGCAGGGTGAATTGGGAAGGGCTGGTGGAAGAAACGCGGTGTTCAGGCTCTCCTAGCTGCGCATGGTGATCAGTGACATCAATGAAGCGGTTCGTATTCCGCTCCTGTACGACTTGGCGCGGGAGAGAGCCTGCTGTTCCATCGCATCTCCGAGCTCCCTCCGGGGAAGCAGGGTGATGCTGGGTGCCTCATCTGCTGCCTCTTCCTGAGCGCCTCAGCCCTTCGGGCAGCCCTGCGGAGGGGAGAGGGGAGGCTCCCTGCCTTGTGACTGTAGAGCTGCGAGGAGACACCTTGCTGGGCTCGGAAAGCCCCGTGGATACCTGAGGAGCGGGACTGCAGCGGTGGGCTGCGAGCGGAGCCCGCGGGGTGACCCTTGTCCCCCGACCCAAGTAGGTGATGTGGCCGGTGTCTGCCTCTGGCACGCCCCGGTGATTTTATCTTCCCGGAGCTCTGTGCTTGGAATGTTGCACTAACTCGAGAGATGCGCGGTGAAGTCAGCCTTGTGTGCCGCCGCCTGAGGAATACAGGATTGCCTTTGGAAGAACAGGGTCGGCGTGTGGGTGGTGTTATCTGGGGGCACATGCCAGGAGAGGCAAGCGGCAGCTTTCCAGACCCTGTATGTGTTTCAGCAGTGGCCATTAGTGACAATCGTGTGGCTGTGGATTGGGTGAGGTGCGTGGTGGTTGGAGGGGTCGTTACGTGTAGGTCGATTCGTGTTGTCTTGTTTAGACCCTACTGAGGTGTGTTTGCAAGGCGGGTTGTTCCCACCTCCCATCATTAAAAGTTAAGGTGGAAACGTTTCCTTGTTTGTTCCCACCCACCCCCCTGATGAGGGGAGCTTTGTGACATGTAAAATTCTCAGGCTGCTCTTTCGGGAGTCTGTGGGTTAAGTGAATATGTTTTCCAGTTTGAGAACTGTTTTGCTTTCTGGTGGTTGGAAACTGGAGAAAAAGAGAGATTTAAAAATAAAATCAGACTGTATAGTCCAAGTGGTAAAGGAAATGTTCTCAAGATCCCACGTAGCAAGCTGGGAATGAATGCAAACTGTTCTTGCTCTGTACCTCTTCCAAGTTCGGTTCTCTCTGCGATGCTGTCTCCTCCTGCTTCCCAGCAAAGCTCGATCTGCATGGCTAGTCAATCATGTCGTGAAAATGAGGTGCTTCTTCCCAGCCTCCTAAAGATGCGATGGGAACGTGTTGGCACTGCAGCAGGAGTGACGGTCTTCCCAGCATGTACTGTAACGGTGTGGAAGTCCCTCCTGCTTTAAACTTTCCAGTGTGTCAAAAGCCTCACAGAATTCGAGGCAGGTTACTTGTGAATCAGACCCTGCTGCCTCTACCTCTCTTGCTTCAGCTGCTGTTGCTCTGGCAAGCCCCCTTATGCCACCCTCTGGAAGGCAGGGTGACTGTAGTTGACATGCAGTTTCCAAGAGAAAGACTGTAGACCACACAAGGGATACGTAGAGGCAGATCAGGCTTGCTGAAAAGCATTACTCAAAGTTTAAGAATTAGGAGTTAATAAGTACTTTTTCTGTAACTTTCAAGCGACAGTATGTAGGTGTATTTGGAAAAGTGCAGGAGTGTCCAGTTCCTTTGTTACAACGGGGATAGAAACCTCCTAAAGGTCCTTAAAGGTCAGTCCTAATCCAACGTGCGTTTTGCAGGTGGAGAGTTTCAGTCAGCTTTCCGAGGACGTAGCTGTTGTTTATTGGTCTGCCATACACCAACTAAGCATCATACCAGTTGTGTAAATGTGTGGGTTGCTCAGATCTGCTCTTCCAGCATTGAGGTTTTTTTCTATACACTCATGGAAGACTGAAACGCCAAGTGTGAATTGCTGCATTGTGTATCTGTGATGTGCATGCGTTTGGTACTTGGTAGCAGTACCTGGTGTGTGGGAAACGTACTCCACAGTTAGGTTTGGCACTTCAGAAGCATGTACAGGACTGCATTAGGGAGTGTAGAACTTTACCAGGGTTGATTTAAGAGCATGGGTATCAGACTGCAGTTGGAAGTTGGTCCGAGGGGTTTTTTTTTTCCCCCCCTCAATTTAAAAAATATATCTTCCGTAAGTTCCTTATGTATTGTTACTGGGACCTGTATGCTTCAGGAGCTCCTTAGTGGGACACATTTTTAAAAAGTAGGATCCTTCAAGGGCTTCCTTGCTTGCCTCCTTTCTTCTTCCCAATCTTCTACACATGGAGATTTACCCCTGAACTCTGTGATTTAAGTAATTTCTCAACAACTTCAAACACGGTCCATAATTTGTGGTTAAAACACTGCTTGTTGTTAGCAAACAGGTGAAGGAAACAAATCTAGTAGCTCTATATTTTTCCTTTCACGGATTTAATGAACTTTTAGAAACAATTTAGCCTTGGTTAAAATGCTCTTAAATAGGAAAATAGTATGAATGTTAGATTTCTTTTCTTCTGTTTCGGTTTTATGTTTGCGTTTGCATCAGAGCCTCTATCCAGCTAGGCATCAAAATCTGACAACGGGAAAGTAAGTTCTGGTCTTAGTTCAGGTGTAGCAGTAAGTGATATAAAAGCCACTGGTTTAGCAAACCAAACATTTTTACCTCATGAAAGTGGTTTTTGGATCTCCGTCATAACTTCAGTTAAACTTAATGGACCTCTGGCAAAACGAGGCATTGCTTTTGTGTGAACCAGCTAGTTTTGCCCTTAACTTGGAGTTCATAGCTGAAAACTGAACTAATAGCCAATTAATATGTGCTTCTCAGTGCTCAAAGCACACGGATGGGGAGCTCTGGCTAGATCTGAATCTAGCCAAAAGGCTGCTTGAGACTTAAAACCAGGTTTGCTAGTTCCTTCCTATTAATATGGATTATGAATTCAGTATGTGAACCACAGAAAACAGTACTTCAAGTGGAAGGGATTATTGCTCAAAATCCTGCAATCAGAGCTTCCTATTTTAATAACTAATCAACTGATTGATGAAGGGAGAAAAAGTACTTTGCAGATATTTATTGTTCATGTTGCTGCTAGTACAGCATTCGGTTTTATGCATTTGTTGATATGAAATCTTTTGTGGAAGGATGTTTTGGGTGCCTACAAAGCTTGTAAGAGTACAAGAGGGCAGGCTTCTGGGAGAGGTGATGCTCCTGCAACTTTGGATGCTTAGATGGTTTCTTATAAGAGAGTTTACAATAAATACGAACTTGGCAGTGGTTGGATTTGATTTGTCTGTTGGCAGTTCAGGCAGTCGGTATAATCCCATTGGCAGTGGGTTTATGTGTTTTCTAGCTGCTACGATTACATGCTGTTCTTTGCATACCTGACTGAACTTTTTTTGAAGCTGTAAGACAAAAGAAGTTAGAACAAGTACTTTTAATTCCCGGTGACGAGCCTCTGAGTAAAGAGCTAAAGTAATTTCAAATAGTCTGTGTTATGACTGTATAAAATCTATCTGGCCTTTGTATAAACATCCATGTACACACAAACCATACAGCTTAGGGTGGAGGAAAGAAAGGGTATTCTTCCTGGGTTCAACTGAGAACAGAAAAGCCATTAGAGCTTTTTTTGAAGGGTGATATAGAGCTGGAGAGTGGCTGCATTTGCCTTGGATTCGCCTATTGTCAGAGCCTCAACCTGGTTGGTGTGTTTGCCATGAATCCTTGGCTGATGTTCATGAGCTTCACTGGAGGTGCCAGAATGCAGCAAAACCCAGCCCTGTGAAGGAAGGGAGGGGGGAGCAAGGGAGCCAGCCCCCTTTGCTCTCCGGTCTGTGTTGGAAATGCAGATGAAGGTTGTAATTGGGGTTGACTTGGGTTTTTTGGAGGAGCTTGTCTCTGCTGGGTAACTCCTTGGAGGGATTTTGGAGGACAGTTGATGGCCAAGCAGACCAGTGGTGTTTCTTAGTTAGGAGCCAGGTGCTGGTCAGACTCTCTTGTGTGTTAAACTCTTAGCTCGGCTGTGCTGGCTCATATTGGGAGTAACTACTCTGGAATATTGCTGTTGTTGGGGTCGAGATTGGAATCTTAGCCTAAAGGTGAACAGAGGGTTCCTGGGCTTCTCCTCAATTCTACTGGGAACTTCAAAACAAGCAAGCCTTGCGGTAGTGGATGTTCACCTGAGGAAAGGCCACAGCCTGCTGTCTCTCACCAGCCTATTTTGTCTATCGTCAAGAGAATGCCCTGCGACATAGAAAGACACAGTCTTGGTTCAAATTAATTCCCTCAAACAGTGCAGTCGGAAGGGCAAAGAAATGAGAGACACAGAGGAAGGTTCACAGTGAAGGGCCACAGAGACTGCAGTATTTTCTGTCGCTGGTGAAGTACTAGCTTATTTTTTATTTACTTCAGATGTTTCGTTTCTGTTTCATTTTCTAAGCTGAACAAACCGTATGAGATATCAGGAGAAGACTGATAAAAGGTGATAGAAAGGTTTTGGAAGGCATTTGGAAAGGATGTAAAGAGAAGAATATTCCCAATCAAACAACTTCATTCCTGATAAAACAGCTGCAGGAGCCATCTTAGTGAAACAGTAGTGAGTCCATTCTGATGTGAAGATCATGTTTAAGCACTAAAAACCTACTCTTGCTGAAGTGACTTTTTTTTTTAGGAGGAGCGAAACATACAGGCCACTACTTTTATCAGTGTATTTATTTATTATTTTGGTTGTTAGTCAGATTTGGATAAGAACTTGTGGATAAAATAGCTTTGTGTTTCCAGAAATAGGTATTTCTACTGGGGTTGGGGGGCCTCAAGTGGCTCAGGCCGTAAGACTGAACATGTAAATGGTGCTGCTTGGGGGGCTGGCAGGGCTGTGCGAGGAGCATCCTTCTCACGTCCATTTTACATACTTCTTGCTGTGGTAACCAGGGAGCCTTCCTGCAAAGCCAGGTTATTGTTTGTCTCATTTCCCTCGCTCTTGTGGTTCCTTGTCCCTTATTATAAACAGAACAAAGATAGTCCTCCTTGGTTTTCGTTCAAGATATGGTTCGGTGCACAACCGTCAGAGAGTTTTATTGATGTGTTCTTTGAGATGAGATGTAGCACTGCAGTCTTTTATCGCTCTGTCGTTAAATTTGGTGCGGTGCTTTTTAACAAAAATTAGGAATATGAATCCCAGCATGCCAGTGTAATTTAAATAGTTGATTACAGCATTTTCTGTTTGCCTACAGTTTCCCCCTCGCCGTATCTGGAGGATAGATGGGTATGGTTAGCTTTGTGCCATCAGGCAGCACGTGCGTGCCCCCAGGTGATTGTATGATTCCAGAGTTCTCCGATATCCAGCCTATATCATAGGACTGAGGGAGCCACCTTATTTTCAAGCTAACAGTTCCATTTAAATATAAGGATATTCTTTAGACCAGCAGCTCCAGATGCTGCGGGCTGATGAGCAGTGACATAGGGATGATCATGGGCAGCGTTGTAGATCTCAGCGTTAACTTACCTTGTTTGTAGGGATATTTCCCTGGTCAAGCAGATGTAACGAGGGCAGGTCACTGTATGTTTCTTGCTACAGTCCCTGCTAAAACTTCACAGTTATGCGTTTTAGAGTAACAGGCAGAGTGTTTTTGTGAAGGACGTTCTTCATGACTCTGGAGAAAATAAATCTCTGCTAAACAGAGAAATTATGCACTGTTAAAAGTAGGAGAGAGCTGCTTTAAAGAAAAAAAAAAATAAAACCCCTTGAGTATTTTGGTGACCTGGTGTTAGTGGTTTTGATAAAACTTGTTTTAACTTTCCAGCTGTATCTGGGAAAGGTCTTGCAAGTGCTGGGCCAGTAGTTTCTTTCTGAATGGCAGTAAAGTCACAGCACTTCAGTTCTGTGCTCATTCACACTGTGCTTGGCAATGTCCCAGCCACATAGCTGGGATGGGTACGTCCATGGGTATGTACTGGTTCACTGTGGTGGTGGAGGAATTCTCGAGTACTGTGGCAGATACTTGTTTCCAGGAGTCTCCACTGAACAGATCTGCACTTCATCTGGCAAACCGAATTTATAAAGATTTTCTTCATTTTTTTTTTTCTTTTAGTTTTTACACTTGGGTGATATCAAAGCTTGAGGTAACTTACTTGGAAATCTTTGGTGCCTGGTGGTATATCCAACAGCATGAAATAACTCCTGTCTTTATTCTCCGCTGCTGTCTGCAAAAAGAGATTGCAAGTTTGCGGCAAGAAAATATTTGAGACAGCGCAATGAAAGTAATTAGAATATGGTATATTTTATTTTTATTGTTGCATCTAAAATGAGTATAAACAAGCTAGAAATGAAACCCCCACGCTAATGGAATTACATATTGACAGTAAGTGCCATGTGTATGAGAGGAAATATTAACAGCTCAAAGCAGAAATACAGCGTTGCCTTTGAATTTAGTTTTTAATCTCTGTCAGAGAAATGTGGTAGATGGGTGAGAAGTCAGATGCACTCAGTGAAAACCTGTATAGTCTTAAAGAAATATTCTTGATTGCCACGTTGTAGAAACATGAAAATCTGGTCTCTCTGTACTGTAAAGGTTTGGTTTAGTACTGAAATATTCATGTGTTCTTGCAATTGTTGAATGTCACTGCACAATCTATTGAGGCAATACTTGTTCCTTTCTTTCCTGCATCAGAACAATCCTTTGGGCCTGTGATTTCTAGGGGAGGGAGGGAGCTCTGCTCGGGGAATCTCTACACGGAATAGGGGGTGCTGTGAGAGGGTCAATAGTGAACCACAAACGAGTGCCGTGGTTTGGCCTGCACGATGTGAGTGCAAGTCTTGTCTTCGAAGACATGGAAAGTGACTGCGGCCTGTGGTACAAGCCCACAGATGAGATGCAGCAGATAATCCCACGGCCTCTTCCTAAAATAGCCCAAAGTAAACTTCAATATATCTTGAGTTGTTTTGTGATTAACCTGCCTAGTTTTAAGGAGGTTTATGGTAGTGAGGGTACCTTTGACTGCTGCAGTTGTAGGGGTGGCACGTGCACAACCTCTTCAAGTGTCTGTTGTCTGCCCGTGAAGGTCAAGCATAGCGCTTGTTGCCTTTGAAGAAGCACCGACTGGTTTCTGAACCCATTTAGCTAATGAGACCTTTAAGTTATTTAATATTCACAAATAGGATCTTCAGATTTCTCAAGAACACTATGAACTCTCTTACTCATATGTCCACTAGCATAAATTTGTTCATAGTAACAAAATTGCTGCACCTCAGAGTCAAGGAAATTTCCAGTACCCGCTCATTTTATTTAAGTTGGAGAGTTTTCCCCTGGAGGTGCCCAAATAAATTAAAGGGCAGTAGATGATTTTATTCAGTAGCCTTCTTTTACTTCTCTTTACATTTATCATTTTTAAAAGTTTATTTCTCCATACCAAGATCTGAGAGCACTGCATTTAATGACAATAACACTTCTAGGGGTTTTTGTTTGGTTTTTTTGTTAAATAAATCTTTTAACATTTAAGCAAGGTTATTTACAGAAGTACTTAGAACTGAAGAAAAGAAATGCACTGGGTGAATCTGAGATGGTGGTTGTTACAGGGTTGTGGTTTGGAAAAAAAAAAAGTAGACGCTTTAATAAAATGGGATTTATGACTGGTGAACCATGGGGCAGAAGTTGAGCTTGTAAAAATCTCTTTGTATTTTGAAAAAGTCCAGATAATAAGATATTGCTAACTTCTGTTAAAAACACGGTCGCTGCTACACTTGGGAGCAGAAATGGAAAGTACAGCCTCTAGGAAGGTGGTCTGAAGTACACTGGTGGGACTGAAGCCACTGAATAGATGAATTGGACTGTTCATGAAATTCATAATGGATTGAAGGAAGCTTTGTCCGCTGGCACTGCAAACTCGCTTCCACTTCTGCTCTATTTTTTCCTGATTATAACTTCAAAGAGCAGTGAAGCAGTGGAAGATAGTGCCTGGGTTTGCCTCATTGAAGGTAAAGGACAGCAGATTATTGAAATCCCTTAATAACTCTCTTTTGGGGGTACAACGATCATCTTTGGAGTCTTTGATAATGTTCCTATTCTAATATCTTTGAAGGCAGATTACAAAAAAAACCCAAAAACTCTAACATAAGGGAGCTTCAAACTAAAGGGAGCCATCCATCAGAGATATGGATGTTATGTCCTCTTGCCCTCCCACCAATTATTGAGATAGTGACAAGTTTATGACTTACTTGGACTGTCAGCCACAAGAGGATGGGCATGGAATTCCAAAGTCTTTGTGAAGATGTCCTTGCTTAATTTCTGTGGAAGGAATTGGCAAATTATTTTAATGGCACAACAGGGTAACTAAATGTCAAGGCTGGTGCAAAATTAAGTCGATCCTTTGTAGGCCACACACCTAAGATGAGCTGGAGCTGCGAATTTGCGTTTTGGCTACAAAGTAATTGGTTCAGGGCAACTGCTGGGCTGCTTTGAGGTTCATCCTGAGCTGAATGGAGACTGGCGTTGGTTGAGCCAGGGTTAGTCCCGATGTGGTATGTGGTGGTGGTGGTCATTTGCTGAGGACATGTGAAGCTGATGGAAGAAGTGTCACGTGGCTGGAATATCTTTTTTCTTTCTAACTTTGCGTCTGCTAACATGAGTACTACTGTAGAATTTTTCTATCTCAGTATTTTAGAGTGAATCAAGTATTTAGCTTGTAATTAAAACCAGTAACTCTAGTTGCTCTGGTAACGTCCTCCTTCCTCCATGCACAAATGTATCTCTGCCCCTGTACCAGTAACATCTTCATGTTACTGGGGCTGTTGTAATACTTGAGCTGGTCTAGGAGATGTCCAGCCTCCTGACATGAGCAGAACTGAGGTCACTCTAACTTTATCCATTTAGTGTCTACTGGAACTCTACTTTTTGGGCTTTAATGTCAGACCACGTTCGGTTTCTCCAGTACAGGTACATACAGATGAATGGGTCCCAGTCTTAAGTAGACAGGCATTTATTTGTAATGCAAAAGAAATGTCAGTTTTCATGAATTGACTGTAGTGCAGCTGTAGGCACAGCACGCAAGGAATTTAATACTAAGATTGTGTAGATCCATCTTGTCAACAGGCTTTTTTTGGCGGTTCTTGGACTGCTATATATGATATTTAGCAAAATGAATTACGGCTTAAGATTACACAGAAAATTAAGAATAATGAAATCCATTACTGAGGTTATGTGCGAGCAGCCAGCTGAGATTGTGTGCGTGCTGGTTTACTCACAGCAATAGTTTTCCTTTCATTCAGTCTCCTAATCAAATTTTAAGGTGAGGTTTGACATTTACATGACATTCACATCTGTAGCAACACTGTTTCCTTTTCCCCATTGCTCAGTTTTCTTTGAATTAACATTATGCTCAAAGCAGTAGACTCTGAAGTGAGAGGTTGTAAAAGGGAGCTGGTAAGAAGTGATGAGTGTAACGTATTGGTTGTGTTCCCAGGGCTGGCTACAACTGTTTTAGACTTTCAGAGTGTGGGGAAAAGGCTTGAATCCACAAACTGGTAACAGAAAGTACCACTGACTTCCCTTCCCCCCGCTTCTGCCCTGAGAAGAAAATGCACCATCATGTACTCAAATGCAGTGAGGCCACTGAAGCAAACCATACATTTAGTTGCTTGCTTAAGCAGTTTCTTGCACTTGGTTATGTCATCTTGGGATGAGGCTGTGGGCCTCAAAAGCTCAGACAGGAATTTTCAGCCTGGGATTACACCGTATACCCTGGACCAGTGCCTGTGAGGAGCAGCCGCCTGGGCCTGCCTGAGGGATGTGTGCTGGTGGGGTGCTGAGCGATGGGAGTGGATGCTGCTGCAGCTGGGGGGCACCAGCCTCATTTCTGGAGGTGACTGAGGTGTTTGGGGACCTTGGAAACAGGGCAGGGATGAGACATGTGCAGTATCTTGCTCACAGTGCCTTGGAGGTTGGGCTGCAATGGGAGCTCTGACAGTACATCTCATTTTACATATTTTTTATGTATATATCCACTCATGCATGCTTAAATAGTCTCTAGAGCCTCCTAAAAGCCACGGAGAAATACTTAGTTTTTGTTCTGCACGTGCTGCTCAAATCAGAGCTGATGGACATCTATGTGCTCAATGTCCATCCAGAAGTTTACTGGTTTTAATGCAAAATGGTGGCATTCCTGGGCTCATGACGAGTTTGTTGCATGTGAAAGGAACAGCTTATTACAGCAGTTTTGATATATGAAATCTGAGGTAGCCATTGAAGGAGCGTAGCTGCCCTGAGCGTTACCAATACCAGGGTAGAAAGGGTTTATCTGCATTACTATATGTGTAAAGGTTTGGTTTCAGATATTAATGGTTCCCCAGTGTGGTTGGCACAGCCTTCTCTGTGGAGCAGTTTGCCACTCTTGTCCTGCTGCATGGTTTGGAATAACTGCATGTCCATTGAAATCTGGTTCTTAATTTCATCATAACAATATTGTAACTTCAAGTAGATTTAGAGGTTGAGTAGAGCACAAATGTATCTGCTTCAAAAATATGCATCCAAATGGAGTTACTTGCAAAAGACAACCTGTATGTTACACAAATCACAGGGTCAAGTTGCTGGCAGGAACTTGTTCTCCTGTGGTTATGATGGAACCGTTTAGACAGACATTTGAACTGATCTATGTTATCCTCTTGCTTTTAGAACAAATGCCGAATTCTGTGCAGCGGGTTTTTATAAAGCCTTTATGTTTCATCATTTGAACATCTGTGCTTGCTGTGCTCCTTAGCTGTTACACAGAGGAAGTAGTTGGAAAGGGCAGAGCTGTGGACAGAAAAGATTTTGTAGCCCCCGCTTTACAATCTGGAAAGGACAAACTGATTTACATGTAGCACGGTGGGGTAAAACGATGGGTGGCATTGGGGTGTGGAGGGGAACCCTACAAAAATAGTTTTTTGCTGCTGTGCTGGTAGTAACCTGTTGGGAACAAGTTTTAAACAGCTGTGTGGGATGGGTGTTTGTAATGCTGTTGAAATGATGTACAGTGCTAGAAATCATCGTGCCGGTAATGAACTGTGGCAGAAACATGAACTGCAGTGTGGGGCTTTTGGATTAAATAAAGCATCCCTGTGTGTTTGTCCCTTGTATAATCTCAGGAAGACCCACGTACTTGGATTGTTGTTAGCAATGGAAAGTAACCTTTGCCGATGTGAAGAGCTGCTCGTATATTTTGAGATTTATTTTTTTCTTCTCCTCTCAATCCTACTGCAACCAATAGCTGGTGCATTGTTCTGTTGCTGCCGTTCTACAGAAAGGTGAAAAACCCAAACCAACGCCTTTTTCACTTTACTTAGAGAAGGGCCAGAGCTCTAAGGAGTTGATTATATTGTGTAATGTTATCAGTTGGGAGCTGCTAGAGCACAACTAATGAGTTTTGGACTCTGAAATCCTTTATAATAATGAACTTAAAATCTGTAAAATTGTTTTTTAAAGTTGTTAGAAACAAAAATAGCACTTCTCACCTGCAAGGCTGAATGTTGACTCTTAGGTAGGCATGTCTAACGGCCAAAGATTGTTCATTAGATCTTAGTCTGCTTGGAGTTAGCTGTGCACCCTGGCTCTCTTTGAAATGGGTAGATTTAGAGAGGAGGAGAAAAAAACTATTGAGAAGAACACATCTGTCTTGAAATGTGTTGTTAGGTAGTGGGCCAAGGTGGTTTTTGCCCATATTCTGTGTAATTTCTGGTTTTAAGTGTTATGTTGTAGCACTCTTTTAAATGTTCCCTTATGTAAGGGTTACCATGCTCTTAAAAATAATGCAAGCTTTAGTTTCTTATTTTGCTTTCCTTTAGGTATCAGAAACTTAATTGGCCTTTTTTTAAACGAAACCTCCTGCTTGTTTTGCAACAAGACTATGAAAAAGCAAATGGGGAAACACTGGACATAGTCTTTAAAATGCAAGCCCTTTGCCAAGGCTTTGGTTTATAGGAGGTCGCTATTTATTAGACAGCCTCCTGTCCTAAACTCCCATAAATGCATTTGTGATGGATGTGCTCTGTTCACCTCAGCTGTACTCCTTAGTAAGCTCTGTTTGTTTGCTATCTCTTGAGTGGTCATTTAGAAAATTGTTTCATCTCAATGCTCAAATAAGTGGATTTGTTGTTAAAATTCTCCTAGGAATAGAATGCTTTACGGGACCTTTTGGGTCATTGAATCTGTCTGCCTGACACTGCAGCTGCTCCGCTGAAAATTCCTTCACAAAACAAAGCATGTCATGGTTAATATTCCCTCTTCTCTCCTCCGCGTAAGGCTGATTGCTCAAATTACTGTGACACTCACTTAACATCTATGCTTATTTAAGCCCTGTATACTCATTTTTGGTTTTGTGCCAGCATTGTCCTGTTGCTTAAGCAATTTTGTGCCCTCCTTGGTGTCCCTTGCTTCCACAATGCATTTTGTAGAGAGCGTGCTGGGGGTTTTGCCGATGGGGACACAAATCCATCTCCGCCGGGCTCATGTGAGCTGTGCATGGGCCAGACTCTCCAGAGCATGCCTGGCTCCGAGCAGGCTTGTCATGTTGGCTGTAGTGCCGCATGAGGGCACGGGCCAGAGGGTGGTTGCTGTCTGTAGTGGGGGCAGGAAGACCTCCTATTTTGGTGGGTAATGTGGAATATGATGTAGAAATACTCTGCTGAGCCTTCAGAAAACCAGCGTGGGTCCATCGTGGTCCAGGCTGGAGCTAATCAGCCTGATCATATCCGAATCAGCCTTACAGAGGAAGCACTTGTGCTGGGCCTTCCTTCCTGGTGCTTTCTGAGCCCTTAGGGATCCTGTTAGCTTTGCTTGAGTGCATAGAGCCAACTTGAGTTGTGTGTGCACCCAGATAATAAGCTCTCCTAAAGCCTAAAACACATCAAGGCAGGCACATCTTAAAAGCTGCAGAGGAATACACTTCTGCATGACTCGCTTTCTTGGGTGGACAGCCACCCACTTGTCTGCTTTACACTGCCTAAGACTTTTTATGTGGGTTTTCCAATGTTGGCATGGGCAGCTTTGCTGTATTCCTCCTCTGGGCTTGTTCCTTCCCAATTCTGTCCCTGTTTTCACTTAAACCAGATTTCTAGTTCTCATTTTCTCTGAAGTAGTTTCCTCTACGATATTGTACCAAATATATCAGTGTAGTTCCGATGGGGAGGAACATCACGTCTGCTTTGTTTATTGGTGGCTTAGTAGAAGTATTTTGAAAAGGGATTGTGTTTGCTTGATGCTTGTGGGTCTTGGGAATTGAACTCACCTTGTTTGCCACTTCTTCATTGACCTGAATATCTTTTAGCATAGCCTTCCCTTGCCTTCCCTCTGTATGCGTTGGATACAGACTTACAAGCTTAGTTGCTCAGGTGGTTTTTTTACTGTTTTTTTTCTTAATTAGGAACCCATAATTCCCATTTGTAATCAATGATATCATTCTTGTCTTGAAATGTTTGAAATGACTGCAGTGGCAGGATGCACAATTCGCATGGTGGAGCTTTCTGAAGTTGTAGGCAGCCTGTCTGGCTCTACTATTTCAGATGCTCTGAACTTTTTCAATTTGTCCTCCACCGAGTACCCTTGATTTCTGTCTTTACTGTGCAATCCTTCAGAAGAAATGGTTTTGATGAGCTCTGTTTCTGTTACCTGGATTTTCTCTCTTCTTTCTGGCACATGGCTCCATTTGTTCTCTGGTTGTAATATATAGCAGAAGACATTTTTGCTGGATGTTGGTACTACTCTGCCTAATGTGTGGCTGTAACCTGATGTGTAGCCAAGCTGACCGTTGGCAGTTTTCAGTTGTTTTCATGCTTTCTTAATCTCTGAGACAGATCTTTCAGTTAATTGTATGCTCTTCTTCTGCTGGAGGTGTTGAAGGCAGCAGCTGGTCCTTGGTCCAGTGTTTTTAGTGGGAGCTGCTCATTTACTGCACTTCTGAAATGGGTCTTCATTTGTCCTAGGAAAGAGACCAAATTTTGGTAGTAAGCAGTGTGGGGGTGCGCCGAGCCGTAGGTCATTAACAAGTGACTCCAGAGCCATTTTTCATTAAAGAGCCTCCACTCGAGTCCTGAGTTGGTTCTGTATGCAGAAACAAAACAGGACTTCATCATCTGCAACATATATTGCCATTTAATTGTTTTGCTCGTAACTTTGCAATAAGCAAAGGTACCTCAACTGTATTTGCTGTTTCTCCTGCCTCGGGTTTAAAGGCTCACTTTCTTCGGACTTTGGGGTTTTGCCACGTGACATGGTGACATTGTTTCATCTCTATAAAGAGAAAGGAGGGAAAATGTGGAAGCAAATGTCTAGAAGTGATAACTCAACAGGAGTGTGGGAGTATCTTGGTACACATCCATCCACCTAGACTATTATATAGCTATCACAACTAATTTTAATTCTGTTTTATAAGAGTGCATCAAATAAAAGAAGGGGTGATTGAAATTTAAGAAGCAGTGTACAGTCAAAATAGCTTTTACTTCTCCCGTTATACTGGGAACCATATATGGAGAACACTGCTATTTGCCCAACAGTTTTGGTGATAATCTGAATTTAAAAGCTCTTCCTTGACAGCTGTAGCCAGATGTGTGCTTTCCTTGGGCTTATTACTGCCCTGAGATGGCAATTATGGCCTAGCCAATAGGACAGATGAAGGAATACAAGACGTGCAGAACCTTCTTGTTGAAATGATATTACCAGTGAACAGCAGGGTTACCTCAGCACTTCTCAGCTCTTCCTTATTTGTGCCTTCTAAGAACCAAGCATTTTTACAGTCTTTTAATTTTCTACACATTTCTAAAACCCTCAAGAAAGACCATTAACACCTCAGCTGTGGACTAATGAGGAGCATGACTTTGGTGGTAGAGATACCGATTTGCTCGTTTCCAGTTGTATTTCTCCCTCACTGTTGTATTTCTCCCTTGCTGAAGAGACCAGCTCCAGTGCAGGTAAAGTCCACGCTGGTGAAGGGAATTGTGGTGAGGGGAACTGACAAGGAGCTCTTCTGGGGGCTTTTTTGAAGCCAGGAAAGTGGCATGCCCATGCTGGGGGCTGGCAGCTTGTGGGCGGGCTGCTGACGTGGCGCGGACAGAGCCGGCATCACCAGCAGCGGATCTAAGCAAGACCTAAATACTCCAACGGTCACTCGCACACACCACACACCCCTCCTAAAAAGAAGCCCTGAGGGGGCATGCCAGGGCATTGCAGTTTGCGCAGCAGGATGTGCAGACGGGGCACTGAGAGCATTGCTAGTGCGAGAAGTGAATTCTCTTGGTGGTACCTGGTTCCCCCCAACCCTGGTTTGAAAGACGAGGGTGAGCCCGGTTAGTGGCCGTCGCCCTCTTGGTAAGGGATCTACCTCAGCAGTTCATGCAGGCAGGGAAAGTGGGAAAGGTGCAGAAGCCCCAGTGGCAGCTAGTTTGACTCTAGCAAAATGGTGGGTACTTGCTTTAGGACCAAAACCACAGCTTCTTTGGCGAAAGCCCCAGTGATGTCTGGTGTATCCACCCAGACAGAACTGGAAACAGAGCAAACTTCAGTACTGGCAGTAGGCTGCAGCGACTGCCCAAACCCCTCCCTTGAGGAAAAGGTAAGTACCTACACAAGGTGTGCACAGGTGGACGACCTGTTATGTCAGGTGGCTGAGCTCCAGGAAATAGTAGCTAGGCTGCACAGCATGTAGAGGAGCAGAGGCAGAGACTGACAGGTGGCTTCAGAGCCAAGTTCCAGCAGCTGACACCGCTGAAGCACCCTGAATGCTGGTGTTCCCCAGACACAGAGCTCCACCACAGGCTCCACCCTCCAGCATCTCAACTGAAAACAGGTTTGAAGTTTTAACAGTGGTAGACACCCATGAGCAAGGCCCGCCAGGCGCAACTGAACCAACTGAAGCAAGGTGAATATCGCAGAAAGAAACGTGAAAGAAACCTGCTAGGAAGGGGTGGAAACCACCTTTCTAAGAGAGGCAGGGCAATCTTTGGCAGCAGGCTGGCCAACTTGGTGAGGCAGGTTTTAAACCGAGAGACTTGGGAGGGAGGGATCCAAAATGGCAATGTCCACACCACCAACACTACGACCAATTGGGGAATAAATCAGGCCAATCAAGTAGTGTAAAACGTGCCTCAGCTGTCTTCCTGAATGAAAATCAGAAGACTGGCAACCTAAAGTGTATGTATACCAATGCACGTAGTCTGGGAAACAAACAGGAGGAGCTGGAGCTCTGTGCCCAGTCAGGAAGTTGTGATGTCATAGGAATAACCGAAACGTGGTGGGACAGCTCGTACAACCTGGGGATCAGGATTGACAGCTATAGGCTATTCCATGAAGACAGGCAGGGTAGGAGAGGAGTCGTCGTCACACTCTGTATTAAGGAAAACCTTGAATGTTTGGCAGTCAGCTGTGGTAGTTGTGGAAGCCCTGTTGAATACCTCTGGGTCAAAATCAGAGGGGTCGTCTCCAAGGGAGACTTTACAGTAGGCATCTGTTACTGACCCCCAAACCGAGACAGTGAGACCAGTGAAGTGATACTAGGGTCAATTAAGCAAGCTTTGGGTCAACAAAACCTCCACTATACAAAAAAGATGCGGACAGGCTGGAGAGGGTCCAGAGCAGGGCCATGAGGATGATCAGGGGACTGGAAGACCTGCCCTATGAGGAAAGGCTGAGAAATCTGGGTTTGTTCAGCCTTGAGAAGAGAAGGCTGAGGGGAGACCTTATTGCAATGTACCAGTGCTTGAAGGTGGCTACCAAGAGGAAGGAGGCTCCCTTTTTACAAGGAGTCACATGGAGAAAACAAGAGGGAATGGTTGCAAGTTACTCCTGGGGAGATTCCGATTGGAGTCCAGAAGAAAATTCTTCACAATGAGAACAATTAAACACTGGAATAGTCTCCCAAGGAAGTGGTGGATTCCCCTACATTGGACAATTTTAAGACTCATCTTGACAGGGTGCTGGGCCATCTCACTTAAACTGTATTTTTTTACCTTGAAAGGTTGGACTAGATGATCTTTGAGGTCCCTTCCAACCTGGCATTCTGTGATGATTCTATGATTCTCCCATTTTAATTCCTTGTGCTCTCTCCTTTGCTGTGGTGGTTGTTTACTCACAGTGCACCCCAACAAGGATAAGATGAACTGCTGAAAGTAACAGGAACATCCTTGAAACCGTTTCACTCAATCTCAACACGCTCCCTCACATGCACTACCTTTTTTTTTCTTTATTTCAAATACTGATGCTCAGGCATTGGTACATGGAGGTCTTACCATTACTGTTCTTTATATGTCACAAATCTCCTATTGTCTTCAGAACATCTTTTCAATCTCTTCATCCATGAAGGATACAAAGAGCTGTTTGACAGTTAACTTCTATTTCCTTGCAGCACTCTGAAGGTACTTCTTCCCCTTAAGTTGTGTGTTTCTCATCTGCTCCACTTCTGAGATGAGAAGACAGGCAGAATTTGTCTCATATATGTATGTGGACCAATTCCCTTTATTTTCTGATAAAGCATTTCCGTGGGAGTACTTGATCTATATTTCTTGGTTGTAAAAGTCATGCGTTTGTTCTGACCTTCATCTTATATATGTGGCATTAGGAAAACAAAAGGATCTAAATAAACCCTAACAGTGAATAATACTGTCTAAATTCAAGAATAAAGTGGAAGAGGATAAACCATCAGTAAATGCATTGATAAAATGCCATGAAATATGCTGCTTTCCTTTTTTTATATATACTGCATTTTCTGAACTCACATAAATATTTATTCCCTGAAAGCAATTTCAGATTCATTTATCCTTGCAGGGTATAACTTTACCCTGTAAAGTCTTGTGTGACTAAAATACCGTTTTAGAAGAAAAAAAAAAAATATATAAAAGTAACTTTAAGCTCATTCCCTACTGCTTAAACCTTCTGCTGCTGCCCTGTGAGTTTTGTGAGGTTCAAGAGGAATGGGTTTGATGCTTGGCCTCCCAGGTTCATCACTGGGTGGTTATTCTTACATGGCTCTTTGTGTGGGACCTCCACACTGTATTAAACATCTTTTTCTATGTAAGCCTCTTCCCAAAACACATTGTTCCCTTAATTCTTAGTGCAGGTGCATTGTTTTACCAGATGACTGAGTTTGAAGAAACTGTAGAAAACAGAGTATGGAACTAGCAAGGCACAATCTGGTTTGACTTGTCAGTCAAATGATTCCTACATTGTTTCTTATTGAAAGGCACTGCTTAAATACAGGCTGAATGGTTATTTAATGAACTAATTCTTATGTTTGGTTTGTTTTGTTTTGTTTTCCTCCTCAAATTGTGCTGGCTTAATTTAGGATAAAAATGTGTGGGTGCTGGCAGATTGTAGTGTTTTGTAAACTTCTGAGGAAGTAGGTAGGCTGCACTTGTAATTTCAGATTTTTTTTTTCTGGTGCTTGAATATGAAATAACTGCAAACTATCCACAGTTGCTTTAAACAGAATGGTGGGGGTTTTTTTTTTTAAGCATTACTCTATGATTGGTGAGCTATCTCACTGCATTTGTCTGTATTTCAGGATGTTTCTTTGCAAAAGAATTGGAAACAGTCACATTTCTCCCGAAATGGCTTGCTAGATGCAGAGCACTCGTGCCTTCTTACGTGGCTAAGAGAAAGAGAAAAATGATGCTTATGGGAAGAAATGTTAGACGGGACTGCAGATCAGGGAAAGGCAGTGTAGCGAGAAAGAAATTAAGTACAGCTTCAGAAAGTGAAATACCTTGTTAAGTCTGGGCAGAAATCAATAGGCACTTCTGAGAATGGTGGTATCGAGTATTCTATTTTGAGAAATACTCCTATCTCTGGAAAAGTGGAATGAATGACTACAGCAGAGATGCAGATGAATTTTGGAGCCACTTTTCTGGGTATACCCCCCGGGAAGTCGAGGGTGTCTGTTCTGCTAGACGACTCTAGCTGCGCGTGGGTTTCCAGGCAGCCTGTTGGCACCTTGGGGGTGGCCAGTTCCTGAGGTGTTTGCACATCAGGAGGTTTCCAGGAGCAGGGCCCGTCATCCACTGAGCGGATTTGTCCAAGCACGGGTGACAGCAGCTGCCCTGGAAGCGATCCCTGCCCACCCTGTGCTTCCTGGGTGTTTTGTCAGGCACGTCCTCCATCAGATAGCTGCAGGCTTTTCAGGACTGTGTAGCAAGCTTTCAAACGTGCTCATCAGCTAATAGGAGCAACAGCATCTCTCCCCTACCCCCATTAGCAGTGCTCTGCTGCTGCAGAAGAGTAAATGATACTGTCGGGTCCATTTTAATTAAAGCTCAGCCGGGACTTCTGTTTTGATGTGTCACTGGGTAAGAAACATTCCGCTGGAACCGTTGAAAAGTTGATTCTGAGATCCTGTACGGTGCTCTTCTTTCCTCGCTGTTGTAGGTTCTTGTAATGAAACTCTGAAGGGTTTGGCCGCTGTGAAACAGGCAAAAAATCCTGGGAAGCAGCTGCCTTTCCCCGCTGTCGTGGTTAGCCCTGGCCGTGTGGATTTGCTGTGTTTCTCTGGAGGTGAAGGTCAGCTCTTGCAAAGCAGTGCCTCGGGCTGGACGTGGGCACATCGGTGATTCTGAGTGTCTTTGGACCTCACTGCTCTGTGGCCTTTGTAGGAGGAGTATCTCCATGGCCTGGAGAAGTGAAACTGGACTTGTAGTGGAAAATGAGACTGCAGGAATAGAAGCACTTGTGCTGAAGTCAACTAAAATAGCAGTTAGACTATATGCCAAATTGCGTGCGGTGGGTCTCCAGATGATTATTTTGCAGCAAGCAGACTGTAAGAAAGCTTACTTTGTTGCAAGACCCACAGAAAAATGTATGCTCTCTTGCTTTTCTATCAGTTAATGATACAGATCTGCTGATGGCTGCAAGTATTTTATTTGCTGTGAGAAGAACCTGCTTATGTTGCACAGAGTGTCATGGTTGAATAAAACGTAGCGGGGTTGTATTTTGTAGATGTAAATGATACTGGAACATGCATTATTGACACACTCGAGTCAGCATCACCTGTGTGTTTTACTGTAAGGTGAGTTGATTTTGATCCTAAGCTTATGGCTTTACATTGCCAAGCAAGGTTAGATGTTGATGGGTACTGGAAAAATCTGGGATGCTGCTGGTTTTAGTGGGCCCAGTTTGTGCAGTGGGAGGGGGACCAGCTGTACTTGAGGACAGAAGCTTCAGGCTCATGGGTGGTTGAGATGTGGTTTCACTTGGGTTTTTCTAGCTGAGGCAGTCAGTCCTTTTATCTGGCTGGCTTTCACAGTGTGGAGGAGGTAACTATTGCACTAGTTTTGCTTTTTGGGTTGTTTCCTCCCGTTGTGGAGGGAAGGACACGTTCCCAAATGAGCAGGTGTGTGTTTTCATAAACCTCAAGAATTTCCTTGTGGATGATAGTGTTATAAAAAATCTGAAAGCTATTTTCTTTGACAAACTTCCTTGTTTAAAGAGTATGTGGAATCAATTACTGGAAGTACATGAAATTTGTTACAGTGTTCTGATGTAATGGACTGTATGAAACAGATATTTGGGCCTTTTTAAGTAAAACACTTTCTGAACTTGTATTGAGCTGTGAAACAACTCCAGATTGAACTGTAGGGAAACCAACCGAAATACCCTACCGGAAAGAAAAGGGAATTTCCTGCAATATATTGGGAAACGGATGCTAGTGTTAAGCAGTACGTGTTTGAAGGAAGACAGCACCTTGCTTTTGGGGTAAGGACTAAATTGTTTGGTGTATGTGAGAAGTAGCACTGTGCAGTGTTGCTATTAAGAATTGTGTAAATCATTAATGCTAGTAAATGGTTTAGCTGTTTGCTGTGGGAATAGTACTTCTCTTCACAGGGAAATGTTCTTTAAATTAGATTTGATTTGAGTCTGTGCAGTGATGGTAGGGTGAGGCAGAATAAATTCTCAGTGGGTTCAGTTTTGCAAAGAAATCCTGGATATAATTCTTGTTAAATGATCGATCCACTAGGTAGAATGCTTGGCATGCTGGCAGTTAATATCTTCTTTTGTTCTTTTTTTCTTTAAAAATTGCTGTTGCTCACTGCCATCCTTGCAGTTTGCATCCCTGAGGGGTGTTGCTTCTAGGATATCAGTTTGTGAGAGATCAGATGTTCCATGGAAATTTTGGAAAGACTGGTAGCATTAATTAGCACGAAGGCCATATGCTTCCTGTCTGAGGGTCCTGTCCGGAGACTTGAAGTGGCTGATCCTGAGTGGAAAAGGGAAGCAGTCTGAGGAAGGAACCGGGGCGTTGGATTTCACAGTTTACAAAATGTCTTGGCCTGACCTGCTGTGTGTTGTGCGGCTTTCTTCTACCCAGATGCTCTGCATCGAGCATCAAGACTTGAATCTAGACAGGAGTGTTTGGATGAGCAGGCTTGACAGCCTGCCACAGGCAGAGAGCAGGAACAGCCAGGTGCGGAATCACAGAATGACAGGGGTTGGAAGGGACCACCGGAGATGATCTGGTCCAACCCCCTGCCAGAGCAGGGTCACTCAGAGCAGGTTGCACAGGACAGCATCCGGGTGGGTTTTGAATGTCTCCAGACACTACCACCTCTATGGGCAGCCTGTTCCAGTGCTCTGCCACCCTCAAGGAAAAGAAGTTCCTCCTGATACTTAGGTGGAACTTCCTATGTTCATTCATCTGTGTTCGTCCACCAACAGATGACAATAGGATACTTATTTGTCTCTTGCTTCTGTGAGGCTTCCTGAGAAGGTGCATTTATGAACAAGGGGTGTTGTATGCTCCCTCTTTTACCTATTAAGACAGGCGTTTTAATTGGTACCTTTTGTTCCCCTTTCCAGGGCAGAGTGTTTCGACTTGCCATGATGATGACTTTCAGAAGGGAGGTAAGCAGAACGAGCCAAGATGTCTGAGCCTTTTATGTTCCCCAAGGTGAAGGCCTTGGTTTTGAGGTCAGGATAAATAACAGTGACGTTAATCAAGAGACCAGGACCTATTCCTTTCTACCAATACATAGTATTTCCAGTAGTGCTGTTGGCCTTAGACTTGTGAGACCTAAAATCACAACCTCTTTTGTACTTTGAGGGGCATTGGTGTGTATAGGCAGTTTTATACAGATGCACTGAGTGGCAGTGCCTGTTAGCAAGGGGTAGTGAAAAAAATCAGTGTAGTTACGTGACGTACAGGGTTTGCTCTCCAGTGTTTGGAGAGAAAAGCTGCTCAAGACATTGCCAAGCGTGATGATTGGGTCCTCCGGACAGCCCAGCAGAACATGGACTCTGCTTCCACGGCTGGTAGCTCTCATTTTCATAAGAAAACGTTTATGGAAGGAGGAAGCCCTGATGAAACAGTTGAGCCTGCTCATGGATATCCCCAACTGCATCATTGAAGTAAAATCGGGATAAAGACAGGACAGTAATAGTTGAATTTACCATAAAAGACCTTTAAAAGTAATATATATGCAAACACATTCGATCAGTGGTATCTGTTCTCTGGTGTCAAGTTGGAGTAACAGTCTGATTTGATATGGAAAGCTTTGCTGTTGCAGTCCAGGGTGCAGCACTCCTGCTGTATTGTTTCGTGTCCTTTCTCCTTGTACCAGCACCGAAACACAGATGGGCTGACAAGAAATACATTTAAAGGTATGTGTAACTCAGCTGGTTAATGGTCTATTCATAAATGCTCTGGAAATGATGAACAAGTGCTGTCCTAAAGGTAGGATAGCTTTATCCAGAAGTGGTGAATTGCTGTTGGAAGTGCGAAATGTAGCTCAGACTCAAGTAGAGAGCTGTGAATAATGCCTCTTTTTGAGGGATCTGGTATAGGAACCAGAGGTGCTGGCTGGGCTCTCACCAGCAGATTCAAGCTGAATGAAAAATTGGTCCAAATTCTTGCCTGTATTTTTTTTTTTAATCCAGTTTTGACATAGTCTTAATTTTTGCCCAAATTCTTGCTGTGCAAGCTGAGGCCTCTAGATTGTTGTGCTGCTTTCTGAAAAGGCTAGGTACTTGTTTCCTTAATTCAGCCTATGATGTTATGACAGGGACAGTAATTTGACCTTAGAGGTGTGAAGGGGTTGGTAAAGTCTTCCTAGAACATATTTGAGTGTTTAGGTACTGAATTAATTAGTTGCCTGTCTATGCTAATTTGCAAAAAATCACAAGTCATGTTGCATCTGTTGGTGTGTGTCGTGGAATCTTGAACGTTTTCTGGGAAGCTGCTTGGTTGCAGCAAAAATAATCTGTCATTGGTTTGTATCCACAAGACTTCAGTATGTGAAATGTTCCAAGACAGCATTATTTAAGGTCCTCTCTAGAGGAAACAATATTAAAAAAAAAACCCAACAAACAAGCCACCAACAAACCCAACCTACAGACTGTCAAGAGAACCCCAGCACAAACCAAGCTTCTTCAGTATGTATGGGAAGGAGAATCATCTGCCTGCACTGTTGAGTTGTTTGCTGAATTGAAGGGCATGATGTATTTTGTGTCTGTGAGGGAATGGATCGGGCGAGACAATAAAATAAACTCTGCCAAGCTTGAGCGTCTGGGGACATCGTATACGGTAGTTCTGTACAGCATTTTGATTGTTCTGCCCCTCTACCTCGTACCCTCTTTCCTCCAAGGATAAGCATCTCTTCTCTTCTTACTTTGTTTTTCCTCTCAAATTTCACTCTTCAGGAAGCTGTTGTCAAAAGCCGCAGTCAACTCCCGCAATTATTTCATAAATACGTATATTTTAGATCTGTATAGACACATACAGTATTATACTAAAACTGGAGTCAACAAGTTATACTACTGCCTTTTCTTTCTCGTGGATGATATTTCAGTTACCCAGTCATCTTACTGGTGCTGAAGTGAGACAGCTTCCTGCTATGGCACCATGATCTGTCAAAGCAGTAAATAGGAACTTCACAACTACAGCTTTTTGCACCACCAGTGGCCATGGCATTTGGTCTGGGGCTCGTTTGCTTCAGGCAATTAACAGTTGTGGAACAACGTAATTCTAGAGCTGATAACTTATAACTTCGCATGACTGGCGTTTCAGATATCCCTCATAAACTTTAAAAGGTATTTTTTTGCATCAAAATCATACTTTTACGTGCATGTTGATATTCAACAGGCAAATGTTTTTTTTCTATGTGTGCATGGAGCTTTTTTGTGTCTATTTACAAGTCACAGCGATAACTATGCTTTAAAACCCCTTTTCTTTGTGTTGCTTGTTGTTCTTGTAACCGCTTATTTTCCTTCAGTGGGTTTATTAACAAAGCTGACTTCAATTCCAAAATACTGTCTAGGGAAACTCTCAGTTGCATCTTCTGGGATTCAGGATGTCAGAAGAATCCCTTCATTGTTATGGGGAGCAATTCTAACTTTTATCAAACTAGCCAGCGTGGGGAAGCTGATGTATCTGCGTGCAGATGTGGGTAAAACCTGTGCACGGAGCCCTTTGTAGCAAGAAAACCAAGATAGATGTGCGTGTGTGCTGAGCTCAGCTTATGATTGCCGGTTTCAGCGTGTCTAAGGGGCGATTCACTCTCTCCATCTTTGTTCTCTCAGTGATAAATGATGCCTGCATCTGTTTTTTTGTGACACGGCTGCTAATTTTAAATTATAGTGTGATAGACACAAAAATGAACAGTACAAAGGTCTTAAGTCTGTTCATTGCTTTTGGGTGTTTATTTGGTAATTGCAAACTTTAGTTAAAATAACTGACCGGCTTGACATGCAGGAAATTGATTCCGAGCTTCAATCTTGTGCTGCCATGCACTGTTAACTCTGCTCTACGGTTCTCTTACGAGACAATCTCATCTCTAGGCTAGCAGCCATAGACCTGCTGAGGAGGGGAAACGCAGGGTGCAAGAGATCCTCACTGCAGCGAATGGACCTCGAACTAGGCCCCTCTCCATCAAGCGATGGCCACATGTTCATTTGCATCAAGAGTACCTCGATGGCAGTACGGGGCCTTGGTGGTCAGCTGTACAGCTGCTCGCCTTTTTGGGAACACAAGGTAACTTGCCTGGCAGGTGCAAAAATTTTTATACCTCGTTGGATGTCTGGACAGACTTTGGGGCTAGGAGTGAGGCAGTGGTCATGGTCTGTGCGTGTCAGTGATTTATGACTTGGAATCCTGAGGAGGGACCTCAACAGTGTGTCACTGGGACCTCAGTAGTAACGTTCCTCTGTGCAGGCCCGAAGGAACAAAAAGCAGTGGTTGGAAAGCAGTATAAGAGAATGAGAATGGGGAGAATGTCTGAAACAGGAGACCCGGATAGCAGGTTTAGATGGTTTTGTCAAAATCACAGTGGAGCTGTTGGTACTTAAAAAACCACAGAGCGTGAAGGTAATTGAAAAACTGGTGGAAAGCTAATGCCTGCAGAACGATGTAGTTTGGGATGGAGCACTGTCCAACGATGGAGTGTGTTTAAAACTTTCTTCAGTACAATAAAAGGTGGCAAATGTTGTAAAAACTCAGAGGAAACTGAGGTTTGAACAGAATGCTGTTCAAAAAGGGTATGATGAAATGGATGCTTGGACAGATGTGTCTTTAAGAAACAGCTTGGGGAGTTTAAAACAGGACAGCTGTTGCAAGCAGTAGCTACTTGGGGAACCCCACAAAAGAAGCAGCTCTTTACCCGCCCCTGAGAAATGCAGAGGATGCAATTTATAACGTTGCTGCCAGAGCCCTTCTTGTGTTGGCCATACTGTACTTGTGGGAGTAAGAGACAAGAATCCATAGCAGCTGGGCTTGGTGTACAAAGGGGAACAGGAACATGAGAGAGCCAACTGAGAAAAGAAAGATGGTCCTTCTAAAGTAGCTCAGGGGTATTGGGTGAAACTACAGATCAGCTGGTCTTAAGTCCATACTAGGCAAGCTGGTTGAAACTACTAAGGGCTAGAACTACTTGATGCATGGAGACGGAGCAAAATAAGAATTGTTGTGCCTTTTGTAGTGGGAAGTTGATCCTAACGCTATTATTGAAGCCTTTGAAGGAGTCAGCAAGGACTGTTAAGGTACCAAGGGGAATAAGAACAAAGGTTCTTGCACCGATAAAAGGTGACGAAAAAATATAAGAAGTTAAAGTTAGAAATGGAGAGTCTGCTTTCGCAGTGCTGGGAAGTGAATAGCACACCTGTGTTGTTCTACTATTCCTTGTTGCTCTGAAAGACAAGTATTACCGGTATGTTCATGATCACTACTCAAGAAAGTCGAGAGCTGACTGAAGGGCTACAACAGGGCTTTGGAGTATCGAGTGGCTGGGTAATAAAAAGACAGATGAGAACCAGCACAGATGAAATGTGGAATGATGTACATAGGAACCCTAATTTTCATATGAAATCTGGGCTCTGAACCGACTGTTGTAATTCAGGAGTGAGATCTTTGTGTTAAAATAGGAAATTTTATTAACATATCAGATTGGTGCTTGGCAGCTGTCAAAAAGTGGCTCAAGGGTTGCGAATTGTTAGAAAACGAATAGAAAACAGAAGGGAACACTGAATGGCTACGTAAATGGATGTGTTGCCTGTATGTTTGCACAGTTATCATCCTTCCAGTCAGCAAGAAGAGTAGCGGTAGCAAAGGCACCAATTCAGAGATGGATGAAAGGCATCATCTGTATACGGAGTGGTGTCTGTGCAGCACAATTAAACAGTTTTCAGTCTGAAAAACAAATACCGGGGAGAGCAGAGGAGTGTTTTAGAGAGGTCTGTGGTGAGTGACATGGAGAAGGTGAGTAGACAATCAGTTTTAAAAAAGAGAGGACCTGGAGGGTGTCTGCTGAAACTCAACAGTTCCAAGCAGAAGAAGGAGTTACATGCTGGCACGTGTGCTGCGGGGCAGTGGGGTACGCAGAAGTCATCCTTTCGTGTACATGTGGAAAGCCAATGCGTCCATTTGTGTATGATTTTTGCTTGAACTAGCTTCCTTTGCCGTCTGTTTTTGGTCACTGTTGCAGACTGAAAAAAAGGCTAGATAGATCTCGGGTGTGACCTGGTATCCTTGCAGATTTCCAGATTTAAATCACTTTTAGCTAAGTGCTCCGTCTGATGAATTACTTGGGGTTTAGTGTTATGTAGGACTTTGGAAAGTGATGTGTGGGAGTAACTCTCAGCTCTGGTGCAAATGTCTCTAACGTAGCTTATTGTTAAGGGTGGAGCTTAGAAAACTTAGAACTAGTGACAAAGGACATCCAGCATTGGTGAGAACAAGGGATCTCAGATTTGCAGTTATTACTCAGTCCTAGAAGAGGAGAATGCAACTGAAATATTGTAATAAGTGCCACCCTCCCCCTTTCCCTCAACCCCACAGTGTAGGGATCATTTTAAAAGGAAATAATCTCAGAGGAAAAAAATTGCTCTCTCCCCACTTGCTTTTCCTGGCTTTCCTGACTTGCCTCCTACTTCTGATACTTGGTCTTAAACATATTATTCATCTTAAAGTAAGATTTAATTATTGGCAAGAAGCCCTTATAGAAGGCAGCCATAATTAGATGGAGAGGACCTAAGCCACGAGTCCTTACTCAGGCTAAAATGTGAGAGCACTAATTGTGCTGGCCACAAAGAACTCTTGGTGTCTGAATAGTGGAAATTACAGTTTGTGAAATTAGAAAGAAAAAAATACTTTGTGAGCATGGGGAATACTGTGATAAAACCATGTAAGTTAATAAAATAAACATGGAGATGAATTATGTATTTTCACTTGGATGATGTCTTACAGATTTTAGCAAGACTAGATACAGCAGAGATGAATGAGAGCTAAAAATAATGAATTTCGGTTCCCAGAGTTACAACAATGGAACTGGCTGATAGTAAAGCTTTGCTCAGGTCTTCTTGCCTTACCTTCATCTAGATCAGTTGACATGGCATCTAAGATGTTGGGGTTTTTTTCCTCTTGGAAACAGCGACCTGAATAGTAGAAGTTTAATGAGGTTTCTTTTCTTTTAAGTGAGAAATTATGCAGTAGCTGGTTCAGTCACCGCAGTGATTTCTTTTAGTGGTTTTGTATCAGCTATGATTTTCAGAAATCCTTCTGTTAAGTGAAATGGTTCATAAATGCTTCCCGTGTGGAGAGATAGCACACAAGCGGTCTCGGGGGAATTGCTGCTGGAAGCGTGGGCTTCACTGATTCTCTACTGGCCAGCCGCTGTTGATTGGCATCGTTACCATTTTCCCAGGATAATTAGAGATGCACAGTAGGCAAAGACATATGTAGCTACCATCTGATACTGGCAACAAGGCAACCGCAGTCTGGGTTTCAAATTATCTTAGTTGTATATTCAGCTAGTGAGTCAGAAATGCTTTTTTTTTTCTTTTAAAAAAGAAATCTACTGTACCAGAATCAAAATGTACGCATGAAAGCGTTTGCCTTAGCACTCATCACTGGGTTTGGTTAATATTTCTTTTCCCTTTTGATATTTTTTCAACTACTGTAATTGAGGGAGGGGGAAAAAAAGTACAAGAGGGGTGAGGGTGGGAAGTTGCTCAGATTTCTTCAGGCCAAGCAGGGTGAAATGACTTTTCAGTGGTTTGTTCTCTAGCAGCAAAAGCAGAGAGCTCCCCTTGTGAGGCGAATGTGGTGTTCCTCAGCAGGATGCTACAGTGAAGTCTCCTGTTTGCACTGCAGTTTAAAACACCACCCTGCTTGCTTGGGAAAACAAAACCCCACGACGTGGAAACGCAAATTAATGGCGGGAAGGATTGAAAATGAAACACCTTCTCCTAAAATGTTTGGTTTGGGGTTATTTTTTCTTTCCCTCCCAAGAAGAAAAGGCATGTTTCACTGAGCTTGCATTTCTCCTTGAGAAGATGCATGTGCGGCTTGAATTGGAGCTTGCTTTACGTGTTGAGCTGTAGTGCTGGAAACGGTGGCAGAGGGAGACTGCTCCTGCATACAGAGGAGCCTCCTGCGATGCACCACAACATCGAGTTTTGCCTTGTTAATCATTAGGTAAGCAGGGCTGGAATGCAAATGAGAAGCGTGTGTTTAAATACACGGGGGGAGCTCGGAGTGTGTAACTCAAATAATTAGCAGTAATACTTCAGCGTATTTTCCTGAGGAATACCCTGCCTTTGGGTGGATTTCCTAGGGTTCTTGTTTGCCATAGTTAATAAGCTAATGCAATGACAGCTGGCTGAAACAGGTAGCAAACAGTAGGTTTGCTTCCTCAAAACCCTTGAAATATTGTAGTACTACTAGCCTGGCTAATTTAATGAAATGTCTGTGGAAAGTCCTCCAGGGATAGTTAACTCCATAGTAACAGTATCAAGTTTGGTAATTTTTTCTCAAACTCTCCTAATTAAAACAGCAGGGCATCTCATGGAAATTCTTCAAAAATTTTTTTCTTGTAAATGACTTTCTATATTTGGAATGTTAAAAATATTAAAAAGGCAAGATGCTCAAATTAATATTTTATTACTGTTGGGAAGGAAGAGTACAGTTATGCCAGGCTTTCTTTTCCCAAATTATCTTTCTATTCTGTGGTGCTGCTCACTTCCCCTGTAGCAAGTCATACTGTTGTGGAATTAAAAAAGAATAATTAAAAAAACCCCGAACCAACAACTGTGTGATAATGTTTGTCGTCAGAGGAGAGCCAGGGCTGTCTTCATCCTTTTTTGTACTCTGGCCAAATCAGTGACGTGCTGCCCAACCGAGGACCAGCTGTGCAGGAACAGCTCAGATGTTCTCAGCAAGCTGAGCTTTCTGTCATGAATCTTTCATTGATGAAATACATGGGGGAAATCAAAACTTGTACATGGCTTTGAGGGTCAAGACATGGTCAGGAATCACATGAGGAATGTGAGGTTCTGTACAGAGAAAGATGGAGCTTTGTAGCCGGTGCGCTTACTGGGGCAAAAGATCCTCAAAGGACTTGGAAGCACTTGGTTTCAAATGGTGGGAATAAAGGATGAGATGGGAGAGAGGGCAGACTATGAATAAGATTCTCCAGTATCTTTGGTGCTGGTAGTGAGATCCCAGAAAGAGGTTTAGGTGCTTTTTTTTTTGGTCTTCAGAATAGGTGGAAAGGCTTTTTTAAAAAATTACTTTTTTTTTTTCCCCCTCCCTTATTCCATGTCACTAGAAGACCAAGTAGAAAGGTGTACGGCAACCTGATGAGTGATGTCCCTGAGCACTGAAAGTGTTTCATTTTTGAGTGTCAGGCAAAGTCTCTTTCATTCTTCAGTTGAAACTGTTTATCTCATATGACCTGGTTTTGGAGAAGAGTTTCAGCTACCTCCAACCTGTCAGAAAAAAAATAAACTGTTTAAGAAAAAACAAACGAGGCCTCTCCCGTCACAACTCTGACTTGAGGACTTTCTAACCTAGCAGTTACACGCTGAATCAACCAGCTGTAATAAAAATCTGTAACCTATGTACTAGCATGTGATGGGCACAGAATACGTGTGTATGTATCTTTATAGAATGAATCCACAAGCTTCTTTTCTAGAAGCAAGTAAAACCTAGCTTGTCCACAAACGAGAGATGAAGCTGGTCAGGAAGACCACCATTACTGTGCCACCGCGTAATTAGGGACTTCCCCTGGTCCCGTTCAAATTGAGATGCAGGTATATATGTGTGTATGTATGTGTGTNATAAGATTCTCCAGTATCTTTGGTGCTGGTAGTGAGATCCCAGAAAGAGGTTTAGGTGCTTTTTTTTTTGGTCTTCAGAATAGGTGGAAAGGCTTTTTTAAAAAATTACTTTTTTTTTTTCCCCCTCCCTTATTCCATGTCACTAGAAGACCAAGTAGAAAGGTGTACGGCAACCTGATGAGTGATGTCCCTGAGCACTGAAAGTGTTTCATTTTTGAGTGTCAGGCAAAGTCTCTTTCATTCTTCAGTTGAAACTGTTTATCTCATATGACCTGGTTTTGGAGAAGAGTTTCAGCTACCTCCAACCTGTCAGAAAAAAAATAAACTGTTTAAGAAAAAACAAACGAGGCCTCTCCCGTCACAACTCTGACTTGAGGACTTTCTAACCTAGCAGTTACACGCTGAATCAACCAGCTGTAATAAAAATCTGTAACCTATGTACTAGCATGTGATGGGCACAGAATACGTGTGTATGTATCTTTATAGAATGAATCCACAAGCTTCTTTTCTAGAAGCAAGTAAAACCTAGCTTGTCCACAAACGAGAGATGAAGCTGGTCAGGAAGACCACCATTACTGTGCCACCGCGTAATTAGGGACTTCCCCTGGTCCCGTTCAAATTGAGATGCAGGTATATATGTGTGTATGTATGTGTGTGTTTGGAGTTAGCTTGATTCTTAAAAATTTGGTCAGACTGAACAGAATTGAGTTTAGGGTTCTAGCGTCATTCTCGCTGGATTCCTGATTTGTTCTGGCTGACTGGAACTTGCTCCCATTTGCTCCCCTTTTTATCCCAAACAGGGATGTTGTCCTAAATTGTTCACTTAGGTAGAATAGTGCCCAAGCCATGAACACTTGAGCAGAAAGATATTTTTATGAGCACAGGAATTAACATTAACTGATAGATATGTGGAATGGGAAACCTGTCTGCAGGCTACAGCTGTTGGGGGGAATAAAAAAGGCAAACAAAAAACCCAGACCAGAACGGAACAATTGAATGATTTGTCCTATTTTCAGGTTGACTTTCATGTCTTTCTTTTGTGCGTGTGGAACAGAGATCAGTAAAAGGACTGTTATTTAGGGGTAGAAAATTGGAAGTAATTTAGAGCAATCTGGTAACCTCCTTCTTGGATGCTGGACAGCTTTCTCACTCAACTGGTTGATCCAAGTTTAGACTCGGCTTTGCAGTTTGTGTGGAAGATCACCATAGTATCCAATTCATTTTACCTGGTGTAAAGTGAGGGGGAAATTATCGCTGCTGCCATAAATGCAGATTTTCAGCAAACAGTAACAAACCTGTTGACGCTAGTCTCAACAGCCTGAATTTGATTTGGAGGCTGCTTTTAAATTTTCACTTGAGGTCTTGTTTTTCACCCTTACCTCGGTAGGTTGGTGTAGTTAAGGCCAAAACAGAGCTTATTTTTAATCCTTTATTTTTTTTTTACCTCAGACCTTAAGAACTGTTCATTCCAGGCAGCAGTGCCACTGCAGTACTGTTCTGTTCTCTTTTACGGGGCAGTACTATGTCTCTAAACCACCTATGGGAATGTAACCCTGTTTCTGATCAAGGGGGCACAGCAGATGTAGTAAAACATGTAACTGGGGTCAGCGTTGGGACAAAACTTAGACACAAATGTGCTGAAAAACTGTCTAAAAAATGCACATTCTCACCTGGAGTACTCTTAGGCTGATTGTGTAGTTTTCATAGGCCAGCGAACAACTTGATTAATGCTTGCTTTCTTCTGTGAACATGCTTTTCTGGAGCATCCTGGACAAGCTGGGACATGATGCTCATTCTTGAGACCTTGTGGAGATTGTCATTGGATGTTCCTTCTTGTGTATCATAGCCCAAGAAGGCTTTTTGCTCTGAAGTGCTTTCTACTTTCCATCCTCACCTCTTGGAACGGGAAGGCCTGGCAGTTGTTCCCTTACCGCCACTGCTGTGCGAAACCCGAGCACATTCCACCTGAGAACTCCTTTTCAGTTACTCGGGTTCCTCTGTGCCTTTTAGAGGAGATCATTTTACACAATTTTGTGACTATGCCTGACTAAAGTCGTTGATGTTAGATATATTTTTAATGATAATTACCACATGAACTTATTTTTAATAATAGCTGTGTAGTGTATTTCCCGGGTGTTTCTTTACAGCGGGCAGGCAGATTTCTGACCGTATCAGCAGGTAGCAAAGTCTGAACAGATATGTTACATAAGAAAGCTATATATAAATTTAAAAATGTAGGTATGGAGTGAAGCCTGGGTTTATTTTTCCCCTCTCAAGTGTTTTGCAGGTCTTGGCTGACATTCAGAGAACCACTTACACATATTTTAATTCCTTCAAGTTCTGTGGAAATGAATTTCCTTTCAAGTCTGTGCTCCAGAAAATGTTTTTCTTCACCGGACCCTTATGCCGGTGTTTAAAATACCATTTGCATGAGCCAATTCAGACATTTATCTGCCGTACAAAGTCCCTTCTAATAGATGAAATTAAAGACAAGTTATCTGGGGTTCTGTGACAGCAGAGTCAGTTTTTAAAAGAAGTAATTTTTTATTGAACGTGTGCATAAATTGAAAAGGCCGAAATCTTCCACAGGTTTAAAAACTTCACAAGATCTTATGTTTTTATCGTCTTTGTCTTCTCGTAGAAGAACCCCACTGTGCATGGGACTCAAATTGGATGAGGCAGGTGAAATAAAGGGGAGCAACAGGATGGAAACGGAAATAAGGAACTTTGAGCGTTCCTCCTGCCTGGCTGTGGACAGACAGAGAATTAACCCTTTCCCTTCAGTATTCCAACACATGCATATGTGATGTTGCAGGGTGGGTTGTTTGGCTTTTTGTTGTTGTTTGCTTCCCCCCCCTTCTGTCTAGTTTATTAATTGCAGAGGAAAGTTCTAAAAGCTCCCTTCTTTGCCTTCTTCATCCAGTGTGTGTTTTTCTCCCTGCTGGTGTTGATACTGGGGGGGTATCATTGTATGTTGTAGCTGAGGATTGTCACACTGGTGGTGAAGGTAGATTCTAGTGAAGTGTAGAAGCGATTTATGCTTTTCGGTGTCTCTCAGTGGAATGGATTTTTGTATGTTCTTTGCATGGAGGCAAGACATAATGAAATGTATTTTTTTTCTGGAGGCGGAAATCTAGTTTGCATGTAAATAATCTGCTGTGTCTGTATAACATGTGTGGGATTTTGTGGTGTAGTCTTTTTCTTAAGTCTGGGTTTACCTTAGCTTCGTGTTGGGTGGGTGCAGTAAACATTTATTGTGATCCAAAGGCCTTCGAAGTCAACACATACCAGCTGGTAGACGCTGTTTCCTATTTCATGCCTCTGGAAGGTGATACGGAGCCTTAACCACAAAAAAATTCCTAGTCAGTAGCCTTCTGCCCTCGCAATATTAATTGTGAAGAAGTAAACATTTGTCTGAGTGATGGAGACTCATAGCTGTGTAACAGAGGAGAACCCTTTCTTTGGTAGCAGTTCCTGCCAGCGATCTCATTTCTGCTCTAAAGATGTCTCAAGTCATGATGTCTTTCTACTGGTGTCACGTTAGTGCATGCATGAGATGCTCCTCGTGTTCACGTACAGAGATTGAAAGGGGGACAAAGCCACAATCATTTGCTTCTCTCCTGCTCTCTGTGGTAATCTAGACTTTTCCAGTCCAATGGATGTATTAGTTGAGACCCCACCAGAGAAACTCTCCAAGTCTTGGAAATTCATCACCGTAACTCATATTTATTTCTGAAGCAAAAGAGCAGTATCTCAATGTATCTTGAATGTTGTCCTGGTGGATAAATCTTGATTTTTTGATGCCTTCTTTAAGGGCTCCAGTTACAAAGAACTTGAATTTTCCTTGTAGTCCTGTGGTGGTTCAATATCTGTTAAAGAATCGAGTTGAAGTTACTGTTTGGAGAGTGTCGCTTTTGCGACAAGGAAGAACTTAGAAGTAGTATCTGTGTCCTTGTGTGACATTACGGTATATATAGTCTGTACGATGTGATTCTTATAGAATGGACCAAAAATTGAAGAAAGCTCCAATGATTGGGGCCATTTTCTGTTTAAATGCTGAATGAACTCAAAACAGAAAAAGAGAAGTGTTACTGTTCTTCAGCTGTCTGTGCAGAAGGAATTTACTTTCTCATTTTATTGTTTCTTAAACTTTGGTGCCACAGTTCTCGGTTAGAATTGAAATAGGGATTGGAACATTATATGGAAGGTTAGGAAGGAAAGAGTAGAAAGTGGAGGATTAGTGTTATTTAAAATGGCTTTAGAAATACTTAATTTGGGGGGATTTATTTGTCAGCACTGAAGGACTTAGATTTAAAAAGCTGAATTACATTTTAAAAAAGAAAATCTGTTGAAATATATGCATCTGTTTTCAGTTTGAAGTCCAAGAAAATCTGTAATTTTCACAGCAAAGAGCCAGACCAAAGCTGTGTATATGAAAAGAAAAACATAATTAAGAGATGTAAGCTCAATAATAATCTTCTTGTCCAAAATGCATTTCTAATTGTACTGTAGCTGGAATAGGGATGAAGCTTTGAAAAGTTAACAAATGAAACCAGAATTGTTCCCTTTTGTTTTCAAATCAGAATTGTCTCCCTGAGCAGGAAAAAAAATATCTAGCAAGATTCTTTCTTCGTACATATTTTTTTTTTTAAAGTAATTAGCCGGAATAAAGCAGGATCAGTGTGAGAAGCCAAACACGACAGTAACTGCAGTTGGGTGGAAGCTGTTGAGCTGTGCAGACTAAGTGCTCTGTGCTATACTATCAGCAGCTACTTGAAAGTGGTGTTTGAATTGGAGCTTGATTCTGCCGCTGCTGGAGCACAGACTTGAAATGATGCACAGAAAAAAAGATTTAATGCAATGATCAGAAAACTTGTCAGAGGATGGGATGGGGGAGTATTGAAATAGCTCTTCCTTGCTTTGCTGAGGCACTGAAAGGAAGGTGCTTGTTAGAGAAGTGAACAGGGTTGGTACAACAGGTTCCTGCAAGGCTTTCTTTGAGCCAGAACATGGAGTGAAGGGGAGTAACATCACTGACAGCAAACAAGTACCTGCAGAAACACTATTTGGATCTGAATCGTGGTAGAATCAATGCAGGCTGATTCTGTAATCCTTGCACACAAAAAATGAGACTTTGTGGGAATTTTGACTGCCTGGTGAATTTAAGGTGATAAACATTTGTGCAGGTTAAAATTTGTGACTATGAAATAGCAAAACAATGACCGGGAGTGAGAAAAAGGATGTGAAATTTGAACTTTGTGTGCATAATCTGCCCCAGGGTAACTGTTCTTGGGTAGGATGTGGCTTCAGGGTACTCAGCAGTAAGTATGACCAGAGTCTGTTTCTCTAGCTTTATAAAAAGAGAATGTGTGGAAAGGGGAACACAGTAATGGGGGGAAACAGAATGGCTGATGTTCTTCTGCACCCTGGCTTGCCTGTGCTGGCCTTGTGGCCAACATGTCGAGCTGTGGGGGTCCATCCTGTTGCCACAGGAGAGAGTCAGTGCTGTGCGAGTGATGCTTCTGCTAACGGAGAGCGATTGCTCTTAAACGAAAGGTTACTTTTCACTGCAGAATGAGAAAAAGTTTCACTTAAGGGAAAACGACTGTGGTGTTGGAAGCTGCTTGAAATTGTGCCACTTGCATAGAAGCTGAGTTTACTTCAGAGAAGTGGCTCCTTTTTTGCTGCTTTACCAAGAAGTGCTTCAACACCCAGAGGAGATGATGACAACTGTGAAGTGCATCTCGTTCAGCCCCGCTGCGAGTGATGGTAGTCAGCTGCCACCATGAAAGAAGGTGGTCTTAATGGAACTTCGTGAAGCTGGCCGCTGGTCTCGAAGCTGCAGAGAAGAGACTAGAAGGAATTTTAAATCGTAAAATGTCACCCTAAAAGCATACCTTCTGATCTAGGGTTGGGGGAAAAACCATCCTAACTGGCATCGTTCCCATAGACTGCAACAGAGTCGTTTGAGCGCTTGTCTGAGTACATTGTGCAAGATAATCTTGAATATTTTTTAACCAGTTGTTTTGGAAAAATGGAGAGGGAATGCAGGATCAGACTTGCTTCTTCCTGCTTGAAAATGCAGCTACAGCGAATGTGATTCTGGGTGCGGGCAGTGTGTGTGTGGCATCCAATGCATTTCTGGGTGGGTCAGATGGCTTGGCTAGCCTCCCTACATCAGAGCCCTGAAGGACCTCAAAACACCTCTGGATCTGTTCACCTTTCTACAGGCCATGCTTTCTACCAGCGTTCTCCTCGGCTCTCCTTCTGCTAGTGACAGGAATTATTCTGGTATGCAGGACACTTTCGGTCTTCACAAGCCACAGCATAAGCTGAACTCATATGAGAGCCCACAGGTGCTGTGACCGTGCCTCGGGGGCAAGGAGACTTCATTTGCTTGGTGGCTCTTCCCAAGACGCCTTTTTGTACCTTATTCTGAACTTGTTGGGATAGAAAGTAGAGGGCAGATTTTTATAGCACTCAATAGAGAAGCTAAAAACGCATGTTCCTTTAATTGTCTCTCCTAAGAAGATTTAAGATTGAATTGGATGTCTGCCCTTTCTGTGTGCACGTAACCCTGATTTAATTTGGCAGCAGGGGCGTAACCGTTTCACACCAGTAGGCCGGCATCCGTATCCCAATTAGAACTGTACCGAGTTGGTGTTTTTTTCCCTCATTTTCTCCTCTGTTCCTATTGTGAAAGCTTTAAAACTAGTTTGGGCTGTTTGTTCGCCAGCTGCGTACAAAGTATCACCCTTTGCCAGGGACCATCCATTGTCCTCTGATAAGGCTCTTGTTTCTGTCTCATCTGGGGCAGAGGCAGGACGTGCTGGGAACAGCCATTAACGCCCCAGAGCTTCTGGTGATGCTCGCAACTTCCTGGACATGTTGTGCTGTGAAGAAATGAAGGAATTTCAAAGCCAGCTAATTTACTCTCTCAATGCATGGGGTTTTTTGGCATTCGCATCAAAACGAGCAGATGATTTCTACCAAACGCGTCGATGACCTCAAGCAGTTTTATGTGTTTTTAGCTCTATGGTTGTCAATTGTCAGGATGGTGAGTGACTGTCCAAGACACATCAAAAGACAAGGAAGTTGAGAAAGAAGACTGATTGGAAGACTTTTTCTGTATTAACATGCAGAATAGAATTGGCAGTTACTGGAACTTCATAACAAAGAACAATTATTTGCATTGAGCTTCTAAATCTAAATTTAGAGAGCTTTCCCCAAAATAAGGACCAAATTAGCCTTCATTACTGAAGGTAAATTTAGTAACTTTTCAACATCTAAATTTAGGCTTCCAAATAAGCCCTCATGCTAGAGAGAAGGCTTCTAGACATGTCGGGGCTCATGAACCCAAGGGGATCTGCATGGCATTTGATAGCAGCACGCTTCTAGTGTGGTAGTGGCTACGATTGACACTGTTCCCGTGCTTCCAATGCAACTTTTCCCAGCTGGACACAGTGAAGACCTTTAGGAGTCCTGTATGCCAACTTTAAAGCAAAATTATTTTTCAAAGTTGGAGCACAGTTGAGGTGATCAGCGTATATTTAATATAAGGAAATCTGGACTACCTAAAATAGCCAATAGTTTCAGAAATTTGAATTAATCTGGATCTACTGTGTCTCCTTATCGCTCCTCCAGGAAGACTGATGGAAGTCCAGGAGGATTTCCTCTGTGGCCTGGGCCTGAAATATATGAAGGTGCCATGTCTTACCAGTTTGTGATACACTTTCAGGGTCTGGCTCTGTGTGTGTTGCTACAATATTAAGGATGCTTCAACATCATGGAATTCACTTAATTTTGGCAAAATATATTTCTGCAGCATTCTACTGCAGGGTTTTGTTAGAACTGACATAACTGGACGTATTTACAGGAAGGAGTTAAAACTGGTTTTGTCTTTCTAAGTCAAACCATTGAACCATGCTGCTATTAACTGGTGTCTTATCTCTTATTTCATGTAGAAAGGTATTTGAAATACCTGGTAAGATTCTAACTGCAGTTACACGCCACCTGGATTTGGCCTCTTTGTAACACTAAAGATATTGGTGAAATGCTTGATGATAGTATGGATCAGCCTCAAGTCCTTATTTTAGATATCCAACTTTTAACCCATATGCCTGTGGAATAATATGTAACGCTTACTCAACAACAGAGCATTTCTCAGGGCTGTGAAACGATCTGGCAGGTCACTCACTCTCAAGCTGTTCCGTAGCCACCGCAGTCACTAAAGGCCACAAATTCAGGGTGATGCGATCATAGTATTATCCTTGCCGATGTGCCGGCAGGAAAAGGAGTTGTAGAGCACCTGCAACTGTGGCAGAACTGACCTGGAATAATCAAGCTATCTTACATGACCACATCATTCCTTGGACTTGGAGGGTTTCTTAGCTGACTTTGACAAACGTTGCCTTTCTAGCCAGGTCTGAGACGGACACATCTTCCCAAGCATTCTTTAGGTGCAGACGCTCCCTGGCTGCCCTCACTAGAAGAACGCTTGTTCAGGATCTGAGAGTCTGAATTTTCAGTGGCATGGACAAGGAAAGGTGTTTATTTTTAAAATAATCCTGTAGCTAGATAAAACCACAAATAGTTTCTTCAAATCCTGAGAAGTATTTTCTGCTATCGTACCTTTATGGCATTCTCATGAAGGAGAGAGGGTTTGCCTCGCGGCTCTGTGACGTCCATGTTCGGTGTCAAAGCTTTTGTCCATTTTGGCTCTGTCTTATATATAGAATTTTATAAGTTTGGAGTCCAAAGGTATTAGGAATAATTAGCACTTGGTGGCAGGCCCAGACTGCTTAAAGATTTATACATTGGGATTACTTCTGATCTTTTGTAGATTGGGAGCATTGGTTCAAGAAAAAAAAATATTCTTCTTTATTTTCTGGTTATGCTACCAGTTAACACAAATGAGTCCATCAACGTAACAGCTGAAGCTTGTAATTGTATCCAAACCAGATGTGGGCAATGCGATCATTACAGTAATGCTACAGTTGGAATAAGTACGTGAAAAAATTAGTAGCGTGAAACTAAGTAAGAGCAGCAAAACAGAAACTCTTCGTTGTGGAAGTGCAGCGAGCAAACCCTGCCTTACGGCACCAGCTGTGGCCTTTGTTTTGTAGTTAGAATGTGTTTCATGTTTAACACTTTATCTCCCTAAAAGCTCGTTCTAATACGGGATTATTTGGATTTTTCTTGTGGTTTTTACCGTAATTGCGAATTTTTCAATCGCTCTGTGTATGGGGGTTTGCCATCTTTTTGGTTAGGTGTTTGGATGTGCGCGTGCTGCAGTTGCCATGTGTTCACCAGCAATAAGGGCACCTCGGTAACACTGAAAAGGGAAAAAGAAGGTTAAGTGCTAAAATTGCAAGGTGCTGGCAGCATCAGACAGGCTGTGGCTCAGAAAAACAAGTCGTAGAATGATAGAATCTTTCAGATTGGAAAAGACCTCTAGAATCATCCAGTCCAACCTTCTTTGAACATCTCCCTAGCCCCTAGCCCATGTCTCGAAGCACCACATCTACCCGTATTTTAAACACCTCCAGGGATGGTGACTTGGCTGCATGACCTGAGACCTTCTCACGTAACTGTCTGCCTTATTAACCGTATTTTCAGGTGATATTTTCCTTTTGGCTTTTGGGCACAGATGGCAAGTCAGAGATTAGCTGACACTATGAGCTTGACTGGGGGAACTTCAGAACATCCTACTAAGATACTTCTTATCTGAATAAAGCAAATGGCTCTTTAACCTAGAAAAATGTCCACTCTTCATAAAAGTTTATTACTTTAAGAGTGCCCAAAATACCTGAAGTTCAGACTGCTTTTTCACCACCGAGTGTAAATGTTTCCCTTTCTTCAGTAGTTTGAATAGGAGCTGAGAAACCAAGTTCTGCCATTTTGGTAGATACCGACCCCTTCGTGCCTCTGCGCTCTGGTGAAGTTGGGCAAATGATGCAGGACTGTCTGATAAAGTGCTGTAAGATCTGCTGAGGTGAGAGGTTCCATTGAGAGACTGATGAAATGGTTACTGTCCCCAAAGCACCTCTTGAGGTATGCAGCTAAGTGACGTTCAAGACTAGGTGGTTGGAACTGAGATCTGTTGTTTGGGTGGAAAATTGCAACAACGCATCACACAGGACATTGAAGGGGAAAATTCTTATTGACACTGATGGATCACCTCTGCTGTTGTATTAGAAAGAGTATAAACATGACATTTTGTTACTGAGGAGAGTATGTTTAGGGCTGTACCACTTGACATGCGAAATTACTAAGTGCAGAGTTTTGAAACTTTGAGATGGAACGAGTTTTGTGGTTCCTTGAAGTCAGCTGGGAAGCTGGGGTCAGAGTTTAGGATCTGTGATTTTCAAAGTCCTTTCAGGTTAGTGCCCAAGTTAAGCTTCTGATAAATTTATTTAGGGGCCCTGAGGAGTAGAGAGTGGTCTTAAGCCAATTAAAATTGCTGTTCAGCAGCTGAAAAGATTACATGTGCTTGCGTGCGCTGTCAGGATGCTCGGGGATGGCGCTTTTCCTCCCAAATGAGGGAAACCTGTCCAGGAGGCTTGTAAGGAATTAGGGGTAGGATGTAATAAAAGATGAACGCAGTGCCCCACATTGTCACTGAAGTCTGAGGGAAGATTAACAGCAGAGAACTGAACACCTTCATAATGAAGGCGTGACGTTCTCTGCCTAGAAACTCACCTAAATATGAGCGTGTCTGGCTCAGTGTTGTGTTGACACGTTTCACTTTTTTCATAGCATCTTCAAAACACCCCAAATCTCTACTGCAATTTAGAATGTAGACATTTTTGCCTATATACTTGTCTGGAAATATTGAACCTTTAAACTTAATTTTAATGGAATGGTTGTTAATAACTAGGGATACTACTGTTTTGTGGATATGAAGACATAGGTTGTCCCACATTAATAGTTTGAATTTCCTAAGACCATAGAGGATGCTGGTGTATAACGTTGGGGCTGTTTAAGGGACTTCAGACTAAAAATGAACTTGCTGCTAATTTAGCTGCAACCATTGATCTTATCAAAGCTGAGAATATGAAAGATGTTGATGGTTAGAGGGAAGAAATTGGCTTTCTCGGAGGGAATGAGCGGTCTGTCACTTGTTTTATCACAGAATTCCAACACCATGAATTCTAACTAATCCACTGAGTGTTCCTGCTACTCTATCTTTCAGAAGGCTGTTTATGGTGGAAGTCTAAAAATATATGAGAAATATAAATACATTCCTTTTGTTGAACTGGAGAAAAAGCATGGATTTGGGGAGTAATCAAGAGCTGAGGAACTGTCCTGTTGTGCTTTGTCATCAGCTTTTGCTGTAACAAATGATGGGTGGGTTTCTATTTTTATTTTTTTATTTTTTTAAAAATATGTGCCTGAATCAGCAGGAGCCTGGTCCTTTGTGGAACATTTAGAGACTTAAGCTCTAAGGATTGGGGTGTTTTTTTGAGGCATCTATTTTAAATAACTTGCACTTTGGTATTGCAATGTAATTGAGATATTTTATGGCTTGAAGAAAACTAACCAGGGATTCTTTTGAGACCCTTCACAGCCAGTGTGAATAATGCCTTGTGCTGTATAGGGCGACTGTCTCTAGGTGGCTTATGGTGCTGGTCTTCACCCCCTGTGAAAGTTCTTTGTGGAAAAAATCTCCCTGTAAATATCCATGAAAAGTCTCTCGGTTTAAAGTTCTCCATTTGAGCGTTTTGCTTTGGTCTGTCACCTGCAGAAAGACATACAGGAGTAGTACAGGTGGTAACTCATTAGTTTTTCTTCTCACTTGCCTTAAAATGCTGATTAGTTTTTACTCGCATTTTTATGCTCTTAGTTCTTTGCCTTCCAAACCTGTGGCTTTAATCCAAATTTTGACTTAGTGCTCTTCATTCTGCCCATTCCTCTCCTTTCTCCAAATAGGACTTTTTTCTTTGACACTTCAAAACTTGTTACTGTATAAATTTCACATAATTAGAAGGTCTGTCTCATTGCATATGTGTAACTACAGTGTGATGAAGAAAATCTTAAACTAGGGTTTGAAAAATAATTTATATTTGACCCACATGGAATCTAAAACATTTTAAGCATTTTCTATCTTGAAAATTCAACTATTGGTGAAACCTGTTCTTCTTGCCTGTAATCATTTGAAACTAAGTTGGAAAAAAACTTAGGTCTGAAACTTCTCTGAGCTGACAATAAAATATTTTTCTCTTGAACTTAGTGCCATTTCAGTGATCTGCCTACTTTGCTACCTCTTGAAAAGCAGTTTTTTCATTGATCTCTATGTAGACAATACTATTTTGTCAGGTATTTCCTGATGGAAGCTCACAAGAAAGCAATTGGAGATATATGTGGGAATTGAAACTGGATTCCGAGAGTTGTGATTAAGTACTGGCAGAAATAAGAACAGTCAACCTGCTTTTTCTTGTGGAGATTTTTGGACTTCATGTTCTAAACATGAAGACTATTAAAGGCTCCATGGCACTGACTATTACAGTTACAGGCTGTAGCATCCTCCTTTTTGAAAAACTGTCTGAGAAAACTTGGGAATAACACCACTGGGGGTTGTCAAGTGAGTAACCAAATGAATTCGTTCCTCGGTGGATGGTAGATTTTTTTCTGTAGTCATGGTTACAGGAGCTAGCTGAAGAGATGTCCCTCTGCTAAATGTTTTTTGTTTTTAAAAAGTTATTAGTTAATAAAATTTTTCCCACCTTGAAAGACTGAAAAATGTCAGTAGAACAGAAAGGAGACTGTCACCTTCAGTTCTTTCTAATTGACAGTTGGTTTTCTTGCAGAAGGTTTATGTCTTCTTTTAATACAAATGATTATTATTCCAGTATTTCATTGCAGTAGACAGTGTTGGACTCCCCTAACTGTGTGTGTTCCTAATCTTAAAATATCCGGTAAGCAAGTGAATGAAATTGCAATATGAAAGAAGACAGGAATATAAGAAAAATGCTGCTTTTTTTTTTCTTTTCATGCGTGTTAGTGTGGCTTCCATTGTGAGCTTCTTGGATTGTATGTGCCATGTTGCCAAAATAAAGGCACTCTCCATCTGAAGACAAAGCTTGATAATGAAGCACAACACTTTTTGTTTTAAAGTATTATTATAGAAAGGAAATGAGGAGGAAAAAAAAGTGCTTTACATTCTGCTAGTTCATTTAAGTACCATTTTCTTCCATGTAATTGCTATGGACTGCCATATGAAAATGACCATATTGTGTTTATAATCTCCTTTAAAAGGTCATTCCCTTCTCTTTTTTTTAAAGGAGGACATTTGGCTTCTTAAAAGCTTGAATATTTGATACTCATTATTTCTTCAATTTACTCATGGGATAAATTACCCAAATTGCAGTAGTTCAAGAGAGATTGAAACTGCTTCCAATCAGGACAAACAGATGAATGGTGTGTAGTAAAGGAGCATTGCCAGCTCTAGCTTTTTATAAGATCTAGCATCTCTTCCTTTTTTTTCTTTTCATGTATTTCTTTTATTTTCTTTTTTTATGGCAAAGCTCTGGTTTCTTCTGTTAACTAATACTGATTGGGTAATGGTGTCTTCATTCATGGGGACTCCTGGCTAAGGACACGGGCAAAAGCAGATCCTACAGAATTGTTCCCAGCTACCTTTCCAAATATAAAAAAAAATAGGGAAAAAAAACCAACCAACCACAAAAAACCCACTAAAAACCCCAAACAAACAAAAAACCAAAAAAAATAAAATAAAATCCCCAAAGCTGTTATTGGCTTTCATAGGCAACTTAACCATGCTTCTCTCAGGCAATTTTTTTGGTGCCTAAACAAAAACTTAACTCTCTAGAAACGGAAGCACAGAATTAACTAACAAACTTGTGTTGAGAATAAATGTGTATAAATACTCAATAAATGTGTGTATCTACCAAACTTAATCCCAGGACATTCTCCAGGTTTTTGTGGTGTTTCTATTTATCCACCCTCCTTATTTGACTTTGATCCTGGAGTCCTCGTTTTCCATATGTAGTGCTGGCCTCTACTATTGAACTTGGAGTCCTTCAACTTGTTCACATTGTATTTGTAGGCTATGTGTTTGGCTGTTGGAATTGGGTTTTTTTTTCTCTCCTACTAGCTTCTGTAGGGAAGAAGCAGCACAGTTGCTTGACTGTAGCTCTGTCTATGCTGTTGATTGAGGTTAGTTTCTGTACAGCACCCATCTCCAGTGTAGGTCACCAGGTAATTATAAGTATGAAATGAGAAAATACACTCCTGAGTTGGTTGCCTTCTGGGTTAGAGTCCTTCAAGCCTCTGCATCTGGTAGAGCCTTGTTCTACCCTGGTGCTTTCAGTGGGATCCTTTCACTGAAGTGACAGGATTGGATCTCTCCTCTTCATTTAGTATTCAGGAGTTTGGTGTTCAGGCTGGTTAACTGGTCATTTTTGTGGTCTCTGTTCTTGTCCACAGGCAATAAAAATAAAAATAAATCACGAGCCTCTTTGGACCTCAGAGCATCAGACTTAGTGATGCAACAAGAGCGGTGATGAGCTTCCCTTTGGAGTAGAGACACTTGTTGTTTTTCCTAGTCTTCAGAATTAAGAATTTTGTATCATCGTACAGCAGGCAGGATGGAGTACAAGCCATGTCCTTCATGGGACAAAACTCAGAATCTGGATGGTTTGGGGTTTTTTTGTGCGGTGGTGGTTTTTCTTGGTTTTGCAGGTGTTTTTGTTTGGTTGGTTTTGCTGTTGTTTTTTGAAGGGAGGGCTGAAGTTTGGACCCTCCTTCTTTGATCAGCAGACATAATGTTAGTGTGGGTTTATTTTTATCTTCTGATGCTTAGGTGAGGATGAAATCGCATATCCCATCTGTATTCTGTAGTGTAATTCTGCAAAAATAATAGAAAATAACAGGTAATAATTTCCTTTTCTAGGCTGGTAGGTAGTATCTTTCCAGTACGTTACAAGGACCTTTGGGGATAGAGGGAACTTCGATGCTAAATTCCATGTGCAATTCATAGTTCTCAGGTCTAACATCCAGATTTGAGGCTGATACTGCATTATGACTGTCAGCTTCTCTCTTTGGCATTTATATTTTTGAAGGATAGGCAGCAGGAACTTAAGCAATGACAGAGCAAGAACAGACAACTTTCTGTTATAGAGAAGAGATCTTCCTGTAATGATGCATGAAGGGAGCTCACAGATTGACAGATGCTCTGTTGAGTCCAAGGTGCTAAACAAATAATTCCTGACAGGATGCTGATGCTTGTTGATGTTTGGTGGTCATAGAATCATTCAGGTTGGAAAAGACCTCTAGGATCATCTAGTCCAGCCTTCTTCGAACATCTCCCCAACCCCTAGACCATGTCTCCAAGGGCCACGTTCTACTTAGTCCTTTCTTTAGTTGTCTTCTCAGTAGAAACTTGCAGACTTTTGTTTCCCTAAAAGTTTTCAGCTACAGTCCTTGTGGAGGAAATGCAAAGATTTGGCTTGGTTTTGACCTCTTTTTGTGCAGTGCCTTTGTGTCCTCTGTACTTTCAGAAGCCCCAAATCCTTCCCTGCCTCTCCTCCTCCAGTGTTGCCATCATCCTTATTAGCCCTCGGAGAGGTGAATGAGTTGACCCTTTTCTGCAAGGTGTGCTCACTTTTGGAGTGATTTTTGTGACTTGAGGATTGAGGGAGGATGTTCTGCTGCTTTCAGGCTCTTCTTTGGAAGAGCCCCAACCTTCTGGGGAGAGCAACTGGAAGAGAGGAGTAAAGGGGTTTATAACAGAAATTTCTACATTCGTGCATAGCAGCTCATTTGGACAGATTATAGGAAAACATTTCTAATTTGTTCGGTTTTCTATTTGGTCAATGCTTTTTACTGTTGGAAAATAGAGTGCAAAAGTTTCAGCAGTGACTTGTAATTGTGGGTGACTCACAGGGTGTTCGGCCAAAAGGACTGACTTTCTGAGACCTTTCAGCCATCAGAATTACTTGTTCCCTCCAAGAAACATTGATAAATAAATACTTGTAGCTGTTGTGAGCTTACTTCCCACGGACTTGGTGAGTGTCACGTTTTCTGTGTGGGATCTGGTCTTTCAGTACATCTGACCTCGTGAAGCAAAGACGGGCTGGTATTCCTTGAAATGCAAAAGGCAGAATGGTTCCTTGAGCGTTTGGCTCGTGGCATTGTGGCATTTCTTGAAGTACTTTGATTATTGTGACCAGTGCTGGTGTTTTAAGGATGCCTGAGCAGGTAATAGCCCAAATTGTGTTCTTAATGACTTTAATGTGAAGATCTGCATCACGTATAGTTATCCAGAAGATGATTGGCAGTAGTTTTGCTTGGAGGAAAATACTAGAGCAGAGTATATCACAGCTGTAAGTTCAAATACTAATACTTTGTTCTTGAACTTATTTGAAGGTGTAAGGACAATACAGTTTAGCCCTGCTACTTCAGTTTAGATGATCAGATCTATGATTCTATTGCTTAACCTTCTAGGATGCTGTTTTGCTAATGGCCAGGACCAACAGAAAGAACACAGACACCAGCAAAACGCTCAGGCTTATTTCACTGTCCACTTCAAGATGACAGAGAAATAAAACCATCTGGTTAGAAAAGACACACTTACTATACTTCAGCTTTAAGCAGCAGCAGGAATAAGCAGAGCAATGCGCTTCATCATTACTACATAAAAGTAACTGTAGTGATTGTGAGAGATTCATCACCAATTGCTCTATGAATACATGAGCATCATCCAGACCCGCAGGCGCTGGGGAGCCCTGGTTGCAGCGAGGATTTGAAGAACCTTCCCTGGCAATTGGGAAGCCCTACGCAGTGCGTCCACTCGTAGGTGAGGCTTCCGAATTCACTGCAAGAGGGTCCAGCTTTTCTACTGTTGAATAAACAACTCCGGTCACATAAGCAACCCTGAAAAATAACTTCAGAAGTGGGACACCCGGTATTCTTCCTCCTTCTTGGATTCCATCCAAAGGTCAGCCAAACCTGCGAAGGAACCCAAAAGGGGTGTCTCTGCAGCTGTTTTAGTCTTTCTTACAGCGAATCAGCCAGTTTCCCAGCAGAGAAAAATCCTCTGCCGGTTTTCTGTCACAAAAGCACCCTGTCTGGTTGTGAGATTCGTCCATAGGTCACCTTTCATTCAGGGCCCATTGCTTAGGCCCCAGCACTTCAGATGCTGAATGTTCACATCCATTAATGGCACCTTTAGAGTTAAAGGCTTGATTATTATTTATTTATTGAAGTAATTCTTGCAGAACAAACATCTGTTATCTAAGCGGGTACTGAGAAGATATGGTGAAGGTAGGCCTTGTTACAGCTGATCGAGTTACCTGGTGTGTGGCTTACGGCTTTCCTTTCCTGAGAAAAAACAAACCTCAGGAAACCAAAACACAGAAAAAACCACCAAAACAAACAAACAACAATAATAAATTACCCCAACCCCCCCCTAAAAACCACACACAAAAAATACACCCCGCTTACATCTAAATAAGAGCTTTAAAAATAGCGTTGAATATGCAATCAATAGGAAATCTAACTCTTGAGTTGCCAAGCAGAGTAAATGACATGTATTGGTAAGCATAAAATAGATGATACTCTAGGTACGTGGGTTCTAATTTCTACTGTCAGTGTAAATTCTTACGCTGTTAAATTGCCAAAGAAGTTGATGTGATCCTAATGGGAGATGCACAGTTATTATTTTTGAGATTTACTCTTTTTTTTCCCCCCAATATTTCGATTATCAGAGCCTAGTCTGATCTGGATGTTGCTGCCTTCTTGCAGCTCCTGTATGTTAAATAGCTGGGCAAAGCAGCGTAAGGATTAGAGTTAAGAACAGCTTTGTGGGTGCACTGGCTTGTCACTAGGAGGTGGCAGCGTGCCAGTTGTACCTTTCTTGTTGATGCAGGGGGTTACTATTTTAGCTTATTTAGGATGACATCTTCCTTTATTCTCATCGCAATGCACATGTCTAAGCCTGGAGAGAACTGGAAGGAAAGTCTTACCTGAAGAGGCTGCCCAGCCTTGGGAGTTAGCTGGGTTGCTCTTAGCTGTCATTCTTGTCTTGCAAAGACACCAGAGGCAAAACCAATGTGAGATTCTACAGTGTTGTTTCACCTGCTGGCTAAGGAGCAGAAAGGAAAAGAAAAGGGCAGGAGGAAGCAGCAGTCTTTCGCTGGGAGGAATACAGAGAATTTTGGCTTACAAGTGATCCGTGGTTTTGCAAATTCCACTTACACTGTTCTCTGGACATGTGAGTGTATGCTATCGGAAGAGGCTGTATGGAAATTTCTTGGAAAAAAAAAAGAAATTCAGACTCCTGAAGGAATGTGGAGGCTCTGAGTGCGTGACTTTCAGAGAAAGAGGAATCCTGTTTTGTGCTTGGGCAAAGTTAAGTAGGACTAAAACAATATCAGAGTTCCGTACGACACTTTTTCGCGGTGTTCCCCAGCACCTTTTCAGTTGAGCTGTTCTCCTGAGTGTCATTAAATCCTTAGGATGGTGATTAAATACCACCCCATTTAATCCTTCTTTCCGAGATCAAATGGCAATAAATAAGTACTGATATAATGGACTTGGCAGAGCTTGAGCTGCACAGTGTAAGTGATGGCATCTGAGCTTTACTAGAGGGTTCGTGGTCCTACGCTGCCTACAGCTAATGCTTCCAAACAGCTGGGTTTAGAGGGGAGAGAGGTGCTGGAGCTGGAAACAGGCTCAAGGACAAGATCAGGAAGATGCTGTACTTACTCTTCTTCTTAAAGGACACTCTTTGCTTTCACAGCGTAATTCCTTACAGATATATCTACACTTTGCTGCACTCTGCTTTAGCTCTTCGGTTTTCATATTAGATGTGGATATCAGCTCAACACCAGAGGGAAGAAACAGTTCTCTGCACATCAGCACCATCTCTTCATCATCTGGCTGTGCCTAAGCACAGAGGATAATAAAAGCGATCCCTTTGTTCGTCATATTGCCAAACTTCTGCTTGTTGAGTCAGCTTGAAGAGCTTGTCAAAATAGCAAATACAGGTTGTTTTTTTTTAAGTTACTATAAATCAGACATTGCTTTATAACAATTGATCAGTATATTTAAAGATATACCAAAAAAAGAAAACAAAAAACAGAGTTTTAAGTGCTGGGTGGGTTTGCGCTTGCCACAGTTTGTTACTGTTGTTCTGATTTTTCACGTTAATAGCAGCCATGCCAAAAGATGGCCTTTGTCGTGCTCTTGTTGCCGCTTTCGTGCGTTGAGTTTTCCAAACCTGTGCATCTGGGCGCTTCAGCCAGCACGGCGTAATTGGCATCAGAGCTGCTTAGAGGCTGCGTACGTGAATGGTTGCAGCCAGACAGCAAGCCTGCTTCAGAACCCCTGAAGAGGGAGGCGACTGACCCACAAGTGGTTTTCACCAGCTTCTGTCAATCACTTTGCAGCTCAGCGCTCTCCTCCTGCAGCTCTGGTCTGTTGCTGAATTCTAAGGCTGTTTGTTTCCTTTATTGTCATTTAAGTTCTTCCGCTTTTGATTTGATTTAATCAGACCCATCAGCTTGCTTCCAAAACTACACCAGTGTCCCAGTGGAGCACCATGTACAGGCATGTTAAATCCATTTTTCATTTAACTCTTATCATGTGTAATCGTAAGTATGATAAAGTTTGTGTTATCATCGTGTATTAGTGTTACTTCTGTTATCCCGCTACATTTCTTTTTCTTAATTTCTTTTTTTTCTGCTACAGCCTCCAGCTGCTTCTACCAGAGATTGCATCATGTGAAGTATGGGAAAGAAATACATCTGTTTTTCTCTAAAATATTAGTCTGCACTGAAAAGTTGTCCCTTCACAGAAATTTTAGAGGTCTTATAATCTAAACTGATCTGACTTTAGGCCTTGACAGTTTGTAATTAGATTACTGAACGGTTACTTGTCTGTGTGGTGGTCCAACCCACCTCTCTGTAGCTCTTGCAGCCCTTAGCACAGAAGAAGAGACATGTAAATATAACAGTGCTGGCCGCTAATCTGTGGGTGTTGTAATAAAAGATGCTTCAAAATCAGAGTGGGAGTAATGCTTAGTAGAAATGAAATAATCAAACCCAGGTTTGCCAATGTTAGATGCTGTTGTGTAAGTTTTTGTAAGTTCAGTCTTAAAGTAGTTACCTGAAGAATTGACATGGCATTGGGATTCTAGTGCTTGATTTGCGTAGTGAGCATTAGCCGTGTGTGAATAGACAACGTGGCTCTGTTAACCCAAGTGTTGGTGCCTTCAACTGTGAGAGAGAGGAAAAAAAACCAAAGCAAACAAACCAGAAAGAGTAGTTTTGGCAACAGATTTCACCAGTTAAAGCTAAGCGTATCAGTCCTTGCTAAGAAGTGTGATTGCGATCCTTTTTCTACCTTCCATTGCTCAATTTCATTCTCATTTTCCTTTGGGCATCATTTGAGCACTTAATTTGTCTCCAGGACTCCACTGGAATATTTCTATAGCAGACAAATTATTTGTCAGACAGCTTTTGCTGGGAGCCTTTCTCTTATTACTCTCCAATGACTTCTCTGTAGGCATTTTATATTCTTTTTTTAGAAAGTCCTGGAGACCAAAAAAGGGCTCTGGGGTATAGACTGACTTCCTTAGTGCAGCCTTTGTCTGGGGAGAAGCTCTCTAGGAGAAGCTGAATGTTCTGAAGAGAACTCCCAGCTGGCTGAGGGTGTGGTTCCTTTCCTGTCCCTCCAATAACTGAATTTATAGCTTCATAGCATCAGTTACTGTGCAGCCCTCACTTCAAAAGGGCTTCTACTCTGTCAGGTAATAGAAGCGACTGCACGGCGTTGTGGGCTCTCAGGGCTTTTGTCTGGGCCCAAGTTCCAAGAGCTCAGGCCTGTGGCAGACGGGAGTATGAGGGCTCTTCCTCTGCAGGTTCTGCTACCGAGGCCGTTTACATCACCAGGTAAGAGTTTTGGCCGCTTTCTACTTTTGAGATGTCGCCAAATAGCGTTGGATGAGTAAAGGACAGCAGAGGGGTAATTAACCATTTTTGTAATGCGTCATAGAAGAGGAGGACATTTAAGTGGAAGTGAACTTCAGGAGACCTTAGGGTAGCAAAGGGCCGAGTATGTTGTGCCTCAAGGCTCTACAGGCCGAAGGCTGACAGCTTCTGAGGGTAAGGGGAAAACTGGTTTGGAGGTTTTAAACGTGGAGAAGTCCTTTTCCTACCATGCTGGTAGGATATCTCTGGAACTGTCCTTGAACGATTTTGCTGTTTGAGAGATCACCCACAAATGCTTGTTTCCTTGATGAAGTGGAAAAAGTGAATTCTGCGTTGCCTGCGGAGTAGGCCTGTGCAGCATGGCGGAGATCTGAGGGAGAAAGGAATCCATGTAGGGACGTGACTTGCTGCTGCTGCTTTTGTTGTTTTGTTTCTCTGAATTAGTGAGCAAGGCTTTGCCTCCAGCTAGTCCTCTGTGTCCGAGCCACTGCTGGCTGCTCCCTGTGCTGCTCCGTTTGCATCCCGATTCCTTCCCAATTCTTTTTTGCCCTCTGGTTCCTGGATCTGTAGGGGTTTCATGAGTGACTTAACTCTGGGAGCCGGCTGCCGCTCCAGGTGAGGCCAGGGCCCTCCTTTCCTTTTGAACTCTCCTTTGTATTTGTTTATTTGTTGGGGAGTTGTTTTTTTTTAGGCACCGAAGAATCAGGGTAGATCTCTGCTCGACTGGTTGTTCAACAAAATATACAGCCTTTGCTTGAGCCCAGCAGTAGTAGTAAGCCAGATTGTTCCCTTTACTTGGTGGTTTTCTGTGCTTTTGTGCGTGTGTGTTACCTGTAAACGTCGTCATGGACAATTCTGTGTTTTCTCCACTACCTTGGCAGAGCCTGGGGACAGAGGAGGAGTTAGGGCAAGGTGGGAAACTGGTTCCCTGGAACGTGTTACAGCTGCGTGTTGAAGCCTATAACAGGTTTTAATCCATTTATGATGTTGCAGTGCTTTTTCTTTTCTAATCAAGATGGCCTGAGGTGCCAAGTAACCAAGTCTGAGATTCCCACTGAAATACTGCATAATGATTTATTTTGACAAGATCTATTTACCATGAAATCGTGACCGGTGATGCTAATTTTACTGTCATTTTCAATTCATTACTAGTTGAGCCATTATTAGCTTTTCTAGCACTTTTTACTAAGAATGCTCTGACAAGCCTGAAATTTCATGGCTTTCAGGTTTTGGCACTTTTTTTTTTTTTCCCCCTCATCCCCTGGGACTATTTCCACTCAGAATTGTCATCTGCAACAACGCTAGACCAAATGAACGAAGCATGCCATTGCTCAAAACCAGAGTTTGTTTAGGCATAGATGTACTCAAAGTCATTACAGTATAAAAATATGTTTTGAAGTATTTAAGGGTATTTTTAACTCCAATTACAGTTTCCAAAGAGTGTTCCAGCAGTTCCCTGGCCTTGTGTATTTGAGTTTTTTTTCTGCAATGATCTGACATTGTTGCTGGCTGACAAGTCGGAGTAGTGAGGCTCCATCTTCTCTACAGATTGTAAGTGCTAATATTTTGTAAACCAAATTATTTTAAAAGGCTTGTTCAGCACCTTCACTAGAGGAAAAGTTTTCCCTGCTTGACTTGAAGGGTAACTTCGATTAGTCTCTCTGGTGGTATAATGGAGCCTCTGCATTTGCCCCCACTCCTCCCTGCTTGTGCTTGACACAGGTATTAGCATAAAACTGGTGTTACCACTAGATGGATCTGTTTCTTTAACAAGCCCTTGACTACCATTTGTTAGAGAGAGAAATCTTTCTAACACTTCTCTGGGCGATATAACAGTACATGTTATCTAACTGCTCTTTGACTACAGTTACTTGTAGGAAGTGCTATTAAAAAATAATGCTTTTTTTATCTGGCAGCCTGTACTATTCTACTGCTTTCCATGTATGTAACTGGTAAGAGCTGTAGGCTTCAGGAAAAAGATAATGTTTGGAGTTTGGGGGTTTTTTGTTGGTTTGTTGGTTTTTTTTTCAAATGAAGGATCAGCACTAATAGCACACCACTTCCTATACGTACATCTGAAATTTTATCAGAATTTGTTCTGTGTAAACATAGGTACTTTGACCTCTGATAAATTTAAATGTTCATTAAACTTACTGTATGTGGTCATCAGTTGTTTTTATTTAAGAAAAAATAATCTGTTGCCCTATAAATATTGAAAACACATGAACATCTACTCGGTTTTACTCAAAACCATCTGAAACAATCGCAGGACAGTTACTAAAGAGTGTACAACAGAGGCAAGCCTTAAATATGAGATGCAAAGGATGTTTATAGGAACAGGCACTTGATCGGTTCAAAGGTGTGGCAGTTGTAATTGTTTCAAAACTTTCATAGACTAAGGTAAAAAAAATAAAAATCTGTGTTTGCTTTGCTCTGATCCCTGTGCCAAGAGGCAGGAACCAAGAGGTTCTCCCAGTCTAAAGCTGACTAGTGCTGACAGAGGCAAGGGAAAGGAACTGCTCTAGAAAAAGGCGACAAGTAACCTTGTTTGGTGTTGGCCATGGTGAAGGTTGGTTTACAGATGGCTCTTTCAGGCAATACTGCTACTCCACAAGAAGGTAAAAACACCCAACAAACCTCCAAATTTTTCATTAAGCTTTTTTTCAGACATAACATGGCACAGAAGAACTACTCAATCTTCTGTGCTTACTGCTTTTTGTTTTCACATTTCACAATGTAATGTGGCATTACATTCCACACAGCCGTGATTTTATTTATTGAATTAGTATTTAAGTATCTCGTCAATTTTTAATTTTTTTTAATCCCCAGCCATGGAAGAGAATCCCCTGCTCTCACCGACTGTTGATGTGCTTGGCCTTCAGATCGGCCTGCCTGTAATAGCTGCCTGTAGCCTGTTCCAAGTTCTACTTGTTTAATGCAATTAGTATTGCACCATCACAGAACGCAGAATTTGCAGTTGGTTACAACTGCAGCATCTGGTTCTGCGGATCTGCCAGCCAGTGCCCGAGACAGCTGGCTGTCTTCTCAGGTCACGCTGCAATTACTGATGTACTTTTATTGGGCTGTTTTGTTTCTTGTCTGCTTCTGCATATACAGCAGAAACTGTTTCTTCCAATAGTTTTAATTAATGTGCTTTTTTTTTTTTTTTTAAGAAGACCATGTTGTGCTGTGGTAACAAATAATCATAGAATCATAGAATGTTAGGGGTTGGAAAGGACCTCTGGAGATCATCGAGTCCAACCCCCCTGCCAAGCAGGACCACAGAATCTAGGGCAGGTCACACAGGAATGCATCCAGACGGGTCTGGAAAGTCTGCAGAGAAGGAGACTCCACAAGCTCTCTGGGGAGCCCGTTCCAGTGCTCTGTCACCCTCCCAGTCAAGAAGTTCTTCCTCCTGTTGAGGTGGAACTTGCTGTGCTCTAGCTTGCATCCATTGCCCCTTGTCCTATGGCAGGGCACAAGTGAGAAGAGGTTGCCCCTTTCTTCTTGACACCCAGCCCTCATCTATTGCTCCACATTCATTAGATCCCCTCTCAGTCTTCTCTTCTCCAGAATCCAAAGCCCCAGGTCTCTCAACCTTTCCTCATCATCCTCGTAGCCTCTGTTGGACTCTCTCCAGTAGCTCTCTGTCCCTCTTGAACTGGGGAGCCCAGAACTGAAGGCAGGACTCCAGGTGAGGTCTCCCTAGGGCAGAGTAGAGGGGGAGGAGGACCTCCCTCCATCTGCTGGACACACTCTTCTTAATGCACCCCAGGAGACCAAATCTTCAAATACAAATCTTCACTTTGTGTCCTCAGTGATCACTTTTAACATGTGCTTAGACTTTGCAGTTTGCAGGAATTAGAGGCAGAACTCACGCCTCTGAAGTTTTAGAAGACAGGGAAACAGCTTTTTGTGGCATCTAAAGCAGTACAGCTAAGTGAGGAAGCGTAGGAGGAGTATCAAGTAGTGTGAAGTGACCGTGAATTATCAATACCTTGATGAAGTCGATGCTAGTTAGTGTAGAAGTTGTGCACACGTGTCTAACCTGACCGTTCTGTGCTGGAATTCAGTGGGGTTGCACAGCCCAGACCTTTTGCATACATTTACCATTCTTGAAGCTTTAAGCTGTCAAGCAGATTAAAAGGATCAATAGTCTTAGCTGCTTTCTTCAGTATTTCAAACAAGCTGAAGCATTAGGGTTTAAGTTCCTGCTTGCTTTCATTGCTGTTTTGAAAACAACTGTTGGAACACAAGCGCAAATCGCTTTTCCTAGCAAATTCTGGTGGTTTTCTTTTTTCTTCACAGTGTTTTCCACCCCCATCAAAATGTTACTTTTGCTGAGAAATCCATTGCAAATTAGTAACAATGCAGGCGTGCTCATTGCCAGGACTCATCTCGTTGCTTCTTCAGTCCCATTGCATTAACCTAATTACACAGTTAAGTAAGTTTGGTGTGTTTTCCGTGGAGTCTGCAGGTGCTTTTTAGGTAGCTTGGCTCCCTGTGGCAATACTGTGAGACATCAGCTGTGAGGGACGTGGACCGAGCCTCTGTGGAGGACGTACACTGCATGCAGCTGTACCTACTCCATCCAGGGTTCTCACTTCTCAATATTAAAATAGATTTCATGAGGCTTCTCATTTAAATCTTCCTAGTGGTTCTTGATTGGTTAAGTTATGATTGAGAGGGATTTTGGTCGGGATTTATTAGCTTGAATTATGGTGTTATTGTGGAAGCTTTTTGTTAAAATTTTGCAGACACTGTAGTTATTGATACCTGAAATCTGTTCATTAATAGTAACAAGTAAAATAATAAGATATAGCAATATATCAATACCTAATGGCAGCAAGCTAGATTAGAATCTTTTATTTACAGGTAGGCGTAAATGAATTGCAGGAGTACAACTCGGCTAATATATATTCTTCTGGGTTTTGAGCAGATTTTGGTGGGTTTTTTAGCAATAGAAATTTTTAAAAATTACTCTTCTCCAACACGTACCAAGCTGTTTCAGTACAGGCATCCCCTGCCCCGATGTGCGTTGTATTCTTAGTTTGGCAGATGCATAGGCAGTGACTAGGCGAGGCTATGTAGAGGTTGTTGGTTGCTGTTTCTCATAACTATGGTATTTACAAGTTGTTTTAGATATGGGAAAGTGCTTGGATTTCCCCCCATTACATTTAAGCTAGATGAACGTCTTTACTGTGCGTTTAAGTATGAAAGCTGTAATTTCAGTTACTTCTACAGTGGACAATTACGTTGGAGTTTCAGGGTGACACGTAGAAGGTGAGGAGTCTGCTTTATTCTTTAATGCTTATTATATGACATATGGAAGCTCTCTTGCTGGAACATCAGTTTGAGGAGGATGCAGAGAGGAGGTATCATTACAAATGGAAGCATAGTCATGTAGTGAAACCCAGGTTACCGTTCAGACTGCAGATACTCAAGTTTGTCTTGACTGTGACATGGAGTTTACATCAAGTAAAAGCCAGAAGATTCTTCTAAACAGCCGTGTGGTGGTTAGAATAGTTTGTAACTGCTAATTTTCACCTCACAAGCGGTGAGTAAAAATAATAATTTTCCCTCTGCAAAAACTGCTTTTAGTTTCAAAACTCTTCAGTGTTTTAGCTGAAAAATACTGGTCTTTCTCTAGATATGTAGCTTGCTTCCGTGTAGTGATTCAGCTGTTAGCCAAACACAGATTCCGAATAGGCCGTTTCTCGTGGTGCGTGTCTCCCTCTCTGTGCACTTGTGTTCACTGCTGTTCAAGTAGACTCTGGCACGCCCCATTTGTCACTCCATTAACACAGGCAGTGTTTGTGATGCCATTTTTCCCAGGGAGAATCACAGAATCATTTGGGTTGGAAGAGACCTTCCAGATCAACAGGTCCAGCCATTAACCCAGCACTGCCAGGTCATCACTAAATCGTGTCCCTCAGCACCACATCTCCAGGGCTTTTCAATCCCTCCAGGGATGGGGACTCCACCACTGCCCTGGGCAGCCTCTTTTAGGCCTTGACAACCCTTTCAGGGAAGACATTTTTCCTGATGTCCAACCTAAACCTCCCCTGGTGTGAAGTGCTGGGGCCCGAGCCATAGGCCACAAATTAAAGCTGACCTCTGGATAAACTTCACAATCAAACGATATATTTTGTCATAGAATCCAGCAGGGAATTTTCGTCTGTTTGGAGGTGTGCTGTAAGACTGTGAGAACAGACACCCAGCTATCCTGAGAAACATGTGATTAAAACCAAAATAAAGAGATTCCTTTGGGTTCCTTCCCAGGCTTGGCTGACCTGGGATGGAACCCAATGAGGAGAAAAAATACCAGGTGTCCTGCTTTTGAAGTTATTTTTAAGGTTGCTTATGCGACGAGAGTTGTTTACTCAATAGTATAAAAGCTGGATGCGCTTGCAGCGAACTTTGGCAGCCTCACCTACGAGTGAGTAGGGGCTTCCCCATTGCCAGAGAGGTTCCCCGAATCCTCGCTGTAACCGGGGTCCCCCAGTGTTTGTAGGACTGGGTGATGGTAACGTGTTAGTAGGATAGCTGACGATGTATCTTCCTCACAATCACGTTAGTAACTTCTGTATGACCGGGATCAGATTTATTACTGTAATTCCTCCTGCTCTTAACCACATTCTTTCATTTCCTTATTCCCTGGAAATAGTAAAACAAGCTGTTGCCCTGTGCTGGTGCCTGTGTCCTTTCTGCTCATGCAGGTAATTGGCAAAACATGGTGCAACTTGAGGTCATTTCCTTCTGTCCTGTCCAAAAACACCCCCAGGTCCTACTCTGCTGGGCAGTTTCCAGCCACTCTTCTCTCAGCCTGGAGTATTGTTGTGACCGAAGTGCACTTGGCCTTGTTGAATCTTATCCCCGTGACCTCAGCCCATTGATCCAGCCTGGCCATTCCCAGCTCTAGAACCTTCCTACCCTCAAGCAGATCAACACTCCCACCCAACTTGGTATTGTCTGCGAACTTACCGAGGGTACCCTTGATCCCAGATCACTGAAAAAGATATTAAAGAGAGCTGAGCCCTGGGGACACTGCTTGTGACTGACTGCCAACTGGATTTAATTCCATTTGCCCACCACTCTCTGGGCCTGACTGACCAGCTGATTTCTTTACCCTGTGCAGACTGCACCTGTCCAAGCCGTGAGCAGCCAGTTTCTCCAGGAGGATGCTGTGGGAAACAGTGTCAAAAGCTTTACTGAAACTCAAGTGGACAACATCCACAGCCCTTCTCTTGTCCACTAAGTGGGTCCCCTTGTCATAGAAGGAGATCAGGTTGGCCAAGCAGGGCCTGCCTTTCATTTACACATGGGCTGACTGGGCCTGGTCACCAGGTTGTGCTGTATGTGCCACGTGATGGCACTCGAGATGATCCCTGGCAAGAAGGTCAGACTGACAGGTCTGTAGTTCCCTGGATCCTCCTTCCAGCCCATCTTGTGAAGTGGTGTACTTTTCAAAGTACTTTGTACTTTCAAAGTTCCTCTGAATTTTTACTTGAAAGTAGGTTAATGATGGTATGGTCAAGGCTGTTGTGACAGCTTTTGCCTCAGTATGCCAGCTGTTAATCATCACGCAGTCTTCTGTGGGGAAAAGAAAGGACAGCTATGTGCTTCAATGCTATTAAAAACATGCCACTTTTAGGGTCATACCTCATGTATCTCCAGAGGAGGTAATGAAGTTGCAAATTGTCTAATCATTCTAATGCATGCATATTGCAATGCTGTTTGGCAAATCTGCAATCAAGCCATTGATTTGGTTGAGCTAATGCTAGCTAATCATGAAGGAGTAGAATTTCCGCTGTGACTGATGGGCTCTGCGAGCAGCTTTCTGTGGGTGACAGATTGGTAAAAGCAAGAAGCTGTGAGAACAAGGCCGTGCTTTTCTCCTCTGCGCTGCAGCAGTACTGTTAAAGTTGATTTAAATGAGCCCGGCCGGCTGCTGCCAGAGACATCAGGCTGTGAGCCTGTGATGGAGAGAATTCAGGGTTACTTAGCCTAGTGCATGTGTCCTGGGGAGGTGAAGGTCTGCCAGGTGAGGTTCCTTGGCGATTCCCACATAAGCTCTTGTCTGTCCACCAGCCTCAGGGGTTTTTGTTGTAGTTGGACTATGGCATAAGGACCCAAGCCCAATTTAGGTAGCTGAGTGGCTGGAGCAGTTGTATTACTTTGAGAGCTCTGTTACTGTGTTCTTCTTAAGGAACACCAAAGATTCAGGATGCTGTATACCCAACAGCACATCTACAAGAGAGAACTTTCTGTGACCTCCGACAGCATCTCTAGCTGCTGAGTTTCTTAGGCTGTTTGGTTTAGCATTGTTTTGAAGGGTTACTTAACGTCTTGTGACCGTGCATTTTACCCCTCATGGGCATGACCCCCCCCTTATCTCGGGTTATCTGCTTTGGTGATAACGATGCATCTGGGTGTAAGGATCCCACCCTGCCAAGCCGGATTCAGGGAAAACACATAATGCCATAGTCATGGGCTAGCTTGAACAATACGCTCAGGTGTAAGAGCAATAGGAAAACATGGCTATAAATCAATCATCTTACCCCCATAAGTAGTAGGCAGCCCGAGAGCCCTTTGAGTTCTCCTGCAGCTGGCTGCACTCCAGGATCTCCCCTTGAGCTGGAGGATACTCCCCGGGGTTAAGAGATTCCTTACCACAACAGATCCTTGGTAAGTGACGTGGAGCATGCTTAAACTTTGAATCTTTACTAAGGATATACTCAAGCTTAATTGTATACATAATCTTTCAAGATAAACTGTTGTTTTATCTTGTCCTCTGTGTAGTAAATAATCAGGTGTACCTCGCCATCAAATTCTTGTTTCCTTGAAGTCTTATTTACTGTTTCAAACTTTGTTGAAATGCTGTTTTGTAGCTATAAATATATTGTTACTTCCCTCTCATGCGTGAAGTGAGTAACTCGGTTCCTGTGACACGTGGGTTCTGGAGGCTTATGTCTGTGGTTGTGTGCTGACATCAACTCCTACGAAAAGCCTTGAGCTTTACTCTAGAGGAAGAATATCAACATCCTGGAATCATCCGTAATTCTCAGTATGACATTAGTAACGTTGAGTTAGCATCGCACTTGACCCGTGCACGCGAGTAGTTTTTTAGTCCCGTTGCACTCTTTGTGCACTCTTTAGTCCTGTTGCTCCTTCTCTGCTGAGGTTTTTCCCCAGATTTTTCACAAAACCCAAACTCTCATCCCCTTTCTTCTACCTTAGCCTGTCTCACTTTGGGTTCTGCAGTAATTCTAATCTCCATTTGTGCATGATGACTTTACAGTGTTCTCTGGTTTCTTTTAGGAAAACAGCTGAGCATTACAGGAGGTCTCCAAGCTCTTAGACTACAGATGTTATGTACCAAGGCCTACAGAGGAGGAATCCTGGCCTGTTAACATATCTGGGGCTGGTGTGGACACTGCAGCTTTGGCCAGCAGTTAAAGCCTTTATGGACATTGCTAGCAACTGAGGAAAGCATGGTTTAGGTTTGGAGGATACTACTTTTAGCAAGTAGGTCGGTACCTCTTCTGTCAGCACCCATTTGTGGCTAGCTTTAAGACTTTGTGGCTATCAGCAGCCCACAAAGTTACATTCCTAAACATTAGTGAGAACCTGTTGGCTTGAAAAAGGTAAAGCCTTGCAGTGGGTAGTTTGTGCCATGTTATTCAGGTTTCTTTTTAGCTGAGGATATTTGGTGGTAGACTTCTGTGCCATGGAAAAATGACAGATAAAACGCGTGTTGTCCCCATGAGTCAAAGAAATTACCCCCCTAATAATAGTAATTACTCTCTACATCTGTGATGTTCTGCATGCTTAAGACGGTAGCGATATTAGCTAATTAATCCTTTCAACACTGCTGTGCAGTTGGTGTAGCTGGTACTATTATCTTCCTTTTGTAAATGAAGGAAAAAATAGAAAGGTTGACTGATGCGCAGTCAGAAGCACAGAGCGACCTCAAACTTCAGAAGTTTATTCCACTACAGTGCCTTGCGGACACAAGCCAAAGGGAGGTCCACCTAGGAGCATTGCTGCAGAGGCGGACTGTCACAAAGGCTGGTGGCCCTTTTGTATATTCTTTTTTCAGAACTACCTTACTTACCAGGATATTTGATCTTAAAGTGATAAGGAGGACAGTTTTTCTGGCACAAGAGCTGTAAAAGCAGCCGCTGATGAAGACAACTTCAGCTTTCAACCTTCAGCGGTGTTGGTGGCTTGTAATGTGGCTGTGAATTATGACAAGGTACGCTTTGTCTGCCAGCTGCTCAGGAACGAAAAGCAGCTGTTGGTAAGTGCCAACTGTGAAGCTCATTTGATCTAGGATTCATTCATAGAGTGAACGAACAATCAGTGTTGATACAGCATCTTCATGAAAAGAGTTGAGCTACGGTTCTCATGGTCAATGTGTTGACCATGCTGTGCTAGCTGATCTTGAGGTGCTGTTGCATAGCGTCTTAAGCAAACAAATTTCTTTCAACGCTCAGGCAGTGCATGTTTCCTGTTTAGCTACTGTTTGAACACTCCAAAGGGTCTGTAAATTAATGTGGTTGCTAACATTGCACCTTGATAATTTGGTGATCAACGTGCTGTGTCTTGTATGGAGGTTTGACTTCATGGAACCAGATTGGCTTTGGAAAGTGTCCCCTGTGGGTGAAAGCCCGGAGACGAGTAAGCACTCATTGCTTCCACAGCATGAACTATGTTGTTGTAAGCAGTGCTGCTGAGGTTACGTGATGTGCCAGAACAGCTCACCTGCAGAAGGCTGATTTCCTCTAACACAGCCCTCCTCTGCTCTTCCAGTCGAAGTGCCTTTCAGAGCCACCCGGCTGTTCCTGTCACACCACAGCGGGGTGGAACGGGGGAAACGGTGTGTGCTTGAAGCACATCTGGAAGCTTGTCATGTTTGTTGGAACAACCTCCTCAGTTCCTGACGTGCAAAGCCTTCTCATCGTATGTGGTCTGCTGATAGTTCCAAAGTTATGAATGCTTTAGTTGGTGTTCTTGGATCTTTTTTATGGTAGCAGATAAAGCCGTCACTGGCGTCTTTCAGTGTCTAGTTTTTTGCTCCTTGGTAGCCTGCAACAAAAGCTACTGATGTTGTGCAGTAGGGTGCAATACCTCCCTGCTTGCACTCAGAGGGGACTTGTCTTGCTCATGTCAGTGGGTAGTGTAAAAGGAAAGCATTGGAGAACGTAGACCTGAGAGATCGTCAGTCTTTGAAACCTCACCTGATAGCTTCCTGCTATGCTGTGTCATTAACGAAGTTGTTGGTTATGGCACTGACAGCACTTAGAGTTCTCACTGCAGTCTTAAATGCCTTTTTATCCTTCTCATTTCTCAGCATCTCTCCAGTGATTTGTGATCCCGTCATACCGATCAGTTGTGACACAGGAGCAGAGATCTCAAAAGTCATTTGCTTACTTAGAAGGAAAGTTCCAGCTCTCTGTAGAAAACATACTCAAATTAGTATCTCTGATGAGAGAGAACATGTGGTGTGGGTTCAGCTGTCCCTGGCTGTGTTTAGCTTTTCTGACCGTGTGGGATGGGTAGCCCTGAACCAGCCACGCTTCATGGCACCTCTTCACCGGTGGTAATCTGTGGACATCTGAGAGAGCTGAGAATACTGGTTATGTTGAGGTTGTTTAGGGGATGTGTAGGAGAAGTTAGACTATTGGGTTAGAGAAATTAATGGGGATCATAGGCATAGTTGGTGATGTTGCCGGGAAGGGTTGGAACAGGTCTCTGGAGTCTGGTATTCTAATTTTTCATCACTTGGAAGATATTAACTTCTTTTTTTAGTTAATGAGTGTGAAGGGAAATTGACTCTTGATTGAACTGCCTGTCTATTTTCATAGCTGTTAACTTTGTGCTGCGGCACGTGAAGCTACCTTCACAAGTGGCATTACCAAAATAACACAACCTTTAAACCGAGGCAGCAAATCACTATTTATCTTCAGAACGGTGCTTTTCCCTTTTCCTCATTTTCTGAATTATTTTTGATGAACGGTCCCGTTTAGCTCAGGAGTGCCAGTGGCTATGGATTAATAACAGCGTGCGGGTGAGCGCTTCTCATTTTCCTGTTCTGATGTGTGCGTTGAACTGCCCGGCCCTTCTCTGCCACACTCCTTTTGGATGCTGATGTGAGCAGAGATGCTTTTAAAGAACTGGTGAATGGAATTACGGTGCTAATATTTTTTTTTCCTGTTGCTTGAAATACTTTATTGAAGTTCTCTTTACCTTGTTGGGAGGTGATCTGTCGGCGGGCATGTGATCTGTAAATGTGTAGCAAAAAAAAAAAAGTGTAGCAATGTCTTTGCTTTGAATTAATTCTTCCCGGGTGCAGGACTTCACGCTTCCCCTTATTGAACTTGAATTATGAATTACCCCATGATCTCGGGCTGTCAGCCTTGTCACCCAGCCCCACGTTTGCAACCCTTGCTGAGGGGTGTTGTCTGGTGTGGTGGGACACCCTACTGCCTTTGTTTCTGTGTGTTATCCTGGATTATACTCTTGTTAACAAAGCAATTTTTTTCCTGTAATTAGAATAATCACTTACTGCATAAATATGTCTTACCTTGAACCGAGACTCTCGGTTACTCAGCCTAGCAGAACACCTCTTCTGAAGCAGTTTGTAGGATCCAAGCAGAAGGTAGATGGTTTGGGGTTTGTTTGTTGTTTTGCTTTTTTTTTTCACCCAGCAGAGCAGCCAAGCCTGGGGAAGAGCCAGCACTCCCAAACTGGTGGCACTTTGAAGTTAATTGCAAATATTAGTTAGCGTTTGTTGTACTGATAATGAGCCAGTTTGCTAGAAAGCCCCTCTAAAAGTGAGTATCCCTAGCACTGCAACACTTGTGGTTGTAGAATTCTGTGGAAAAAAAGGAAGTACGTTAAATTGTATCGTGAGTATTAGTGTTTTGGAGGGCATAGTGGCCACCAACACTAAGTGCAAAGGCAAATTATTTGATTGTGCAGGGCAGTAATAACCTTTCTCACATGCAGTGAAGTTTGCCTCCGCTGAAACACTCAGGATTTCAAGTGATTTTTCTCAGCATGTGGATTTCTTTTGGTTTTTTAAATTTTATTTGCATCCTTTCAAGAAGTTATGTTGCCCGTGACAATATATATTGTTTCACAGAAAAAGAGGATCTGTGTTAAAATAGCTGTTTTTGGGGGTTGCTAATTAGCGTGAAACAGATAATGGGATATGGTATTGCTGCGTTGGAAGTGGGAGTAAAAGCAGCAGAAGAAAATGAACTGTGATTATGAACACCTGATATTTTCCCTAGCACTGAGAAAGAGTTCTCTCCATACCACTAACAATAAACCAGGATGTGTTTTGAAGGTGTATTCAAGTGGAGTGATTATTTTAGAACTGTAGCATTTATTGTTGCATAAAACCTTTTCTCCCTTTTACCAGCAAAATTTTGTTATGAACTGCCAAACAGAATACCGCTATGATTGCATTATGGTGATGCGAGCAATGTGTTTTTTACTACTCCCCAGAAGAGGCATTTTTTCTTTATAAGCAAAGATACTTTGTGTATAAAAACCCGGGAGAACAGATGATAATGGCTTATATCCCCTAAAGCTTGAGCCTGGGGAGAAAAACACGACTTTACATAACTAGTGCTTAACTGAGTGTGAGAAACTAGGAATGAGCAATGTTCATTGATCCTGTATTGTAACCACGGAAATCTTTCTGTGTACAAGCAGCACAGTCAGACCTATTCCGAAGCAAGGAAGCAAAAAGCAGTAATTATAACATCATTTAGGAAGCTTTCAGTCTGTTCCTTAAGGCTGTCTTTCTATTTTACGTAGCCAGTGTTGTTCAAGGTAGAGCAACGCTTTCCTTGGCTTTGTGGCCCGGAACTGAAGGGTTGTGAGCAGGGCTGAGACTTCTCTGTTGAGTAATTAATGCTGGATGGTCATTTAGGAACCCTGCGGTGTGTTTGTAAATGTAGACGCCCTTCTTATGGCTGCGTGGCTTTCTACATTGCCATGGAAGGCGCAGAGGAAAGGCCAGCGTGTCTCTGCAGCCTTTGACCTTGCCACAGGGCACGTCTCCATCAGGGATGCTCCATCATGAAAATTCTCAAATATGCTTAAGATGAGTTTTTTCGGTCAGGATAGGCTTGCGAGCCCTCTCTACTTTATTCAGTACCTGCTGCACAGGTCCTGGGGCAACGCTGCTTCCAAGGAGCACGGGGAAAGGCGAAGTTCCATCGTGGATGCTGCCTTCGCCAGGAAAGCAGTCAAGCGATGGGTGTTTCTAGAGGGGATGTCTTTGACCGTTACACGACATGCTTTTGTGGCCACACAGAAATACAGTGCTCTCGTTTCTCTGACATCCGTCTGTGATGAGGTTATGCTCGGCTGCTGGTCCAAACGTGTTTAATTGCCCTTATATTTCCAAGCCATCCGAAGTCTATTTTTCCTTTACTGTTAATTAGACAAAAGACAAATGTCCTGTAAACAAACCAGTTTCTGATTAACATATTCATGGGTTGTTCTCACATGCTAATCAGACACGAATGAGAAGTTAGGCCGTAAGAATGTGATGGTAGGAGAAATGGAAAGCTGTGCTTCAGAGTGGTGTTTCCGTGAGCTGCTTGTAGATATTTTTGTGTTAGGGATCTGCGCTGTAAGTCAGAATTCACAATTATCTATGAAGCTGGCACTGTGATGGAACTCTGCTTTGGACATACTTTCTTAGCAATTTTGTCTAATAGCATGTTCCGTGAGGCCAAATGTCTGCTAAGAGATGAGATGTACTGATGCATTTCACTGATCTCCTGCTAAGAGTTACAGAGAATATTTTTCTTCATCGCTTCTGTTTTTCCCCTGCAGGATCTTGTTGACAAGAGATACAGAGCTTAGGCTTCTTCTTGAGGGTCTTTTTGATGAGCTGCTGCTTTGAATGATTGCCCTAGCAAAACCAAAGCATGGCTTCTGTCTAATATTATCTGTACTGCCTCTACTTTCGGACTCCACGGCTAATCTCCTCTGAAACTTGAGGTGCCCTGTCAGAGAACTAGATCATGGTGTGCACACCGGAAAGCTCAGAGGAACTCGTGTGAGTGTCAGGGTCCTGTGTATCTGCTGCATGGTCGGTCAACCTTATAAGCCTTAAAAGTCTTATTTGGCTGATGGAAGCCAATATCGTTCTTGGTGCGTCATCTTTTGTATCTACTCAGTATGAGTTAAATACTGATGCAGTAAGTAGTGTTTTCCAAATAGCAAGAAAAGAAAGAGGCTTTTTTTTTTCTTTTTTTCTTTTTTTTTTTCATGGAGAACTGGGGAGCATGCAAAGAGGATGATGTGGAGAGTCCTTCCTTCCTAAGCTGAGCGAGGGACAACAGCGAGTTGCGCTACAAATCCATGCTATGGTGAGAACCAGAGGGGTGGCGAGTGAGCAGACCACGCTGTGTCCTTGGTATTAGTATAATGAATTAATATAATTATAATGAAGTAATATAATTAATTATAAGTGAGGCACATTGAGCATCTCAGGGCTCTCCAGTTTCTTGCTATACTTGCTGGATTCTTAACCTTCTCAGAAATAAAGCTGAGGAAACCTACAAAGAAAATATAGCAATATTATTTTTGAGCAAAAGAACACTTGAACGGCTTAGATTGCTGAAGAGAACCATTACGTGTCATAAAAAGAAATGTGGTTTGGGTTTGGTTTTTAATATTGGTGATTCTGTGACAAACTTCTGTTAAAATTGAAGAGCTAAAATGGGGCAGAGCTGACACGCAGCATGATGCTGTGAGGTGCTACCTACTTACTTACATGGCCCGATCATCTCAAAAACCTGAAGTTATTTGCGTGTGTAACCTCCCGTTTTCTTGTGGCTGTGCCTGAGCCATATTTGTTTGCTAAGTAACCCTACTTAGCGTAACAGAAACTTTTGGTGGTGCCTGGGAATTGTTTTTAGCAGGTAACTTTCTTTGTTGTCTCACAGCTACTGAGGAATTGAACCGTGGTGCAAACAGTCTTTCTGTAGTAGGTAATGTGAGAAAAGATAGCGGTTGTACCAGCCTTTGTGTGTGTGTAACACAGCGGCTTTTCTTTCTTGGCTTTCTGTTTCTATCTTTCTAGGAAGAGAACAGTCCTTATTTTCTGGTAGCAGAGCTGGATTTTCTGGATTGCACTGGTTTCCATTATCTGCGTCATGCTTACCAGAGAATCTCTCCATATTTCTTGCAAGCTCTCAATTTGCGAGATAATTTCAAGTAATTTGGAAGAATGAGCCATTGGCAAAGCTGTGTTACTCTAGTGTGTGTGGGTTAGTTTGGTTTATTGGGGTTTTTTTTTAAAGCCTCTCCTATGGAATAATTTAGAAATTGCACCTGAACCAAGTTTAGCATCAGTAGCACTAAGTGAGTTTAGGATTTTCATGTCTGAATTCCAAACGTCTCTTCCCGAAATTTTTATAGGCTGTTTAGGAGCACTTGTTACCTGGAGCACAGCTCCTTTGGCTGCCTTGAAGTGCAGGTAATGATGAAAACTGTGCCTGCGATTCTAGTGCCGTTGTAGAACAGCACTTAGAGATTCTGTTCTTTTAATACAGATAGCAGAGACGCTTGCTCCTGCTAACACGCAAGAATTAATGCTTAGTAAAAGCATTTTTACTCTCCTGATAGTGAAGCACCTAAGGTTTCTGTTAAATACCCTATGAAATCAAAGTAATGAGGAGACAAAAGCATGCATGAGGTTAAGTTGTTAACGTCGGTGTTTAGGTCCCTAGTAAAATATAAATGTTCCTATTTTAGGTCTTTCCTTAGGCAAGGTGATTCAAGTAATTTTTTCCATTACTTTCTCCATCTGTAAATCCTCATTTGTTTTGGTTGGTTTGGGTTTTTTTTATCAAAGTTGCATTTGTATTCCTTTTTTGGCAAATACACATTGGAAGTTGTCGCTGTCAGCATTGGAGACACGGGCAGCGCACCCTGCAGAGGAGTTTTTAATCTACAAGGTCTGCATTCTCAACTTGGGGTGGGGAAACCTCACCCTGCCTGCCAGCTCAGGTAAAAGTTCATAGAGCAACTTGGTTCTTAAAGTACTTTTTGAACTATATGGACGATGTTATTCTGCAGTGAAAGCCACTCCAAGGAGAGATAAGTCATTTTACAGCCCATGTGAATTCTGTGGAGAGATCTGGAGGTAGAAAGTTAGCACTGGAGTTGGTACCAGCTTAGGGCACTGCTAACAGCGTTGTCCTCACAAATGTGCCTGTGGGCAAGCAGTGTTCCAGAAATCGGTGCCTGATCGTTAAAAGGAACACAAGCTCTGAGTGTGCTACCAGTTTTTTTTAAACGTGTTGGGAAACCCTTTGTTCTTGCTGCCACGTCCTTGAGCCATGTGATTGTAGGTCTCGGAGAGGTTTTTTTTATGCTGTTCCACGTTGTGGCTTTTTCCCTGCTCACGTGTTAATGTGATGACTTTACTGAATCAATATCACAGCTGCATCTAGAGATTCCCACTGCTTACATCAGCACTGAAGTGGTCTCAGGGAGGCTTACCTCTGGGGCTGCTCTGGGTAGGATTTAACCAGAACCCATTCCCTCTTCCTGGGTGTTTTATTGCCTCATCTGTCTGACTGCTGGAGCCTCATCTTTGAGGAAGGCTCAGACGGCTGCTCCAAGGTCTTTTAGTTGTGCATCTGTTGTCGGGGAGTTGGCTGTGAGATTCTCACCTCATCTTTCAGTAGTGGTACCGGACGTTGACTTTCTTCTAGAAGGTCATTGCTTTGTGCTTGAAACCAGTTTGATTCGTGTTGCTGTTGAGTGTATGCACTTGTGGAGGTGTCATGGGGAGGTCCTGATGTGTCCTGTATACAAATCCAGGCAGGCTGTGCATTTATTAACAGATACTTGAGGCGTGAGCAGCTGCATAGGACACTGTCTAAATAGCCTTCCTTTTTTCATGATATTAATTATTTATTATTATCCACATTCTCAAATCATGCTTTCTGTGAGAAGCATCTTTCCCCAAGGTTTTGCTTTCAGATAATCCCTTTGGCTGCCAGCTGTAACATCAGGTGTTGGAGGGGATGAGGGCACCTGTCTCTAGCTCGGTGCTCCACACCCACAGGAAATGGAGCTATTCTCCATTTGTGGTGTAAATTCAACAGCCAGTTGAATGGTGGGACCAGCACTGCTGTGTCTGGTAGCAGCTAATTCAGGTCATCAGTGGGAAAAGCCAAACAACAACGATTTGTCAATGCCTCACAGCGAGAGGGAGGCAGAAATCTGAAAGGAGGCTGCAATTGCACCGTATTGCATAGTGAAAACCAGCTTAAAAATAAGACAAAAGAGCGAGGGAAAAGCCAGAAGCGGCTTACAGACAGGTGTAATCAAACAGTCTAGACAAGGTGCCTACCCTGAAAAGGATAAATAATATAGGTAATTAAGTATATGTTAGCCCAGTGAACGTTTCCACCATCACATCAGTGAATTGATTGATCTCCTCAGTAATGTGGTGAGTGCACCAGTGGCCGCTCTGTTTGTTTGTTCTCTTATTACCTACATCCATTTTGCTCCTACTCCTATTATCTGCGGCCGCATGTTTATTCTTCCATCTCCTGCGCTTTGCTGCTGAAATAAATACCAGCCTTTGCCATGACCAATGGAGTTTTTGTTCCTTGAAGCACTGTAAACTAAGAAGACGTCTTAAGTGGAGCTCTGAGATTTACTGTTGGGCTGTGTAAGTTTTTTTCTCCGGGAGGAACGCTGGGAGGGTGCACAGCGTGAGGCTGGCTGTGAGCACACACAGCCCCACGGAAAGCTCTGCCTCAGGAGAGCTCCCGTCCTGGCTCTGTGGCTTCCATGCAGCTCACGCTTCAGAGGAGCACTGTAGCAATTGTGGTGCTGTCAAAGTGAAGCCTTCCATCCAGCTCATCAGGCGGCATCGTGACAAAAATGATGCTTCTGGTACTTCCTGATTTCATTTGGTTACGTTAAAAAAATAATTGGTGTCTTTACTGAACTGTTGTCCTGGGTGTAGGAATAAAATGTGAAATAAATACAACTTGTGGTTATTACGTTGTTGTTCTGTATACGTTCCTTGTTTACCAATTATATCTTACCTCTAGGGTAATCAACTTTAAATATCCACCAATAATCTGAACGTCAAATGATACTTATCCTAGAAGTACGCCCGAGTAATCTATGCACATACATTAGGAGTATGCCAAAGTGTTTACTTAGATTTTAATGTGATGTTCTGTATAATTTTCACATAGATTAGATGCTGCAGGAAGTTTGCATGTATTTTTCCCCTAAAAGCTACATTCAGTAATAATGAGCGGTATTTATAGCAGTTGTGGTGAATTAGAAAACTGATTGGGTGAACGACTTGATTGCTGCTCATTTAGCAGTGTTACCCTCCTGCCAGATCTCTCGGTGAAATTTTGCAGGGAAGTTTGCGTGTTGAGAGACTCCCGCATCAGCCGGGAGCGTTGGGGGACAATAGGAGCCGCCTCTGCGGCGCAGGAGGCAAAGTGGGGTTTGCAGCCTGGGCGGCTGTAGTCAGCGAGGAGGATTGTTTGTTTGTAGAAATGGCTCGGCAGCCTCGCGTGGTGTTTTTAAGCGTGTTAAGTATGACCATCGTGGCACTCTGCAGGGAGTGGAAGTTCAGGGACGGAGCTGCAGCCCCATGAGCACCTTCTCAGTTGTAGAACTTGGTATCTTTAAGATCCTGAAGCGTCTACAGATGGTCCCCTTCTAATCTCGTCATGCCAGCAGCACGATGGGTTTGATCTGTTGTCCCAAGGTGTGGCACAGGTCTTGGGTGATGAAGGAAGTATTTCTCAGTAAGAATCCTTGGCGTACTGTTGAATATCTGCTCAGTTGATGTAGGCTATGTAAGTGGATGGGGTGCTCTCAGATCTTGAGTGAAAGCAGCAGCTAAGTCTCCCAATCTTTCTTTCAAGATGAGGTGCTTTGGTCCGTTTCAGAGACTGGGTTTGAAGACTCTCTTCTGAAGGAAAAAGGACATTTGAATTTTTGTTGCTGTGTATCTGAGATTGACTCCTCTTGTCCCATGGGTTTAATGTGATGTGTTTGGGATATTTTTTGAGCACAATAGAATAGACAATGTGAAAAACATCACCAGAAAATAAACTTTTGCATATTCTCCTGGAGGTAGGATGAAGCTCGCAGGTTATTAGTATTTCTGGGATTTCTAAAACTGATGGGGATTGTGTTTATTCTGACATGCCCAGCACAATGTAGTGGAGTTACTCCTACACACTGAAAATACGTTATGTCTTCCTGTACTTCATCGTAGGAGAAACAAGATGTCTTTGTTGAGTATTAAGGGAATGCCATTTTGGATTTACAGAGGTGCCAAATAATATACGTATACAATGGTTTTCTTTTAAAGCTAGGTTGACTAATTTTGTAAATAAAATGCAGTATTGCCACCGATTCGATGATTCTAAAGCACAGTGAACAGATTCATTGCTATGTCAACACAGGACACAAACACATTTAAGCAGCTAATTGAATCAGGTTTATGGTGGGCTTCCATTGCTGCCGTTGCAGCGCAGTCAGTGCGTAGATGAATCTGATGCTCGCTCTTTCTTCTGGTTGTAAAACCTGGAAAAGCGAAAAAGAGGAAAAAGAAACCCAATATTTTGTCTTTTTTTTTTTTCCCCCTTTAGAAAGTGATCTCTCCCTGGTTTTGGTTGCTTTAAAAAGTGATCTTTCTTGGTTCTACATTCCTTTTTTGTCTTCGTACTTGTTAGCAGTAGTTCACTGGTCACTTTTGTGCTTCACTGATTGTTTTCCTTGCCGAGCTACAGTCCGTGACTGTTGGTAGCAGCAGTGTCCCTCCCTCTGCCTCTCTTGGAGCCACGTGGAGCTTTGCACTGCTTTTCACTCCCGAAGCAGGTCAGCCATGCATTACCAGAGCCTTGCAGAGTTTGTGGCCTCCCTGCGAGGAGAACTTTGGACAGGTAGGGGCAACCAGCACCAGTGGTAGGTACTCCATTCTCGTGTGTTCTGCTGCAGGGCACTGAGCTATGCTAATCATAGAGTCAGAGAATGCTTTGGGTTGGAAGGGAGCTTTAAAGGTCACCTAGTCCAACCCCAGCGCTGTAGGAGGTGTCTTGGCTTGACCTGCTGCTTTGGATGCAGCCCAGGATATGGTTGGGCTGTGATTCTGTGAAGATTTGACAAGACAGCCTGGTGCGATGGATCGTTCTCCACTCCGCTGGCATGAGTTGTTGCTTTTTCACACTATGCCACGCTGACGCTGAACCAGAGGATTTTTGGATTTGAGATTATCCATTGGTTCTGAGAGGAAAAAAAAAGAAATATTTGTTACTATTTAACAAAACTTCCATAAGAAATACTATTAATAACATCTAGAAATGTAGGAGTGCGAGGAGGAAAAGGATGAGAAGTACATGCCTATGTTTGCATTTTAGATTGCGTTTTATGTTCTTCATCAAAATAACACAGCGCAGCACACCTTCTTTTCCACGCTTCATGTTAATCCCTACGTCTGCAAAGGTGGCCAGCTGTCACTGAGGCAGATAGCATCCTCAGGAAGCACTGCTGAACAGCAGCAAGAGCAGATAATCCTGTTAGGTTCCTTGGCTTGATGTGGTGTTGATCACAGGAGGACTGCAAAACCCTGAGGTCTTTGTTTCCCGTCAGGGATCATTGCTTACCCTTGCAAGGAGCTGGTTGCTGAATGGGTAACACGTTCTGTGGTGTCTACTCTGGGAAGGCTCCCACGGCTGTTGTGCAGGTTTAGGATCTGCTTCTTGGTTATGAGCGATTCCTAATTCCTTTTTTTTTAATGTCGAATTACATTTGGAAAATGTTGAACATTCCAAATGAAGGAGCCTGTTACAAATGAGCAGATCCTGTCAACTCCTTGATTTTCAGTGAAACGCAGGTGTAAAAGTTTCTTTTGGCAGTTATTCTTCGGATACCACTTAAGTGATGTGATGCTATTGCAGTGGAAAAGCAGTAGGTATGTAGTTTTAAAAAAAATGGTGAAAAACCCCTCTGTTGATAGTTGTTTGGCTCTGGGTCGATTCGGTTGTAAGAATGCAAGTAGAGTAACAATTCACTTTTTGCATGTTTGCCAAATAGCATTGACATAATATTAAGTAGCAGATAAAGCAAATAGAAGGTGAAATTTATGTTCTTGTCCAGAACTCGGCAAAAGTAGCAGCTGCCAGCTCTCGTTATTAAGTCCTTGAATGGTGAAAAGGCCACGCAATAAGAATTGCAGGAAGGAAAACAAACGTGGGGTTCTGCTGAGAAGCCAGTGTGCTTAATGGGTGTTGTGGCATCTCAACATTATCTTCATGTGGGAATGGAATGGTTGCGGTTGGAATTGGAGGAGTGAAGGGTTAGAACAGTGACACAAACTGTCAGTTGAGGGAGGAAAAAACCAACTCATTTAAAAATCCTGTTGTAGCGTTCGTAGGGACAATGTGGCATAGGGATTAGTAATTTTTTTTCAATATGATGAAGCTGTAACAGATTACATATGTCAGTTCCTGTATTGAACTATGGCAGGAACCATAATAAGACTAAAAATCAGGTTCCACATGGTACTTACTGCTATATATATTCATAGCATTTATCTCACAGCATTCTTACATGGTTTAGTTTTTGTTGTTTAGTCTCAAAACCTTAGTGTTTCTTCGCAATTCTTAAGTTCGTGCGTGATCTGGTGCTGTCTGTCAGTCTTACTCAGTGCTCCTGTTGCCATCAGTTAATGAGGAGATAGGGATTAAAATATCCTTTCCCTTAAAAAGAGGAGCCGTTGATAAACTCCGCGGCGTTGTACTGATGATGGAGATGGTTATATCAAAGCAACGCTACTGATTCCTGCTTCCCCGGCGAAGGTGTGTGTGCAGTTTTCCCTGTCACCGCTCCTGTGAGTCTTCTCCAAGTGCATCATCCTCTTGTTGCTTGAGCTGAGGGGTACATGGCAGCAGGTTGGCCGTCAGTATGGGCGCAGTCATTGCGTAGCGGTAGGTCGATCTAAAAGCAGAGGTTTTGAGGGCAAATCCATGACGTTCCTTGGGTTTGTTGCATTTTAGAGACCAAAGAGATTCTGCTCACGACTCCATGCTCCTAAAACAAGTCAATAATTATTTCTATAATCCAGATTTTCCCGTATGAAGTCTAGTGCTGGATTTTTTTTGTGGAGACTTTTACTTTGTAAATGTATTTCTGTAGGGAGAGGCTATAATGAGAAATAACTTCATGCATCTATGAAATACAGGTAACTTCTGAAAGCTGCTCGAAATTGTTGATGTAGAAGTCGTGAACAACAACTGTGCTTGCTTTCTACTGCTGAATATTCTGGCTCTCACCCGCTCAAGCATTTAAGCTGGGCCAGCTTAATTTTATGTGTATAAGCTCTGTTCGGATGGCGTCAGCTCTGCACGGGCCAAGATATTTAGTTGTTTGGGCCAACAAGTTTGGAGACTGAGGTCAATGGGACGAATACCACACCAGGGATGACCACAGGTTCATTGAAGTCACTGGTTAATAGTAGGGCTTTAAGCTGTGCTTAATTTCCTGACCGGAAACATTTGTAAATGCTTTGAAACCCGGCTTGCTGCTTAGCTGTGGTGGTGTCCACAGCATCATCAGGGAGTCTCCCAGGAGCTGGTGGGTTTCTGCTTGTTTGCATTTTTCCTACCAGCACACTGAGGGAAAAACCAGCCATCTTAATTCCAGAGGAAACATTCCTGTAAACGTTACTGGCATCAAACCATGAACTACATCAAACTACAGGGAGCTTCCTGGGGTTTAACTTTCTTGTTTGTATGCACAATACTGTGGACTTTCATGGAGCTAAATATTGAATTTTACCCCTAAAGCAGTATCTGCTTTTGAGAAAATTTGCACTGTTGTATTTTAAAACATGTACGTCATGTTTCTGGCATACAAGGCAGTCTAAAAGCTGCCGCTGGTTACGTATTTGCTAGGGAAAGGTGTAACTGCTCCGTAGCAGTTTGGAAGTACTTGGTGCAGCTGGATGTTCAGCTTCCAAAATGTTTCCCGAGCTGTGGTAGAGAGTTTACACAAAGAAAGCTCTTGTCTTACTTTTTCTAATATATCCTAAAGTGTGACTGTGTATTAACTAACAGATTTTCAGCTTGATTTCTATACTTGTTTGGAAAAAAAACCCCTCTGCCTTTCAGGAGGCAGAGTCCAGGTGCTTCCCAGAAGGGTAGGGGATGAACCACGTGAGGAACCTCCCTGTCCTTGTGTTTCAGCCCATGTTCAGGGGACCTGCTGCTGAATTTCACAGGAGCAGCATTTCCACATAGGGCTTTTGTGCCATCAAAACCTGAGCGAGAGATAAAATAAGCGAGTTTCTTCTCTATTATGCCTCTATGGAAAGACATGCGTTAGGTTGATGAGGTGGGGTTAGGATTACCTCAAAATACATGGAATGGTGTAACTGGCTCCAGGCTAATTCCTATTTTGCTGGCACGCCAGGTGCCCGTGGTGGGGACAGTGTGAATGTCAGTTTGAAGCCCGTAACCAAAATAAAACTTATTATTCTTTAAGCTTGGAATGGCCAAAGAAATTTTTAGATTTGTTCCATGAGAAGTCTTCCTCAAAACCCCTAAAGTGTAGCACGTGATGCTAGTCTACAGAAAGAAATGTATTGACTTAAAATTCACTTCAGAGTAAATTTATTATGGGTTTTTACAAAATCGTATCAATTTTTATGTAGCTTACCCCTTTGGAAAGTATTTTTCCAGAGTATTTTTCCCTTCTTACACAGGTCACTGACATCCTCTAGACTTTACTGGCCTCAGCCTTGTTCTGTTGCTGTGATTTCAGACTGTTCAAAGCTGCATCAGAGAGTGATTCTGTAGTAGAAAATTAAAGTTGTGCATTTAAAATTGCATCACAATTAGACATTTGAAAAAGGGGGCAGTGCCGTGCAGATCTCACGCTCGATCTTACTAGACAAATTTCCCATAGGTGTGATTGCAGGTTATGTTGATGCTAGACGAGAATAAAAATGACCTTTGAAATAGAGTCTATTCTTGGAGTGAAGCGTGACCCTACGGAGCACTAATGGGGATTTACTTTCTGGGATGGAGTACCTCGTGTATTTAAACTTCGACACTGCCTTTCAGTGAAAGCTTTGGCGCATTTTCAGATAAAAATATCTGCAAGATTTTATTGCAGAATCTTTCTCTTGTTAGCTCTACTTTACTGCTAACATCTTATCTTGATGTTCTGGAACAATGTAGAAATGAAATCATCTTAATGAGGTGAAAGGCGCATCTGTTGCCCGGGCTGTAATTACAGGGCTTCTCTAACCTTTTCAGGCACTCGTTTCTTCCTGCAGAGTGTCCCCTCTGGTATTTTCCTATCGTGTCATTTCCTGCTAGCCCAGCGAACGCTGCGTTCAGCCTGCGCTGCCTGCCACGGTTTTGCTGTTTGCTAACCCAGGTGTGATCGATGCCGCTGTCACTTGCTCTCTCTCATGGTCAGAGTGTACTATTTCTGGGAGCATCTTTTTGATAGATAATACACTTAGCCTATTAAAAGAGTTGAAAATGAAGTGATTGGGTTTTTCTGGTTTTGTCTGGAGAAGGCGTGCGGTGCCAGGTACTTACATCCTGTAGTACTTTGTAAGTCAATAGGACAGCAGTGGAATAATATGATTTTTAATGGGAAGTGATGGCACAATCTGGCAAAGAAATAATGGCGTGTTAATCAGGAAAGTTCTGCGTTTTTGTAACAGTCTGTGGCATCGTAGTCAAATTATTTGAATTAGCATTCAGAGCAAGGCAGTAATAGTTCCGTAAGTAGATCTAGCCTTAATTAAACGAAAGAAACCCCCTAAACATCTTTTCTTTTGCCCGTTCACAGTTGCTGACCTAGCAGAATGCCTTTTACAAAGAAATCATTCATTTGGCACCGAGGGGCCTGTTCTTTCAGGCCGCGCTGTAACGTTTTGCTGAGGCTGTGAGTCTGTCCTCCAGAGTGGGCCGTGCTGCTGGGGACTCTGGCGAGCGCCAGGAATTCATGAGTCCAGAGCTAAGGTCATGGCAGCGAAGCCGCTCAGTCTGGGCTGTGGAGAGACATGTGGGAGAAGGCAAGCCAGAAACGGTGCAAAATGGAGAATACATACCTTCCCCCCCCCTAATGACTTTGGCTGTCAAATCAACAACTGCCTGTTGTAAATGAAGAAATCAGAAAGTCTCTCTTTTGATATGCCCATCATTAATATGGATTTATTTTTTTTTTCCGCAAAATTACATAGGCAACTCTGAGAGAATAGTGGCAGATGAGACACTCAGGTGAACTGTCAAGCTCACGCATACACTTACAGCGTTATGCAGTAGTAAAAACTGCAGCTGTAAGCAAGATGTGGTCAGACTTCTTTGCTGAAAACAAGAAAAGGGTGAAAAAACCCCTGGCATTGTGTTGAATCTTCTTGCATTTGAGTTAAAAAGATGATTTTTCCATCAGCTTTCTGGAGGTAGTACCTGACACACTTTTTGGAGTTGATAACAGTGTACATCTGCAAAGCCATCACCAGGTAATTAATAAATTTATCTGTAGCTCAGGTAAATGTTTGTTAGCTGAAGGAAAGGTAGAGCTCTTGTAGCCTTAAACATTTCTTGGATGTTTCAGTAAAACAGAGGTGATGTTTGCTTTTCAAACAGTATTGTTGCAAGAAGCCCCCGAGGTAGTAAAGCGGTAGGAAGCACCGAGATCTTTGCTCCAAGTGGTAATACCACCTGGGGGATTACAATTCTGCAGAAGCTGGAGGTGGGGTGTGTGTTGGGCTGCAGGGCATGGCAGGGACCGTAACCATTAACTGACTTTGTGCTTTGACTGGCAAGCATGGCAATTAATTACTTGTTCTATAAAAGCAAAAGCTTTTGTGTTGTATGTGCCCAAAGCCGCTAAAATGACTTCTGCTCAGAGCTTGGAAATGTGGAACGGGATGGAGTGGGATGGAATTTGTTGTAGTTCCTAAGAGAGCATCTGCCATGGGATATCCAGTGGGAAGAAAGGTGCCTCAAAGGGAGAAGCTGCAGAGCAGTCCTGGAATGAGTCCTCGCTGGAGACTCTGCAGTGCTGGGGAGGAGGGTGCTGTGGCTGGAAAACCCTTTTGGTGGGGGAGACCAAAGGAGGAACCCAAGGTGCCGCTCACCTCTGAGGTCTCTCCATTTCAATTCCATGTAGGTGATTCACCGGCGGGGATGCTGATACCGCTGTTCTTCTCCAGTCACTGATTTATGCTGGTCCTTTAACATCCCTAGGTGCTTTGGCAGTAGAACAGCACGACTCCATGCATATTCATAACCGCATTGATTTATCTAGCAAGGGTGAGGCAGATAACTCTTGGAGGAAAGTTGTGTGGCAGCCACACATCTGTCCGTGGCCGCTAATGCCATCCTGCTGGAAAATGAGGTGCCAAGGAAGCCTGGTAAGTACCTTTGGATTGATAACTGATGCCTGTGTTCGGTGGCCATGTGGTATAGGTGTTCTGCATATCAGTGGTACCTTTCCCCTTTGGATTTACTGTTTATGAAAGCTGCATATGTTACAAGTCCATAATATATTTGAAGTTGAACTAAGCGAATAGTGGTGCAGTTCTGTCCACAAAAAAAGCCCTGAAATCTGAGCAAAGGATCTAAGTTGTCATGGGGAAGCTGGTAGGTGCAAGATTGCCTTGCTATGTACTTCAGAAATGTGTTTAAAACAGAATAAACTTGGCCATCGCGGATGAATTTTTGTTGCGAATAAAAAATGGTGTTACAAGTAAGGAGGTGAGTGAGAAGGAACTTGAAGATTGGGTAGGATATGGTGGTGGTCTCTGCAGAAAAGAGACCGAAGATGGAGTTGAACCTGGAGGACACCAGGGTCAGCGTGCTCTTGGTGGAGGGGACGAGTATTCGTAGTACACACGGAGCTTCCAATGTGGCACGTACAGGATGTGCTGTTGCCTTTGCAGGGAGGGCAAAAAATTGCAGACTTGTCAGAAGTGTTGTTCTGTGGCCATAGGCCTACATTGTATTTTTATTAATATACGTTATACTTCTGTCCTCCGGGAAAATAATTTTTCTGCTGTGTCTCCTGGAGATGTTCCATGCTCTGTCCTGCCACCACTTGCTGGTAATGCCTAACGGGGAAGTTCTGCTCTCCAGCAACTCTTTTGCCTTAATACTTCTGCTTTACAGAATCACTGTGTTGCCATCTTTACACAGATACATTTGATTTTTGCTGCTGCTAAAACTTGGTGGGTGCTTTTCAACACCTGCTCTAATTTTGGAGCTGAGGAGTGCTGATGGGCTCTAAGACGTGATCATCAGTATTCAGCTTATTCCTAATCGGTGTTCTCACTTCTCTGGCTGGTGCTTCACTACTGTAAATCATCATGTCTTTTGCCTCTGTCACTTGCCCAAATTGGAGGGATATTATTATTTTATTTTTTATTTATTTATTTTAAATGTATGGGACTTGAATTTTTATCTGGAATAGACCGGGAGCAATAAAGCAATTTTTTTTCTTCTTGTCACTTGCCCAGCATCTGCAGAGAAACATTATATACGTACAAAGGTTTGATGCTGATAAAAACTTGCTGCAGATGTTTTCAAACTTAGTGTCGTGTCCTGAGCTTTCCCTTCCTGCTCCTGCGATCTTAGCTGCTTCTAGAACAATCCTGCACGTGTTTGAAGAGTTTCATGTATCTACCTGGGTCTCCTTTGGTTTCCTGGGTGATGTGTGTGAGGTTGCAAACGTTTTCTCTCCCCATAGTGAGATGCCCTCGTGATTTCCTCCCTTGTGGCCCACGCTGGGAGATGGGTGTTAATTACAGGACTGAGGCTCTGTATCTTTGTTTTTTTTACTGTTTGGTGTAAAATTGTAAGATGACTTTCATTTTCCTCCCCTCAGGGCATCTTCTGGTTTGCTCTCTTCATCATTGCCCTTTCCCTGCACGAATGAGTGAATGTTCTTCTCTGCCCACACGATCGTCCCCTGAAGTTATACTCAGGGACTAGATGAAATCATTAATTTGCGAATTAGAGAGTTCAGATCTTCTTTGAAGTGAAGCTGCAATCACAGGCTTGGCTTTTGGAGCTAACGTTTCTTTAGATTCAACTTGCTGTGATATTGGCTAGGTAATGCTTTATTTATGTGATGTAGCTCCCAGAGCTAGGCAAGAGGCAAGGGAGGGGAGAAATGAATGATGTTTTCTGTTCCCTAAATAGAAAACAAGAAGGGCCTCGCTCCAGCAAGACTAACTTATTTACATCCTTCTCTCTGGAGTGCGTTTCTGGCATAATAGTTTTATCTTACATTGTTTGGAGTTAGTGTTTCTCCCCCTGCTCCGCCCCGGAAGTGTGTCAGTATGGACTGGTAAACGATGCACTTAGGAAGTACGGTGATAACTGTCGAAGCCTGGAAAATGTATGGTGGGAACCCGAATTCAACAAGGAAAACGGGATCTCTGGGTGCAGGTCCAAGATTTTAGCCCCCAGGTTTCCTCCTCGGAGATACCCACACGTGAGCGCTCAGGAAAAGGTCCCTCTGTTTGTGGTGGGATACCATCCAGGTCGGTGGGATGTGGCACATTGTCCTCCCACCAGCTTGGGAAGGAGCGAGACAGGGCACTCCAGAGTGCAGCTGCATGTACGTGGGGCTCTTTGTGTGGCTGCATATTGGGGGGTTTTTATTGAAAAGAAAACTTTTCATATCGATTGCTGTTTCGAAAGTCTGCTTTGTCTCTGCAAGAGAGGATACACAGTTTTAAAAGTCGTTGGAAAATTCAAGCTCTGAAGTCTTACAGTGAGGCTCTTACCTCAAACTATTTGATGTAAACAGTATTCCAGGTAGTGGTGTGGCTTTCTGCCACTTACAGTACTGGGTTGTTTTTTTTTTAAAAGGGATCCTGCCATGCTCTGGAGCCTCTTCCTTCCTAGCCTTAAAAACTCCACCCAGAAATTTTTCAGGAATTTGAACCGAAACGGTAGTTTCAAATATTCCAAAGTGGCAAGAAAGCCCAAGGCTTTGCTCTGCGCTGCAGTCACCGCTCTGCAGGTTAAAGTGGCGACTGGTTGAAGCGGCGAAGAAATGAGGCAATAACCAGGAGAGCTGACAAATTAAACATAGAGCAAACAAACGAAACCCCTGACAACTAATGAATGGGTGGATGGAAATAATTGTATTGTCCCACATTGGAACAAGTAGTTTATCGTCTTTAAATGTAGTCCCTAAATTTGCATCCGCTTGTAATTTGATAATTAGCATGCTAATTCCAATGGAATACATTAAATTGTTGGGGTTTTTGTATCTTTAAAGTGGTATTTTTGTTCTTTTTCTCTGTATATCACATGACATTCCATTGTTTATGCATGGAAATGTCTTCATATGGATAGGATATTTTTGGAGTAGCCTGCAGTTCTTAATGAGTCAGTATCTGACCTGTTCTCTTGCTGGTTATATGAGGAATTTTTAAACCCTGTTGCTGCCCACTGCTGTGGCAAGCTCAGTGTGGGGTTCGTCTGCTCTGAACCCAGCACTTGGAAGCCTGGAAGGACGCAGCAGGCCAAGGAGAGCAGCAGGGGAAGCATCATGAGATGCTTAGACTGTCGGTGATGGAGGATCAAGGACTGGCTCGATCCCAGGAGTTTTAATTTCCTAAACTTGTCCTAGAAACCAGAACCGTCGGATAAGGGTGTGGTAATGGGCACGGCGCCGTCGGAGAATTCGACACCTTTCTTTTATCTGGTGTCCAAAATACAGGTTTTCCTTGAGAAATCCCTACACTGGAAGTCGTGGTCAGTACCGAAAGAAACTGTTTTGAGCGGCTTTGGGTGTGAATTTCTTTTATCTGTGAGAAGTTCAAATATATTTGGATGATGAGACAAATAGACCCCCTTTTTCTATGTTATAAAAACTGCATTATTCCTGGCAACAGCGTAGAAACAGAATTTCATTTTTTCATTTGAGTGTTAATTTCTCTGGCCCAGTAGCATGGTGGGTGACTGAAGTATTTTGTCTGAACTTTGATAGACTTATTTCATTTGATTTTCTTTTGCCCAGGAAGGCTGATGTTGAAAAGCACCATTAACTTTATTTTATTTTAGTTTTTCAACAGAACAGGACAGGCCTAGTATTTTTTGGATGTGCGAGCTGTTCTGAAACTTCATCCCTTTCTCTCATCCAAAACTTTTCCTTCCACCTGGCATTTTCTTAGTGTTTCCCACGTCTTCTGCTTCTCCTGCCTGTTGGCTTGGAGGAGTTGCCTTGCTGAGAAGACCAACACAGAATCATTGCTGCAGGGTAAGAAGCTCCCACGTGCTGTTTGCTTCGTATTAAGTCACCTTCTCTTTGCTCCTCTTGCTGGTGGTGAAGCTGTTGAGGTGAGGCTGAAGCACGCAGGTTTCTGCTTACCTGCTGGTGTGCCTTCCTCTGGTGCTTGTGTCCTACAGACAATTTGTTCCTGGACTTGCGACACAGAGTTGAAGAGCTCCTTAGTTTTTCAGAAAGGAAGAACAAGAAAGTCGATACACCTGTTTAAGCCATGCCTTGGAGCTGAGTTAGGGATGGCAAGAAAATGAGCGTTTCCGTTAGTGCTGTTAGTACCAGTGATCTGTCCGTGTGAACTTCAGGCTCTACCCAATAGCTGCAATTGCTTTGAGTCACCAAATATTTTAAAAAAAAAGAAAATTCAGTTCTCTATGATGTCCTTAAGAAGCAACTTTTGTCATGAAAGATTAAGCCTAAAATGGTAAACAAGGAGAAACAAAGCCAAAAAACCCTCAAATGAAAAAAAAGATCATTGATCTTTCTGCTTATATTTTATATTTAATATTGACCCTATTATTTTAGTGACTCGGAAAGCAATTCATGCTGCAGCTACAATCCTTCAGCACTTCTAAAAGTGAAGATTAATGTGGAAGCTTTGAAAATAGCCTGCAGAAAGAGCTACTGTGTCAGAACTGCATTTGCATGTAACCAAATGAATAGAACGTCCTGTATTTGGAAAGACGTTCCTTAATAAACGTCTATGAATAAAACGTGGAGAGTTGAAAGCTCCTGTTCTGATCCAAATCAAATTACATGACCTGTGTGTTCTCATCTGAAGACAGTAGTAGCAGTCAGGCAGACTGTGGTAAGTGTCCTAGAAATCAGACCTTACCAAACGTGTGGAGGCTAAGGAAAGAGCTGCTTGATAAGGGTCTTTTTTTTCTCTAGGTGATCTTCTCAAGGTGGTGTTAATTTTCCAGATGCGTTATTGTCAGTCTTTGGGTTTTTACTAATCATGTCTCAAAGCACAGTGCGCCACGATTAATTGGTTGATGGTTGTCCTCCGTCTTTCTGGAGAAAAGGGAAGAGACATGATCTGTTCCAGCAGGAGCGAGCTAAGTGAGTTCAGACACTGGAACCTTTCATGTATTCTCCACACAAACCTTGAACATATTCTACACGTAAACCTTGAACAGTAATTGCAGATCCTCTCTAGAACTTGTTTTTGGCACAGTTAAAGAATTAAAATGAAAAAAAAGAAACAACAAACCATTGCACCTACTTCTGTTGCTTTATTGACCTTCTGTACATGTGTTTTGAAATGCACGTTTATAGTATTATAATTTAGGAGCTGAAATAGAAGTTTTAGTTAGGGCAAGCGTCTTTCATGTGGAAAAGCTGATCGTGCATCTGTGTGTTTACTTTGTGTAGCAGCTCATGAATAGTTGTGCTTGGCAAATTGAGGCTTAACTGGTTTATCCTGTAAAACCGAGTCCCCTAAAAATAATTGGATGTATCCTTTCTTGAAACCATGTGCTTTTTTATCTTTGTGGTAGCCTGGCAGGCTTTTTGGGAGTCAGCGGTTGTCTCCCTGCCCAGAAGCAGGAACAAGTGCACTGACAGATGTTTGCCTCTATTTGCCCTTCTGGAAGAGATTCTCAAACTCCACAGGTGCCTTGAACTGGGTTTGCACTGGCCTTGCGCGTGGAAAGTTCTGTCTGAACACCAACCTCAATCATCTCTCCTGAAAATATTTTTGTTTCTGATGTAGCTTCTCCTGTGGGGATTATTGGCTTTTTTGGAGAAGATTTTTTGGACTTTTCTTCCCATTTCCCGAGATAGCTTCAAATTTTGATCTTGTTCTCCAAGAGTCATCTTTGGATGACTCTTTTCATTGTCATCTTCTGCATATTTTTGAAAGTCTGCTCTATAATTCATCTTCTAAATGATTAGTAAAGATATTAAAGAACACAGGATGTATCCCTTCAGAACTGTACTTGAAATATCCTTCAGGTTGAAAGAGAACGTTTCAAAAACTGTTCTCGTGACTTTTTACCTAATTGTGAAACGTTCACTTTTTCCAAAGAAAGCGTCCGTCACTGGTAGAAGCCTTGGTGAAGACATTTCATATTTATCCACTAATCTAGTTACTCTGTCAGAGATGGAAATTAGGTTGGTTTGACATGATTTGTACTTGACAAATCCATGTTGGCTGTTTGTTACCCATTGATTATACCCTAGGTGCCCATAAATAGATGAATAATATGTTCTGGTATCTCTCTGGGTAGCAAAGCTAAGCTTCCTGAGCTCAAATTCCTTGAGACTTCCTTCCTCTCATTTTTAATATACTCCTGGATTTGTCCTTCTCTAATCCTTGGGGACATCCTGAGTCCTCTGTCAGTTTGGGGTTTGCTTCTGCTAGTTCCTAAGATAATTAAAGTTATTTTTTATGTAGCCCGGCTGATTTGAATAATTCTTAATAAACTTAATATTCTGTAGCTGGTTCTTTGTGGGTTTTTTTGTTTGTTTGTTTTTTACCCCTAGCTTTGGGATTTGAGCTTCTAAACCATGGTTAGCTGGCCTAAATATCTGACCCCTTCTCTAGGTTGACCGTCAGTTGTTCATGGAACAAGACTAACCAGTTCGGTTTCATCTTTTGGTGGGTGTTTTGGCAGATGATTGTTCCATCACATTAATAAACTGAATTAATTCATCCAGGAGCTGCCTGATCACTAGATCCAGCACAGGAAGGGAGCAGGAGTTGACGGCGCGTAGTGGAGGGAAGAACAGATGGCAGCTGTTTGGTGGCAGCCCCCACGTCGATTGAACATGACGTGAAAACGCATCCAGTCATTTACTGCTGTGCTTTGGCTTTGCTTTCTTTAAAAGGAAATTATTTTTAGGGTCTTGTGGAGCTACCCCAGTATTCACACTGGATTCCTTGAGTTGGAATTGCTCAGCTTGGCTTTAGCACACTTCCCTGCAGGAATGGCCGACCTTCCTGCTTTCCTTATTTCCCCAGTGTGTTTCCAGTATTCCCAGAGTTGTCTAAAGTCTGTAGATTCAGGAGTTTTCAACCACTGAAACTTGATAATGGAAGTGTAAGTTGTTTTCCCTCCCATACACTTAGCAAGGTAATAAGATAATGAGGAGGACAGTGTGGATCTTGGCTGGTGGCACGGGTCTGGAGTGACAAAAATCCTGGGCCATGTGGAACTCCTGTTGGCTTTCTTCACAGCCTGCAGTGTTTGCAGGATATTTAGAGCAATTATCAGGAGTTCACAGCTGTTGTACAGCAAAGATTTGGTGATTAGCATCTTTCTTTGGTCCAGTCCTATTCCGATTTGTAATTAATATCATTACTAGAGGAGTATGCTTGCTACATTTTAATAGAAGGAAGAGGTGGAAGTGTTTTGAAATTGTGGCTTACACTTCGTGAGGATTTTCACTAGTTAAGAGTATCGTGAAATAAATGGACTTATTAGAAGTACTGAACTTGGGCAAACACAATCCATATGAATGTGGAATGGCTGTATCAGTTTCAGATAAAAACTTCTGGAGATAAAGTGGATGAAAAGTAATGCAAGTCATTGGTCAAGCTGTTGCTAAAACCAAATGTCAGCAGAAAATATTAGAAATCTAGAGAACAGGAAAGAATTGGGTGTGTATATTAATGAGAGGGGAAAAAGATGAGAAGTGAGGTATGTAAAACTACCCCGGCAGGTAAATCTCTGTATTATTTTGGCAAAGAAAGAGATGGCAGGGGAAGGAGTAGGTGTTAAATTACAAGACAGAGGCAAGAAAACAAAGAAAAAGGATTTGAAGAGTAGGCGGAGTTAAGCATGGAAATAAATGATCACAACTGTGGGATCTCTGCTGTAGGTATTCTCAAATAGTATATTGGGTGTTTGTCAGGAGTAGTTTTTTGGATACAACTTATCCTATATTAAGGGAAAAAACCCAAAACCCTGCAAAACAAAACCCCCAACAAACAGAAGTAAATACCTGAAGGTACATCCTTGCTCTGCAGTTATCCTGTTTTTATTCTGTTGCCCTTAATTTCCCCCTTATATTTTGGCAAACCTCTGTTGATTCTAATGACATTTGCGTTTCATTCAAATCACTTTGGGTTTTAGAATTCTTTTAAATCCTTCTTAGTTAAAATGACTCACGACCTAATGGGTCTCTGGCTACCTCCTGCAGCCCCGTGCGGGCCAGTGCTGTCCCCATGGCGCTCTCGGACTCAGGGCTTGGCCTGAGCCTCTTCTATCGCTTTTTAAAAGCTGTTTAAAGCTGATCTTGCTGCCACGTCCTGCCTAGACAACAATTCTGTTGTGTTTTCCTGCTACAAACAAAGGTGCCTGCCCTGGGACACCTGACAGCACGCGTTGCTGCCTGTGCCTTCTCCGCAAGCTGTGCCTGCCGTTGTCCTGGTGTTCTTCTTTCTTGGCAGTGTTGTCACTTGAGTCGTAAAATGTCAGGTGACACGTGAGAGGTCTGTGTATTTTTTAGTCTGCTTTTCATTCATCTTGTATGTGTTTTAGTGCAGTTCCTCGTCTTTTCTTCTACTCGTACTCTTGGATTCCATTTTTTAGGCTGCTTTTTCTTTCTTTCACCTGTAGGCTTCAACTGAATGTATGGAATTCCCAAAAAGCAAAATAAATCTAAACAAAAATAAATATTACATTTCTGGACTTGTGTATTATATGGTCAAAATTGCAAGGGAAGAAGGGAAAAGAATGCACAGAAAACGGGAGTGTGTCATTACAGTGGTTTGTGATGAGAAACAACTGCTCCTTGAGTGTGTGTATTATGTGATAACTGCTGAGGCAGGAATTAAACACACTCGAATGTTCTCTGAAGGCATCTCAAAAGGGTTTTACGCTCTTGATAGTGTGTAACCCAGAATTCATTGGAGGAGGAAAGAATGGTCAGAGTTCTTGCAAGTCAAATGTTGTTTAATGAACTTAAACCGTAGCTGTTAAGAATTCCCTTTGTATCGGAGCCTGTTTCACCTGCATAGCAATCTTTATTTTTCTTAGCTCAGTCTAGATAAGAGCGGTAAATTTTAATCTGTGCTAAAAGGTATTGATTTCTTAGAAACCATGTAGTTCAGGAGAAGATACTAATATATACTTTAAGGTAAACCTCTCTGAAGAACATGAAGGATTGAGTGTCCGTGTTACTGGAAGACGGAACCTGCAAACTGGATTTATGTTCTCGCAGTTGCAGCATTTCTAACAGGCGGGTGAGTAAGCGTGGCAGGAAGACTTTGATGGAAATCACGCTTCCTGTCACAAACGTGCCGGAATTGGATTCCCTCCAAAAGTAAAACAACAAACTTCTCCTTCTCAGTGCTGTGGTCAGAGACCTGGGGAGGATTTATCTAATCCTCACGATTTCTTGAGCCAGGAACTGAAAGGCGTGTTTGAGTTCATTGCCTCGAAGCAGCGTGTGACGGGTTAAGTGACAGTGCAGCTGTATCAGAAACAGCCTCATCATGGTCCGTGTTTGTATAAAAATCTGTTATTGGTCTGCTGATTGTTTGGATTTGTTTTTAAAATGGCTAAATCATATATCTTGGGTTGGCAGACTCAGGTAAACTGCAGTAGGTGTATATACAGTTCTGTCCGAAGTAAAGACTCGTAGGAAAACGCCTCTATTCCATGTTTTTCAGCTTTGCAAGCGTGCAACTCCCTCCTCCTGTTTCCTTCTCAGTTAAAACATTCCAGAGAGTAAATAATCTTGTCTCAGAACGAAATGCAGGTCAGCAGTGAAAGCTTTCTGTTCGACCCGCAGGCAGGAGCACTGAGTTAAGCAGTTGGGGTATCAGATTTTGTGATAGCAGGTTTTATACAGTTGGGTTTAAATGTTTTTCCTGTATTCCTCAAGATGCTTTCTAGTGAGGGTGCCTAGTGTTAAATACACATTCCTGTAGCAGGTTCTTCAGTGGCTGATACTGGCCTTCACATGACTTATTTTTATACAAGTTGGGTGGGGAGGGAAAGCTTTGTGGCTTAGTAATTTATTTTATTGAAGCAGCTTATCTCACGTGTTTATTTTACTCTGATTGCCATAAGCATTGTGCACGTGGGACCAGCCACCGCAGTGCCCGTGCAACGTGTTTTCCTCTTGCTGGGGATAAGATTAGGGATGGATTTATGCCCTAAAAGGAAAGTTTTACAATTAAAATAGAGAGCTAAGGCTGCAGGTTGGAATTGAGTCTCTGCGCGTTGTATTGACAGCTCCTTAAGTGCTTTTGTTCTAGGGTGCAATTTGAGTCCTCTTTTAAGTTATTGACGTTGAAGTCTTAGGTGCCCTGTTTCGTTAGAGCGTTTGTGTCGGCAGGACGGAGTTGCAAACATCAACTGATGCTAGAATCTGAGAGACTTAGCAGTATCTTACTGCTGCTCTGGTAATATTTTACCTCTGTTATCTTTGTGTTCATTTATCCTAAATAAAAACAAAATCCATACTGGCCTCTCATTGGAGTTGAGGCATTTGGTACAGGTACAAATAAAGCTCAGCTCTTTTATTTGATAGCAGTGGTAATTTGTATTTATGCATTGTAAATACGCTAATATTATTCTGATTAGCTGTAGCATCCTCTACGGCGGTCAGCGTTGCGTGGTGTATTTAGTCCGTACTGACTTTTAGCCTGGAAGGGCTCAGCATTGGGAAGAAGGAATGTCTGCAGAGAAAGTAGGTAATGGAGATTAACTTGGACTGTTAGCATTTCGATAAAGGCTGTAGAATGCAAAACTGCAAAATAGAAGTATCCACAGGGTTTATTCTAACGCTAGGTCTTGAACTTAGGCTGCAAAAATCCAACGTTTCAGAGGTGTGGTGGGTAGTCTTATCTTGAAGTAAAAATTGTGCTTTGAATTAATTATTAGAGGAAAATAAAACAAAGAATATTTTTTCAGTCTGGAAAACCTATTTTGAGCCCCATCAGCTTGCTGTTAGCTTAGAACTTAGGTCTGAAAATGGCACAACAAATGCCGTTGGCTTTTATGGCCTGATTCCTTAGGCTAGCCTTCTAAATGGCAAGCTAAGTTCATGGCAACTTAAAAATACGCACAGGATGCTTGCCTTCCAGAAGTAGTAGAGCACCAAGTTTTATCGCTTTTTCTGTACTGAGTTTCGAAGGGAAACGTTCACGCTAATGGCTGAGAGATGCGTTAAGCAAAAGTGCTTTTTGAATTCCCCTTCAAACAGGCTGTTGAAAATTAAAAAAATATTCTCTTTGGAGGTAGATGCCGACACTTTATTTGAAAAGGAGTCATTTTTTTAACTCTTACTCGGCTAGGTGGTTATTAATGCCATTCTCCATTATAAAATCCAAACTGTTTTTCTGAGATCTTGCTTAGTATCTGACTGTCGTGTTCATGTCATTCCGGTGACTCTTTCTGCAGGTAGCTGAGGATGGATTTTGGGTTTCATGAATATAACAGCCTGAATAACTGACAGTGAGTAAAGCTGACAGATCTGCTGAGAAAAACAGTTGAAACTTTGGATCTTTTTTCCACCAAACGGGTGCTCCTCTCCCCTTCCATCATATGCCGGTGCCACTGTCAACCTGCCACAGCCATCCAGTAGTTTTTCCTATTTCTGGTATCTGTGGAGGTTTGAGTAGAAAGTGGAGTGTTTTTTCTGTGGTTCAGCTCCAAGCTTGTATAAACTCAAACTGCAAAATCTCTCCCGCTTTCTGGGTTATTTTAGGAACACATCGCATGGCACAATCCTGAGCACAGATCCTGAGATATACTCTAAAGTCCATTCGTTCCTACCTTTTATTTTTATTGTCTTCTAACCAGCTTCTTGGAGAGACAGGCAGGGGCCTTTCCTCATATTTCCATAGCTTCTGTAGGAGTCTTGCTGGAAGACTATGCTGAAGCAATTAGATGAATGAGTTAACGTCTATAAACCAGGACTCCCTTGTTTTCAGGAAACTCCAGGAGATTTCAGAGATGTGGCTTCAGCTTATACAAGCAGTGTTGACTCTTCCTTACGTGCTGTAGCTATTCATCTCTTCTCTTTCTGCTCTTTTCAGCAGTTTCTGCTGGTTTGTCTATCCACAGCTCCGATGTGCTCAGCTGTACTTGCCACATGTTTCTTTCATAGCTTGGCCTCTAGTTCCTGCCTTCTCACCGGTACATCCAGAGTCGGGTTTGAAGCAAGCGTTCAACCCCCGGTTCATAACTCAGCTTTTCTGTCACCAAGTTCTTCGACAGTTCCCAGGTGAATGACATCTGGCCCCGCTTAATTATGACTCGCGTTGTCTGTTTGCTCCGTAAGTTTTTATTTGTAGTGAACTTTTTTTGGAGACAAGTTCTCCCATCTGCTCCCTCACCCTCGCTCTAGAGGGATCCGGATATTGGCAGCCTTTTCAAACCCCAGGTAGGTTTGCCTGGTTTTTGGGAAAGCTGTTGGAGAAGCTGTCAAAGACATTGCAGATTATAAATAAGATAAGAAAAAGACAATAGATCTTTCCAGTGTTGACTGATTAATTTTTGAAGGTGTAACTCATTTGAAATACTCTGAATTACCTTATTTTTAAAAGAAGAATAATGGCTCTAAACACTGAATGTTGTGAAGGTGTAAAAAATCTAGAAATGTAGAAAGGATAATTAGACATCTGCATCCCTTGCAAGCTGTTGGCAAGTGGAGGAAGGGAATTCAGGGGCACCAGCGTTTGATGAATATTTGTAGAAAGATGTCCTCAGCATTGATGAGGTTTACTGGCCGGTCTCGGTCAAGATGAAAATTTTTGGTCTCAGGGCTGAAGACTTGTAATCACTAACCTTAATAGTCAAGCTGATGATATAAGGTCTGTGTAGCAGTGACATTTACGCTTGAGTAGCGTAGTAAGCTGCTACAACAGTTTCTTTGCATTTTTATGTGTTTGACATTGACTTTAAAGAGTACATGACAAGAAAATACATTATTTAAACAGAATGATGTTATCTACAATTGGATCCTTTTGCTTTTTACACTATCACAGCAATGCTTAAATGCAGGTGTCTTTCACAATAACATCTTTTTCTACCACATGCTTTATTTAGTGGTTTGATTTTTATTTTTTTAGTGCAAAATTGAGGAACCAGGAAAGTATGAGTTGAATGGAAGTAATGGTTTGATACGTTGGTCATTGCTGAGGAAGTTGCTGTGAGGAAATTGTTTTACCTTTTTTTTTTAATGTTGATATCATATGTGTTGTCATGAAAACCACAGATTACCAACATTTCATCAACTGAAGAGTAAAGTCCATTGGGTTTCCCATCTCTTTTTAAACAAAAAAGAAAATAATAAGTGTTCTGTTTTACAAGACAGTGTCCTTACTAAAGAGGAGGAAGAAAAATACAGCATGAATCGTTACCCAAAAGTAAAATCCCTTCTTTTTACTCAGCTTAGCTTATAATTGCAGTCTGCAGGCACAGCGCGGTCCGTTTTTGATGGGCAGATTCCAAGTGCAGCCCTCTGAGGTGTGGAACAACTAGGAGCTGTACATTTTTCCTCCCCATCCTCATTCTTTACATGTGTTATTAATCTTTATGCAGTATTTTTGGCTGTAGTGTATAGCCAGTGACCTATAAAGAAAATATCATTTAAAAAAAAGTCAGAAGGTGTCATAATAGCTAAGCTCTTGTCGTAAGTTAAAAAGGGGGGAACTGCCAAAGACTAAGTGCAAACCTTAATACGGATTGTTTGTCAAGTGACCTTAAAATGACGAAAAACTCAGGAAGAGCAGGTTGTCACCAGGCATTGAACGAAAACACTTGCCAGACACCGGTACCATAACTGAAATTGGGAGTAAGTTTTATGCATCCCTAGAGCCTTAAAACAACCCCTTAAATTAAAAGAAAAGAGCAGGCTTTTTTTCAACTGTAATAGCAAAGGACGTCCTCAGTCTGTGCGCTTTGTAATTTATTTCAAATTGAGTGGAGGTGGGAGGAATCCGGGATGTAAAGCGTGCTCAGACCAGGATGCAGCGCGTGTCAAGAAAGTAGTTTTATGGGCTTGTACCTAAAAGCTTTTGCTGAAGCCCAGTGAGAGCAAATGGATCTCTCAAGCTCTGTACCGGTCCAAGAACCTGTCGCTCAAAGGTTGGAGACAGCTCTCGGGCAAGGGTGGGAGGGCTTCAGGCCTGAATTCTAGCCAGCTTGTGTGCAAAGAAGACCTAGAATGAATTTTTGAACGTACTGGAGAGGGCTTGGGGAAAGGCTGGAGTCTGCAGATATTTTTGGGGTAGGAGTGGGGACACGGACTTGAGAAAATTACTGGAGTACTGACAGCTCTTCAGGAGATACAACGTGCTTCACTGCAGTCTTGACACTAAGTTCTCTGGGCTGTTTGTGCAGTCACCTCTGGGTATTGACCCTGTTGAACTGTTCTAAGGGACTGACCGGAATGTTGTTTGGATGAATTTGTGTGTGTTTTAATGGTGGAGGTCCTCATCCTTCTCTTCACGAGAAGAAAGGAGTTTCCTGGGAGAGTCTGTAGGGGAAGGCACTGGTTGATCTCTCCTTTGGGCCTCTGTTATGGCCATGGCAGAACTCTTCCAGACCCAGTTCACTTGTTTTTCTCCTCAAGGTCACTACTGATTTGGAAGGTTTCTGCCATGTTTTTGCAGTGCAAGAGGATTTTATTTTTTTTTTCTCTTCTCTCCCTTTTGATTTCCCCACAGACCCTTCTCCACAGGCCTTTCCAGGCCCAGGACTGCCTCGAAGGTTTGTTTGTATTTCTCCTCCAAACTTCTACTCTGGAACAGCCTCGGGCAGGCCTGGCAGCCCCAGCCCTTCCCTCGTTATTAATTCAAGCCTTGGACAAGACATGGAAGGGAGCTGAAGCTCTGATGTTTTTTTGGAGAGGTGCCATGAGGGAGCCTTCTGATTTGAGTGCCCCAGGTTGTTCTCTAGACAGCTTAATACCTTAAGATAAAAAATGGTATCTAGGACAAATGCCTGACACAACATCATTCCTATACTTATCATGTGTATTTATATCTATCTTGTGTCTGTTTTTTAAATTCTGAATGGCCAAATAGAGGAGAAAAAGGTTGTACTTTAGAGAATTGAAGTTCACAGAAACAAAGAAATGCCACATTCTTTACGTGGGAGGACGAGCGCTAAGAAAGGTCTGACAGCACAGTTGTCCCAAAGAACTGCATTTGAATGGTTTTTAAAGATTGAAATAGAAAGATAATTACGAGCCAGACAGTCCTAAATTTTTCACATATTCTTTGTTGTCTTGAAGGGTTTAAAACTGCTCCAAGAACATTGTTTCTAATCGGATTAGTTAAGCTGCTGTCCAGTTCCTCCAGAAAAAAACCTGATGTACTAGTTTTCGGTTCTTTGTGTTGGATCTAGAGCTCCAGTACCAATATCGGAGACAGTTTCTAGATTGTGGAAAGGATCTTTTTGTTTGGGTTTTTTTTGTCCACTTTGCTGTCTGATTTATAGAGATTATTCTGAGGGAGAACTTAGGTGATCCCAGTCTCAGACCCCCACTGCCAACAATAAGTACGTATCGCTCAGTAATAAGGACTTTCTTCTGCTCTGGTGGATTCATACTCTGAAAATCAAGGGGAAAAAACCCAGTTGCATGATGAAACTTGACTACAAAGCATTGCTCTATAGTTTGCTTCCACTCGTAGTCGTGAACTCTGGTAGTTGCAGGTTGGTAAGGGAGCGTGCAGTGTGAGTCATCTTCCTGCCGGGAGCTGGTTTGCCTGCTGGTGTTGGGAGAAGCAAAGTTCAGGAGCCCAGGCCCTGGGGAGCTGCTCTTCTGTAGGGGCCCGTGAGTCACTGAGGTGACCACCTTTAGCCCACAGGGCAAATGAGGAGGTTGCCTTCCTAGAGGAGAGCAGGGTGTGTTGGTTCTCTGGCAGACTCCAGTGTAACGAAGCAGAGGTGAGGTTGTCTAGAGGACTAGCTGGTCTTTGGAGAGAAAGGAAACTTTTGGCATGCTGGAGTTTCTTTAATTAGGCTTAAAGGACGCTTGGCAGCTGGGTTGGATGGATGGATGCGTTCTGGAGAACGGCAGCGTAAGCTGCTGAAGCACTGGGACATACTTTTTCCAAAATAAATCTCAGTTAGTTACTTCCTAATCTGCCTTTGTTTTGGAAGAATAAGCGCTATCATTCAGATTTTAGCAACGTAACACATCAAAGGGAGAGACCAGAAAGGTCCAGACTGTTTGAAATTTGGCTTTGGAAAGTAAAATTCAGTGCTCGTCACCAGCTCTGCTGTCGGGACCCAATACAGACCCTTTCCCTGATGGTGATTCTTATGTTAACAGGACTTTCATATCTAAACAGATACCGTCATTTATAGTTTCAGTGGAGTATTTCTTCTAAACTGTTTCAGAACCTGTTTGCTAAACTGGTATCTTGCCTATCAAAAGGAAACTGCTGGAAGGATGTTTGATCTCTTTTGCAAGTCATTTTTCCACCTGGCTTGCTCATGACTTGCTCTTGAGGAGGGCTGGGAGGCTTTCCTCATTATTTGTGGACAGACATATTTAGAGATGATGATTAAAATTATTACGGAGTAGAGAGTGTGAGTCATCGTGGTAACCTCTATGGGCTTTTTTCATAAGCTGTGGCCCCTTTTACACCAAGCATTGCAGAACCCAGTAAGGCTGTAGAATAAGATGCTCCCGGCGACTCCGCAGGTTTTATTGGATTTTTAATAAAACACGGTGTGTACGCACATACTTTGTGAGGGATGAAGAAGGGGGAAAACAAGCTAAAAGCGGAAAGCATTGTTATGGTTTATGCCGTTTCTCCTGAGGTCTGTGGGAAAGGTCCATGATTAAGAATTCAGATTTTTCTTTACTTGTTTTCTTTTTATGTTCTCCTTCAGTATGAATGTCTTTGAGGAGTTTTTTGTCGGGAGTCGGAGAAGACAGACATTTGTCTCTATGAAAAGAAAGGGAACCGTTAGTGGGTTTGGGTTTTAATAATACTTTTTTTGTTTGTTTTATAATTTCCAGTACTTAATATTTCTCTTCACCCTCTGCAGCAGGGTGCTCACTATAAGGCAAGCTGATGAATTTCTCTGAGGTAAAAGCTCCTCTGACTCTCAGCGGTCTGTGGCTACTTCCCATAGAGCCCAGTGGCTCCCAGCTGTGATTTGGCATCTTTAAGTAACAAGCTTTGTATTTGTGTAAACAAATAAGTCTCTTTGCTAAATATATTTTGCTTGTAGCCCGCAGTTCAGGACATCAGGACTCGTTCTGTGCAGTCTCATTTCTGGATGCATTGGACGCTCCTTCTGTGGCCACAGCATGCTGGGCAGCTGTAGCAGACTGGCAGTGACCCAATAGTTTGTGCACGGCAGCAGCAGATCCCTTCTGCTTCTGAAAGAGGATTTTGTCTTCCATTGGAGAGCTGAGCAAGGAGAACATTTGTTTTGGTTGGAGAGGGGAAGTCTTGACTGCTGCTCGTTGTTACTGTACCGATGTGCTTAGCGTTGTGCTAAGTCGTGCAGTTATTTTACCTTGCGGTTTTGTCTTGAACTGTCACTTGCAAGCTGTAAGGTGTTCAACATGAAGGGTAGGACAGTAAAACTTCAGAAGAACCTTCAGTTGAGCATTCATGTGGTTTCTGAGGCATAAAGATCTGATCTAATTCAAACTTCTGATCTCTGCTTTTAAATACTCGATGTAACTTGGTAGTTAATAACATTAAGAGATCTGAACCCAGATAAAGGTTGTTGGGGGTTTTTTTTTTGCAGTGGCAAAACAACATTCAAATATACTCTTTAAGATGTAAAGACTGAGTTTCAAGTAAGTATATAACGTATGTCTCAGGACTTCAACAGGCCTCGTGCTCGCTCAGTTCATAACAGAACTGATGTAATAAGATGTTTTCTGTCCAGTTCATATCCCCAGTGGTCTTTCTGTTTTTCTCCACTCACGTGTTCCTCGTTAAGCCTTATTTCCACAGAGGAACTAATGTGATCATACAGCCTCTTGTGTGCACTTAACCTGTTTTCATTTCTCTCGCTTGCACTGGAGGGCTTTGATTACGCTGAACAGCTCCAACCAGAATTGACAGGTGGGTAGGAATTTTAAAAATTGACTGACCGAGTTTTATGAGAAAAGGCATCTGGGTAAAGGCTGATGCTGTTAGAGCCCCGGCTGATTTTCAGTTTCAATCCTTGACTGTTTTTTCCCTCTTACACGTGCAGCTGGTTCCGTGTCACGTAAGCCGTTGTCAAATTTCATGATAAATGCTTTGTGAAAAAGATTTTGCTCAGCGTGAGTATTACTCCCTTATTTTGGAAAGTTCTGAATCCCTGTACTGTTAAGATGGTGATAAGTTTCTGATGTTTCCCAGCAATGGCAAAATCATGATTTATTAGGCTATACCTTCTAGGTTCTGTTGGGTTGGAGACACAATTTAATGTGGGGATCGGTCTGACAATCTTCTTGTTGACACTCTTCAGTAAGAAGTTAAGAGGGGCAAAAAAAGTCCTGCAGTACTGCTGCACCAGAGCTGCGGATCTAAACCGGGGGATTGCATCCCGTTACAGCCCATCGCTGGTTGCTACGTTGTGAGTTTTATCTCATATATTTATGCTATCTCAATATATAGCTCTTATTTTTATCTCAATAAATATTGAGATTGCTATCTCTTTCTATTTGCCTCTGGATCTCAAGCTTATTTAACTCAGCACTGGATTACAGGTCTCTCTTCCTCCCTTGGTTTGCTGCTGCAAGAACTGTTCTTCACCAGGGAAGAAGCAGGCTCCAAATGTGCGCCTGCTCTTACGGATCCCAGAGGCGAAGTTAACAAGTGTAATTTATTCTTTCAGCTGGCTTTAAGTTCTGTATTTTAACTGCTGTGTTAAACCAGGGAGGTTCGTGTAAATGTTTCTGTAGGACATCAAGTTAATTCCAGCTTCACAGGTCATAAATGCGCAACTGTGGAAGCCTTTACTGCCTCTGTGGCTGTGCCCGCAGTGATCGCCTCCAGGAGATGATGTTACGCCTCTTCCCAACTGCTTGCCCGTTGCAGTGAGGGCCGTGGGCTTTGCATCTCCACCGTTATCTAAAGAAGCCTTCCCTCAGCAAGGATCCTTTCTTCTGAAAGCATCGCGGCTCGTCGAGCACTGGTGATTTCAATGGCAGTGAAGCTGTGTCTCTGATTTTTATGATCTGCCAGGGGTCTGTTAATCCCCAAAACTTTCATTGCTGGTTGCTTGGTTTTAGCCGTTTGTATTGTCCAAAGTCTTTTTCACACCTTTGCACAGAGGAATTAGTCCTACCCAGTTTTCATCCTTAGGTGTCTGTTTTGGTGGGATGACTTTGCTCTTTGATGCTGAAGACAGGAAAAACTGTTCTAGCATATCTGAAAAAAAATGAAGTTATTTTCATGTCGTGATATGTGACAAAAAGCTCACATTGGATCATTTTTGGAGGAGTTTTCAGCCAGAAAGGATTCCAGAGAGCAGGATGTAGCGAACGACAGGCCTGCTTGTGGAGCAGGTTCTAACTTTTTTTGTTGTTTGAGGAATCACTTCGGGCCCTTAGAGTCAGGCTTTTGTACAGCAAATAATACCTTTTATCTTCTGAGCTTTTTACAGCACATTTTTGGATGCTGTTGCTACATGCCTTTCTATTGCATGTGCCCAGTCCCCATAAATGAAAAGCCTGTGGTGTCTGTTTCCTTGTTTTTCTTTCCTCTTTTTGTTTTATTTTCCCATTGTTTGTTTTTCTTTTCCCTTGTTTTTCTTTCCCTTTTATTTCTTTTAATGTCCACAGCTTTGCATCTACCTGGTTAGCTTTCCTGGAGCGTGTTGTTGGAGAACCATGCTTAGGTGATGACTTTGTTGGCTTCCTCATGGTCTTACAGATTCTGAATTCTCATTTATTTGAATGAAAAGTTCCACTGCAGACAAACGCAATGCTAAAATCCTCTGCACTTTCTCTCTTCTGCAACGTGCTAGTCTTCAAGTCGTGAAAGCAAACTGCAGATTGCTGCTTCTGCTGCTGTTACTATTTGGCATTGTGTATCACAACCTCTTGTTTCTCACCAGTGAAGTCCTTGAGAGTTCCTTGTAATCTGTGTGTGGAGAGCGTTCAATACTTTCATGCTGTGTGCAGTATTTCAGATTTTTCAGCAATGTCTGGAGCTCCTGCCCAAGATAAATTTTCCCCACGGACTGCCATGTTTAACTGTCGCTGTTACTTGCTATTAATAATTACGTGCAAAAATTAATCTTGGAGCTGCTGTGATTTAGTTGTACTGTTGTGTGCAGGACCCGGACCTCACACAGTTGGTTCTTCAACCAGGTGCTTTCTGTGGCCTCAGAAGGGAAGCAAAGTAGCCTGTCTTGAAGCTACATGTCCTTCAGATGTCAGGAAAAGCTCCCTTTCATTGTTGTGGTGGGGATAACCACTTCACAAACGTTGGAACCCACCAGTGTGTCCAGGGAAGGCTGCAGGTACACATGTAGCAGTAGCTTCTGCACTGGAATTGAAGATGACCCAGTGAGTACAGGACACTGTTGCCTGGCCTGAGAAGGGAGGACGGGAGCTGGAATCAGCCCCAGGTAAACCTCACCTGAAGTCCATGGGAGACTGGTGTGCCGGTGTCATTCCTTACCTCAAGTACACGGCAGACTTGTCTGCCAGCGTCCCTCCTGTCATGAAAAAGGCCAACATACAGAGACAGAGCCCTGCTGACAGCTCGCTAGATTGGAGGGTGACTGTCCTTACAAGCAGGGACAGTTAGACAAGATCCTTTATGTCTCAAAAGTAAAGTTTCCAAAAACTTTAATGCACTTTGTTATACGCTGGTGACAATAAGCAGATTTGAGGATACCGATGATAGTGCACTGACTGCGTAATAAGCTCAAGGATATATGTATAGATAGATAGAAAAAACCCCTAGGTATTAATAATCATTAGTAGTCTAATATTTAGTACTTAAGTGCCCGTAACCCAGGCTTCTTACCCAAATAGGTGTCCCTATGGGGTGGGAAGATAGGTTCAGCCTGTCAGCCAATCCCAGAAGTTTCAGAGGAAGTCTTCTCCCCATTTCCCCCTTAATTAATCACTTTTTATAATGCTTCTTTACTTTTAGGTGGAGCTTAAGTGACTCTAGTCATACACTCCTTTAATTTAGATTGGATTAAAAATCTCTCACTTTGCATTTAAAGAGAAAAATAAAAGGGTGCATGCTCAGGGGAGGGGTCTTCACCTGGGCAGAAGCCTCACAAATACAGAATCCTCGACCATTCTGTGAGGTGGGAATGAACGTTAAACGGGTTTTTTTGATGGTAGGCTTTGCGTGTGTGTTTAATTTTCAGATGTGTCCCCATTAGCAAAGGAGAGTGATTTTGAAGACCAAAAACTGTGTACACATAACGTGATGAGACACAGAGCTGCTTTAGGTCGTAGCTTCTGCTCGAAGACAGGTCCTGGTGGCACTTTGAATTTCATTCTGAAATGCCTACGATTTCTGTAAGTGCTGTCGTAACTAAATTCAGATCAGCCTGTGTAAGTTGTTCATTTCAAGAGTTTCCAGTAGCCTTAGAATTACAGAGTACATCAGCTGGGCTCTTTGCTCTCCAGAAGTGTGGCCGTATCTGCGTGCCCATCTTATGCCTAAAAAACCCCAACCCACAAGCCAAAAAACCCCAGCCAATAACAACAAACCAGAAGTGCCCAAATCCCCACCCCTCAACAAAATTAAGATGTCCTGTGCTAAAAGGGATTGGGAGTTGCACGTGTATTTTTAGAACATCACAGTCATGCTAATTCCTGCTATGTCCTGTGTAAACAGAATTTATTTTTATTAATGGCTGATATTGCAAAGCATTATGCGGCAATTAACATTTTGTTGATGAACCTTTGGGGAAGGTTTTCCTAGCAAATACTAAATATTTGAAAATACTTCTTCTAGGTTCCTAGTACATGATGGAAGGATTGATTATTTTTATTATTATTATTATTATTAGTAGTAGTAGTATTTACCTTCGCCAAGGCTGGAAAGGCAGTTTGAAGGCTTTTCTCCAGAATCTGGGAATCAGTCCAGATGTAGTGGGACCTATTTATTTGGTGAGCTATTCACTTTACAATCGAAGTAAGGAGGATGCTGTGGGATTAACATATTTTAAAATAACCTTCTGTGGTAGTAGTTAGAAGGTTTCCAACAAAAATGTCCTGCAGTCAAGGATGTTACCTTGTTAACTAAGGGAATACGATGCCTAACAGCACAGGAAGAAAAGGAATAGGAGACGGGCACTTTCCAGCTCTGTAGGACTTTGCTGTATCCCATCAACTGGCGTGTCAAACACCCAGCTTTCTGCCAAGGGACTTTTTTTGCTCCTATATTTGCCACTGGCACTCACTGGGGTCAAAGTGCCCTGACTGTAGCGGGCTCTGCTGCGTGTCCGTACGGTTCTGGTACCCACGTGCTAAGAAGCGTGGTGAGGTCACGTTAGAGTAACACAGAGATCCTTTCTGCGCTGAAGTGGAAACACCTTGGAGAGACAAGCTGTCTCTGCCTGGGGTTTGTGAGTGAGTGACGCGACTACAGGCAGTGTGGTAGGTGGAGGTGAAAGCGGTTGGTGGGTTAGAAGGTGGCTGCAGGAAATCCCAGCTGGTCAGGGCGAAGGTCCCTTAGTGGGAGATCCGTACAACATGTCCCACCAATAGCTAGCCTGAGACACTGGGTCTATTCAGTAGCTGCCCCTGGATCCCCATCTCCCCAGTTGCTGACGCAGTCGTTTGAGCCACCAAGGCCCACGGCCCCACCCCAGCCGCTGGTGCAGACTTCCAGTTCAGAGATGACCCCCTTATACAGGACAACAGGCACATGGAGCTCTTCTAGCGCCCGGCCTGAGGTACCTGGTCGGCTCAGTGACTGCTCCTTGGGTCCAGCTGCCTCCAGTTACCTGCTTTTACAAATGAATTAAAGTGATGGCTGGTTTGGCCCTGCTCACAGCTGTAGAGGGCCTGGTTTGCACAAAGGGACATGGTTTTCTTTTCTTTTTTTAAAAGACATGTTAGAAGTATCTCCAATGTCTTAAGTTATTGCTTTTGAGAGATTGCTAGGTGGCATAGGCTGGATGATGTACCCAGAAGGGAAGAATTCAGTGACGTGGCCTTCAGTTGGTCCAAACCTGGGGTAAAGTGCTGAGCAGATCACGCTCACCTGTTGATTTACGCTTGCTGGAAATGTGTTGCTCGGTTCCAAAAAGTAATATTAACTAGGAAAATATGACTCTGTTCTGGGTATGTAGCAGTGAGCTCTAGGAATGCAGGATTGTAGCTAAGAATAAACTTTTTTTTTCTTTTCTTAGTAGTAGATACCATAAGTTATCTGGCACAGCTTCTCTGTGCTCGCATTTGTAGAAATAAAGGGAACTGTGCTTTAGTCTTCTCTTCCTCAGTGTTAATTCTACTGTTTCTTAGTTTGGGTTACATATTTTTATCACCTTCTCAGTTTTATTAGGTACCTTGAACCTGTTTTGATTGTTGTCTAACATGAGCATCCTTCTTATCAGAACAAAAGAACGAGGGTGTAGGGAGTAGCAAACACTTTCCTCTCTTTATATAAATCTCTGAACAAGATCAGTGCTGTGCCTGGGATCTGCATTTATCTGGCGAGTAGACACACGCTGTTCGGCTGAGCAGAACTTGCCGCAGCACCAATTACTGGGGTACTAGAAATACTTGCCCAGTGTACATATTATAGTTACGTGCCTGGTATTTGTATTATAAATACTTGCCCACCATCAAATTCTGTTCTTTGTGTATTCTGCCCATCTTCCAGGATTTTTCTTTGGGAAGAAGAGTCTCTTTTCTGAGAAACATGTAACTTCAGAAACTTGACAGCGTTGTAACCTGCCACAAAATGGCAAGGGAGTACTAGAGGAGATGAAAGGACATGGGGAGCTTTGTGTCTGGATGCCTGGCTGATCAGAGGCAGAGCCCAGCAGAAAGCCCTAGCACAGGTAGCGGTACATCCTTTCCCTTTTTTTCTTCCGCTGAAGGAAGAGAAAGAACACTTTGTATCATTGCAAGCAGCAGACTTTATGGACACGTTGACTTGTTCCTAGCCAAAGCCTGCTTGGGGCAGGGGAGATTTTGCTCTCTTCAATTATTATTTGACAACAAAAAAGATAGAATGAGAAGGGGCAGCTGGTATCTGGAGCTCTAAGCTCACCTGTAACCCCCCCAGAGTGGGTCTGTGTGAATAAAAGGCCTCTTCTGCCCCTAGTTATTCAGGATTTAATGTTATGACCAGCCAAGTGCAAAGATAAAAAACTTCGTGCTCTCTTTGCTGCCTCGCAGGATGGTGCTTGTCACAGATGCTCAGCTGGTGTTGTGTTTGGGGATGCACAGACTTGATCTAAGAACAGCCTTGTCCTGGGGCTGAGATGTGTCGCTCTGTTGTACCTGTTATCCCTATCTGTTAGTCCTCCTTCTTCAGTCTGACTCCACTCCCCATTGAATTACTCATGCTGATAATGTTCTAACATAAATAAATAGAGAAGAACATAAATAAGCAAGGGGGAATCTAATTACCACCCAATTCGCAGGGAGGCTGTGGTTCAGACTGTGAAAATTGCCCTCAGCAAAGGGTAACTGTGATATTTCACATATTCTAGCAACAGCAAAAAAAACCTCACTGTTGGTTTCTAAGAAGTGACAAAGGAGGAAGAGCTGCTGAAACATTTTTATCTTGGGCCTTGTAGCTGGTCACTGAGGAGGATACAGGACATTCTGTGCGAGGGAGGTGTGATTCTGGGCTGATAGATCTACGTCCTTCCTCTCTGACTGTCTCAAGGCCTTGCCTTGCCCATCGCTGGGTTGAAAACATGGGAAAGGGCTCAGAGTGCTTTTCTTAATGCCTGAAACCAGTGTAATCTGTCAGCCGTGCTGTCTGTGCCATGGGTGCATCCGGCACTCCTCAGTCTCTCTGGAAACAGCGTCCTAGAAACAAGGTTTGGGGTTTGTGCTGTGGGTTTGGTAGGTGGATGCTGTTTGTTGGCAGAGTGATGCTTCTAGAGACTGATCTCCTTTAGTTCTCTGATGTTAAACCTGCCGCCAGAGTGGAGGATCTGTAGCATGTGCTCATCTAGCCGTGTATGGGATTAGCAGTTACTTCTCTCAGAGTTCCCATGATCAGCTCAATTACTCAGCTTTCCCTGAAACTGCTCTAGACTGTAGAGATGGATAAAGTGGGCATACAGGGCATTTTTGTCTGTGAACTTCACAGCATTGAGCTAGTCTGATAGTCTGATTGTGCTGATTGTCTGATTTGATGTCCCCTGAAGGTAGATGTCCCTTACTGTGGATGTTTTCCAGGTAGATCATGCAGACATCGCTCTGCCAGGTGGTTTGTGATCCTTTCCTTTTGAACACTACGGTATATTCCAGCAAAGCCAAGTTTTCTGCTTCAGGAATACTCACATGAGACTGTGAAATCTCACTGTGGGTAATTTCATGAGTCACTTTGTTATTCTTCCTGAGATAGAATGATAAAAAAGGATCTTTCTGAACTATTTGGTGTCTCAGCTTCTACAGTTCATACACCTTATGAAGGAGCTGCATGGAGCTCATGTGTGTGGCCTTGATGAGCACAGTGTCTACTTGTCCTGTCTTGTTGTGCTTTGCTGGGTGCATAATGATTTCAAGGTGCTGAAGAATCCCAGTGACTGTAAATATTTGTTTCATTTCTGTAGGAAAGTAAATATTCTGATCCCGTAAAGTTATTGCTCTGTAGACCTTTTTGTAGAAAACTTTTTTTAGTAGAGCACTTCAGGACTTTTTACATTTTATTTTTTCATGTTTTCCATTGCTCTCTGGCCTTTGTACATTGATTCTTCTCCTTGTACAGGTAGAATGTTCTGTTACTGTTGTTCCAGTTCTGAGTTTTAATTGTTTTTTCTCTGTCAAGTGGATGTGGATGATTAAAAGAGTGATTCTGGAAATTTGCCATCTTGGTATGAAGCCTTAATTTTAATGCCACAGGGTATTCCTGTTAATAGTGACAATGTTCTTTGAATAATACAGGTGCTACCATGATCCTCTGCAGTTTTCTACAGAGAGGATGTAAAAGTAGATGCAGGAGCACTGAAATGTGAAGTGCTTGGGCTCCCTTAGCCTTGAACAAGAGAAAAAAGTCTTGGTGTTGAAACTGAGCTTTAAAGGTCACCACAGCCGTGAGGCTGCTTTCTTGGATCCCTTCTTGCCATATTACTTAGAAATTTGAACATTAATAATGAATTTCAACAACTCTGTTAGAATTGGATGATGAATATAAATATTTGGATTGGGAAGAATAATAATAATCACTCAAACTGGGACATGTATTTCTGCAATATAGGTCAGCAAAGTTACTCACAAGTGCCATAATCAGGTGCTCTCTGAAACGGTGGTTTGTATTCTTCAATATAAATGTGATTAGACCATTCAACAAAAAGGGTTTCTTTACTTCAGCTTTTGTTTCCAGCTGCTTTTTTCCTTTGGATCGCCTCCTGAAGCCTGTCTCTTCTATTTGCTGCTTCCTCAGGTTCACAGAAGGAATATTTCTCCAGCTCTCAGCTGCTTTCTGCAGGATTAGCTGCTTCAACGTTCTTCCCTACAAAGACTAAGAAACACAATAAACTGTTATTAGATTGATACATTTTGGAGAATAACACTAAAGGCTGCAACCAGTTAAATTTGTCTGTATTTTCTGTAGTAGTCTTTAAGGAACAGACCTACATGGAAATGTATAATAGTAGTAAATGTAGGGCAGTATCAGTCCAGGGTACGAAGCAGTGGGAAGATCATTCCTAGGCTGGAGAATCTGCTTTGGGTATCAACATTGTAAAAAAGATAAAAGAGCTGATGCAGGAAAGAGCCCCAGAAACGATTTGGGGATGCTTGATTCGCAGCAACAGAAAAATGAATTGGCCATTTCGTTCAGAGGAAAAAAGACAGTGAGTGTTTCAGTGCAACTTCTGTCTGAGTACTTTGTACGTGGTGCTGAAGGACCCTTCAGTCTAGCAGACAAAGGCATAAGGAGGCCTGTTAAATGGGATCTCTAGCTGGGGAATCTCAGATTGCAAATCAAGGCTTAATTTTTACCAGTTATGTTTAATTGTTGACAGAGTTTACCAAAGGCTGCACTTTGAATGGAAATCTTTAGAAATTAAGGCATTCACCACCCACCTCATTCCCTCTCCCAGTAGGTAAGAAAATCTGTCCCCTGTGCTATCAAGAATTTAAACCAGGATGGTCACACTGGGGACTGAGCAACCTGCTCTTGTTGAAGATGTCCCTGCTCACTGCAGGAGATGACCCTGAGAGGTCCCTTCCAACCCAAGCCGGTCTATGATTCTCTGCCTTCTGCTTTAACCACGCGTAGAGGCGTATCCATTAGTAATAGGAAAAAATCAATCCGTTCATCAGTAGTTGGAGCAGTGGAATTTTCCCAACGTGCTCCACCTTTATTATTCTGATTCTCTCTAAACAGATAGTGTACATCTTGCTTGGGCCCCTTCTGCCAAGTAGCTAAGGTCCTTCAGGGGTATGTTGAGCAGCCTCCGCTGGCAACACTGCAAGAAGTGGCTCCTGTTCTTTTTTTTCCTCCCTCTGTCAGTGCAAGAGTAAGGAACAGACCTGATAACATTTGGGATGAACGAAATGAAATCTTTGGAGAACGGATTTGAAAACCTGAGAGAAACATTCATCATATGCATACGTGGTGTAGGAACATGCTGAGCGGGCAGTCGAGAGAGATGCTTTCCGTTGAGAGAAGTGAGCCCTTGTTCCGAAGGGAGTGCTGGCACTGCTAACGAATTTATGGTAGGTAAACGCCTCAGTATGGAGCGTGTGGGTTCTATAGTAATTTCCCCTCCACCGAGGCGTTTCAACCAAGATGTCACAAGGAAAAGTATGAGGGAAAGAAATGGCACAATTAGCAGTTAAAGTAACTAAAGTGTATTAGGCCCAGTCAAATGAAGTATTTTAATTTTGTTCCTTGTTGTCTGTAGTATCGTAAGTATGAGTCATTTAAAAGCCAATCTGGCTGGGTACAGCGCGTGCTGGTTTATAGTGCTTTCTCCTTGGCAGCACGAACGTTTCCTTGTTAATGCTTCACATCTGTTCTTTGTAATTTAGTGATTATGTGCAGGCCTCTGTGTCCTCCTTGTTTATTTTAAAAGGACAACGGGAAGCTTCATTTACATGAGATCAAATCAATGTCTGTGATTTATTAAAGTTCGGGTGTCCTGGACCGCTTCTCTCCTGCTCTGTGTAAATGAGTATTTTTAGCAGAAGATGAAGGTGTGGCTGGTCGGAGGAAGTCGGTAATCTACACTTAGAATCAGCTGAAGCTTTCAGAATTGAGTTGGCAAATGCATGCCGGAGATTTATATTGCTTTCTTATCAGCCATGCTCAGGCTCCTCGCAAGCATCTATGTTGTGTGTTTTGTTTTAGCAAGAATTCAGAGAACAAGTTTCCATTCTGTGGGTATCTGTATTCATGCAGGCCCGGGGTATTCATGTCCAAACAAGAATGTTTGCTGTTAAATAGCAATCCTACTTATGGAGCTGATATTCTTGGCCATTCAGACATTCATACGGAAAGCGGCAACATCATGTAATTTAGGTGACTGATTGCATTTAATAATACGCAATCTGAAACAGCAAATGACCAGAGTGAACTCTGCTCAGAGGTGAAAATAAATTCCTTACCTGCTTTGTAAATGCTTTAAAAGCTTCTGACTCTGAGGTGCTCAGATACACAAAAGGGCAAACATAATCGGATGACTTAATAATTGTAAATGGTTTTACTGGAGCACATAATGAGCTTTCGGGGAAGGTTTATTATTTATGGTAGAGTAGAACCAATAAAGGTACATACGGCTGTGGAAATGATACTTTGCAATTAAGATGCTACACAGGACTGGAGTCTGATTCTGATCTCTGCCAAAGCTCTCTGGGAAACCTTTAGCAACCCACTTAGACCTCTAGTCTTGGTGAAGCCTAGGATTTAGATGCTGGGCTTGGATTTCCAGGTATCTGGAAAGGGAAAAACCTACATCCCCTAATAATCTGTCTCTGTTTCAATTGTACTCAGTTTTTATTCTTTTTCGTGTGTTTGTGTGTTGACCAACCTGTTGCTGCTGACCAGGGTGAAGATGTTCTGGCCCAGGGATTACTGATGTGAAGAGGGAACGATCTTCATTGACAAAAAAGATGAGCAGACATGCCTGTTCAAAAAGAGTTTACGCTGCTTTGGGGTGAAGGCCAGAGCAAGGTTGGGGGGTGTTTTGGGAGCAGAAGCGGTTAGCAGAGATAAAAGAGCAGGGCTTGGGCTCGCAGGAGTTGATGGCTTCAGTCTGGAGCACTGCTGTGCCCAAAGAGCACTGGTGGGTGGCAGTGGAAACCACCCGTCAAGTCACAGACCAGTTCTCCAGCTAATGCTCTCTCCAGTGCTTGAGGCAGACCAAGGAAAACTGCAAAGCTGAGTGTCATCTTGGCTTTTTTCTTTTTGTGTTCACTGTGTTTGTATGCGCTCATTTCATACTGAATGCTACAGCTCTTTGAAGCTCGAGATGGAAGGTTCTTTGCTGCTACTCTTGAATGCTACTTGATCTTTGTGCCTTTCCTTTATTTTTAGGGTTCTTCACTTGTAAAGCAGACACCTGTATGGCAGTACAAGTTTAGATGAAGCAAGTAATAAAAGTTCCTTGGGAAATTCTCACAGCTTTCACGTACTCAGGCAGCTGGAGAGCCAGAGGTATCGTCCAAGGATCTTTCTCCTCTATAACTTCTTGAGTCTCCTCTTAGACCAACGTAAACCCTTGGCATCTCGGAGCAAAGTTCCCCAGCCAAATTACAGGCCAATTAGGAGAAGCCGCTGCCTTGTGTTTGTTCTGAACTGTTGTCTGATGCCCTCTAGCTCTGATCCTGAGAGGGACAGCGAGCACCAGCTTGGAATTTCCCCCTTTCCACCTTCCTCTGGATTTGCTAGACCGCTGTCATCCCTCTGCTGAGTCATCTCTCTTTCCTGACTGAGAGGTCTCAGCTCTCTTGCCCTTCCCTGAACCCTTGATAAGCCGATCATACGCTTTCTGAGGTGCAGGAGTCAGAATTGTGTACAAGAAGTATATGCACCGTGCCTTTTCTACAGAAGCGTATTATTTTGTCTCTTGTTTTCTATTCTTTCTCTTCTTATTTCTGGGTTTTTTTGACTTGTCAAGGAGTCTGAGCCAATTTTGTTGTAGAACTGCAAGTTGCAGCTGTGCGTTATCATTCCTGCATATTAATATTCAGCACAGTGCCCATCAGTTTGTAAAGCCAGGACTTCCCCCCTCCCCGGGTGCATCACTCTGCATTTCTTCCTGTTGCATTCCATCTGTCATTTTGATTGCTCCGTCACTGAAACACGGAAGGTCCATCTGCAGATCTTCACAGCTGGTCCTCAACTTTACTGTCTTAACCGTCTTCATATCATCCACAGAATGTGTCGAGGTTTAGGGTCAGTCCACCAGACCTACAACAGCCGCTCTGTTAACCCCTCTCCTCCCCCCACAAGTAGAGGAAGAGAAAGAGGAGAAGGGAGAGAGACTTCTGGCTCCCTTCCCTTATAATGGGAGAGGAAGGGAATGAGAGAGAGGCTTCCAGATTAGGAAACTAAAACAGCTTTAATGAAGATAATAATAATAATAAGAAAATGGGATGTATACAGAGATGTACAAAACCAGTATTGAACCCAACCTCCCCTGATGGCAGTGGTGTCACTGTCACCTCTGAGGCTGTGGAGGCACCGGGAAAGTCCCAGACTGGGCTCGGCAGCTGATGGGAAGCGGGTTCAAGAGCNAGGACAGACAGGAAGGGTCGAGACCCTCGTGATCCCTCAGCTTTACTCTGACTATGACGTGTATGGGCTGGAATCCCTCGCTGGTCAGTCCAGGGTCCCCTGTCCTGGCCGCTCCTCCCCGCCGGTGCGGCCTTTCACTCTCTGCACCCCCGAGGTGGTTCACAGGAGTTAGCAGTGACCTTGGTCTGCACACCAACCTTGGAGTAACTCCAAACGTCAAGTGTTACCACTGCTAGGAGCAGACACTGTCTGCAGAAACACGCTGTGAGCTTCACAAAGTGCCGTGAGTGAGCAGAGACCCAGCTGAAAAGTCAAATCACTGGACAGATTTGGTTTGGTTCAAACTCATACCAGGACAGAATGTCACCTTGCTCATCACTCTTTTCCCAGACTAATTAGGAACGTGCTGAGCAGCACAGCTCCAGCTCGGCTGTCAACAAGGCTCCCCTGGTGAGCTGACTCCCCTGTGAAAACGTTGATCGGTTAATCCTGCTCTCTATCTTTACAACCAGTTATTTATCCATGCAGAGATCCGAAATTTTCTCCAATATTTTTTCACTTGCCATAAACTGTTGACTTTTGTGAAAGGACTCAGGTGGGGAGTTGCTGAAAACTGTCTGGCTCGTAAGAGTACAGTTCTTAGTGATGTAAAAATAAATTCTTATTTAGCGATTGTCTTCCTTTAAATATCCACTGTGCTAGGAACATAATAGCTTCTGGCTTATTGTATTTTAAAGTCTGCATCTTGATTTCATCATGTTTTTAGGTTTTATGATTACAATAAAAAAGGTCTTGTAAAATTATTTTTCTGTAATATACATTGCCATTTATAGAGAGGCCGTTGACATTCTCCACCGTTAGGTACGGTAGTCTCATATGAAAGAGATTTATTTTTGTTTCTTATCCAAGTTGTCACATTAGATATACGGTGCACATATTTCTTCTATTCATGATATTTAATTTTTTTTTTATACCTAAACTGACATTTAGATACAAAGAATAAATTTACTTGGCTATTTCTCAATATCCTCTGAGATCTACATCAGGAATCACATTTGAAGTACTGACATTTCCAGCAACAATAGCTGTATTGTAAGCCCACTGGATATGTTGACAAAATCCAATTTTGTTAGGAAAATATGTATAAAAATTATTTGTAATAAAAGCCGGGTGAGGGAGGAGCGTTAGCAAAGTACTGCCAGTCCCACTCACTCAGAAGCTAAATGAGATCTGGCATTTCTCTGCTGAATTGACTGTGTCATAGTTAATACTGGAGAAATGCCAGGAAATAATTTGAAATCTCTTTCTGAATCTGTAATGTGGAGGCACCAGGCAGAGGATTCCCTGAAGACAGTGAGCAGAAGAGCTGTCTGCGCAGCAGACGGAGGAATCAGCGTTCTTAGCACAGGTGTATTTTTAGATTGCTCTCAGCCTGGTGAGTAGACTCAATAGAGAATAGATTAATTGCTGAACTATTGAGAAACTCTGTGTTTCCACCCATGATTAAGGGTGATTTCAATAATCCTTACTTTGATTACTGCTTTCAGAAATGGTTTATCAGTAACATTTAAATACCTTGTCGGAATGGCAGATATCTTGCACCCATCTGACTTTTTAGAATGTGTTCACAGTCTGACTAAACACAAGTTCTGTGGGTACTTGGACTAATAGAAAGGTTTGGTTCTTTAAACAGCACTCACCCGTGTTGTTGCTCTGAATTAAAAGTGTGGAAGTCAAAGCACTGTCAGGTGAAAGGGAACAGCCTTGCCGAGAGGTGTAACATCATCCGTTTCCACTGCCAGGCATCTGCTCTGCTTACCAGCATCCCTGACTCAGCTGAGAAATCTCGGATCTCATAGTAGCCACTGTTCTTGGAATATCTGCAAGAACATACTTGTTAACCTTTTGTCTTTTGTTGGTTAGCACCGGCAGCCAAACGTAGAACCTTCTGCCACAGCACACAAGGCAGTGGGGGGACACACACAGACACGAGGGGCAGGGGTGGGCAACCTACAGGAAATCCCAATATTTATTTTGATTTGTCGCAACCTGGATGAAAGGTTTCGCTATCAAAAGGTATTATAGGCAACTTTATGTGAACTTGCAAGAAGTTCAGTATGTGGGGGGTTTTCTTTTGGAATGTGGTTATTTCTTTAATGGGGTTTTTTTTTCTCCTAGCTTCAGGTTAAACTCTTTTTCTGAACTAAATGACAAGTGGAAAACACACTAATAATGTTAAAGTTCAAATTCAAGGAGAATACAATAAAAATGGTGGAGTCCAACTTCTAGATTTCAATGGAAAGAGTAGATGACGTCACTTTGGCGTTTTGTGTTACATGGGGAACACAGAATCTATCAGGCAATTCATTGAACAAAGAAACCGGAGAAAATACTGTGGTGCATTTCATGCTGTTCTTGAAGACTTAATTATGACTTGTCTGGATGTTTTCCAGATGACTGGGTGTTTTTCAGATGATCAGGTACCATAACAAAACAAGCATATGTATACAATTATGGATGTCTAAATATATACACAGAGACGCACCCTGCGTCTCTTGGAAATGCTGTCATTTATTGTTAGTTGTGAAAATCCACGGGATGTCCAACGTGCGGGTCTCAGAAAGCAGTTCTGTGCAGTGGCAGGCAGAGAAGCTCTGTGGTTGCGCCACTTGGGAAGCGTAGGTGGCTTCATAGCTCTTGATTTGAGTTTGTCTGTGAGATGGGGCTATGGCTCGGTTTACCTCAGCAGTATGTCAGAGCTTCTCCTTGGAAAGCGTTTTGGTATTCCTCAAAGAAGTGTCTGAAAGTTGTAAACGTAAGGCAGATGATGTATAAGGGACTTAGGTTAAAACATGAGTAGTTTTTCAGTAGCTATTGAGATGCAGAGCACGTTGAAAACTGGTTACACCTGAAAATGTTTTGTCCCTGCCTTAAGTAACTTAATAGGTTGACTGGAGTTGGTTATTTTAAGCTGTACCCTGCTAATCTGGAGAGAAACTACTCCCATTAAACATTTAAAGACCATGAAGATCTTGATAAGTTTATGGACTACGTGGTAGTGGCATTATCTGCTGTCTGAAGGACACGCCTGTGACAGACCGCTTTAAACAGACATGGTGTGTTTAATTTGTTTGCTCATGTCTCCTATCCCTCACAAAGGGACGGTGACAGGACTGCACATCCTCCAAACAGGGGCCTGCAGAAAGCTTTCTTCGTCCCTTGAAGACCTCAATACAGCAGTTATTGGAATTATTGTGGTCTGCTTTAACACCCGCTTCAAGGCAACGTAAAAGCACAATATGTTTTCAGTTCTGCTACAGATTACATATTTCAATACAGCATATTACGATGGCGCTGGAAGAGATTGATGCTAAGAGTTAGGATTAAGTGACAGCCCACCAGTCACATGCGTCCCATTTTTCAAGCAAAATTATCTGGCTGGCGTTGGAGAGCTCTGTCAATGCCTCGCTGAAACACACTGTGAAATTTGCTTTTTCTTCCTAGTTTGCTGCTTTAGTTGTGATGTTTTGTCTTTTGGTTGTGCAATGAAGGAAACAGTAATTTTCCACAGATAGCTTCAAAAGTGTAGTATTAGGCCTGGCTTTCACATCTCTGCTAGGGTCAGGGTTTGAACCATTACCTCACGTGTGTAGTTTTGTAATAATATATCGAAGCATGGAGCCATAGCATGGTTTGGGTTTGAAGGGACCTTAAAGCTCGTCTAGTTCCAACGTGCCTGTGGTTACAGGCTTCGTTTCTTTTTCACGTGAACATAGTTCTGAGCAGGATCACAAGTTTTTGTTCTGTTCTCAGGAAATCACTGCGTAAAATCTTAGTTTCCTGAGCAGAAAACAACCCTGGATTTCTTCCTAAGTGAAGTACCCTCCTTCGCATTACGAACCTTTCGTTCCTTTTGCAGCTGCTAATGCCTGAGAAGATAAATCAATTAAAGGTTACCGAGGTGCGGCAGCGTGTGGGTCTGTTACGACGGAATCCGCGAGTGTCACCAGGCTTAATGAGATGCTTTGTCTTCCCCCACGGAGAGTTTGCTTTTGTAATTTATATTCATCAACCTTCTAAGTAAAAGCTGCTCGAACTATAGTACGTATGAAACATCCTCATTAAAATAGTTACTTTCATATCAGAAAAATAACTTGGGATGTTCGGGTTACATTTTATTTCACACACTTTTAGCCAGTTGGCAGGAAATGTGCTCTTTAATGAACCCTGCAAATTCCCATCCTTAAATTTTAGAGTTGTAATTTGATTTTTAGACATTTTTCATGTAGGTAGGATTGTATGTAAGCACTAATTAACGTTCCATTTATTAATTAGAATAATCTTTATGTATGTAGTGAAACATTCCATGCTGTGTTTACTTGGGCCAAATATACCTGAACCTGTGTGTTTCCCATTCACTCCCCTTAATTTATGTCTTGGGAAACCCAGTCTGCAAAGTTACAGTGTTTAAGTTAAGCTTAGGCATGATTTTTTTGTTTGTTTTTTTCTGTTTTGTTGTTTTTTCTCTCTTGAGCGCTGTGATTTTGCTGATTTTTAGAAATCTTCCTTTTCGGAAGAGGGGCCCTACCTTTGTTTTTTCTGATACTTCGCATGACTTCAGCAATCCCGATTAATTACCTGAAGCCCTTTGTCTCCTGAACATGTCGTTGATGGAAATAGGCTCTGACAGATTGTGATTTGCTTCTCAGTCATATAGCAAGATTTGGGGTTTTTCTTCAGATCACGCCTCTTGGGTTCAGTTGGTTACGTGAGACCACCTCTGCTTAGACCTCTAGGAATTGAGCAGGGGATCTAAAAATATCTCTAGGAGTAAGAAATTCTCCGTGTTTCCCCCAAAGAGACAGGAATCGTGTCCTTCCATCCCAGGGCATTAGTGGGGTCTGTAGTGCCGGGGGTTAGAGATTTGCTCCTAGATTTGTCCTGCCATGATTGCCAGGTTCTCTGTCTCCTGTACACTACTGCCGTGTTAGAGGACCAGCTGCTGCATTAAAGAAGTGAGCTAATGAGGTACTGTGCATAAAAGTTATTAAAATGAGGTAGTAAATACCTGTCAGATGTGCAGTCAAAGAGGTGTTGCAGTTACGCCAACTGAAAAGCAGGTTTCCAGCCCACGTCCTTGGGATTATGGTACCCCTTTCTCTGAAGGACAGAGCTTCTGGTGTCATTCTCCTCTTCGATGTACTCCCTCACCAGCTGCTCTTCTGAAAACTTCTCAGCCTTTGCACTTTGTGGACTGCTCTTTTCTCTCCTGCCCCCCAGTTTCTTGCTCTAGGATGTATCCAAGGACTCTCTTGCTGAAGGAAAACCTTTGAGCCTAGGGATATAGACGAAAAGATGGATCAGGCAGGGCAGTGTGGTGGGTGGCAATAGGGAAGGGATGTTCTGAACGAGTGCTGTGGTGGTACAGCTCTCTTTCCTCCCTCGCACACGAACTTCTCTGCAAAACAGGGAAGTGTGTCTGGGCGTGGATTTAAATAGAGAAAATGCCTAGAAGCCAGTGTTCATAGAAAAAGTACTATTATTTCTCATTTTCTTCATGTGTTTGTTGAATTAAAGGAGACTTCCAGATACTTCGTATCGGGAAAAATTCTGGGAAGGTCTCGGTTTCTCCCGATTCTTTCCCTTTTGTTTGTTTTTCCCTCAAACAGGCCGATTTAATAAGGCAATTTGGTCAGCCTCCAGTTTGAGAATCACAATTGACTTGATCTTCCTTTTAATATGTTTTTTTTTTAGTGGATTTCCCTCTGTGATACTGCTTTTCTCCCCCAGCCCTTGACATATTTCTAGGAGTTCTCACCTGAAAGTTTTTCATTAACTTTAGCACGCTGGAGCAGTGGAAGATTGCCAGAGATGTGAGGGAGCAGTGGGCTAAATGTCACTTGTCTGCAGAAAAGGTTCTGTGCAATTTGTGGTGGCTTTTCTTTTTCATAGCGCTGATAACCAGAGCAGGAGGATGGTGAATATTTTTGATGGAAAGTGAGTCTTGGACAGTCAGCCTTTCTTGGGAGGAATCTTTCTCTTTGAGCTGTAAAACATTTGACACAGAGGTGATACATGCCTGTGTACGTACGTGCACATTTTGTACAAAGGCTGTAATCAAAGGATTTTTTGGGGTTAGGAATTGAAACCCTCAGAAGTTCTGGATGTACCGTTGCTTTCTTCTTCCCCCTTTGGTACTGTGCCTAAGGCAGGAGCCTTCTGGAGCTAAGGAACGTGATTCCAGATGGTTACATGACAAATACGCACATCAGAAGGGAAGTAAGATTGCACCAGTGACTATAAATCTGATCTTTCCAACACCTTGACTGTGAGACTTCATTTCTTAAAAGTTCTTTTACTGTATCTTTTTGAGGGTAATTTTGGTTAAGAAGCTTTAGAAAAGTTGTATTACATACTGCTGAGTATATTTAGGAGCAGGATCAGTTTTCTCCTGAAATGTTGTTGAGCTTCGTGATTATAGAATTGTAAACAGCAGAACAATGGTCCAATATTGTGTTGTGCAAGTGTCTCCAATTTTATTTGTATCAAACAACTGGGGATTATTATTCTTCAACATCAGCTCCTTAAAAATCTTAACTCATCCCTACAATAAAGAATTAAAGACCTATTCCCTGAATATCTACTGAAGGCGTATAGCACCTTTAGCCTATTTGTGGACCTGAAGTGATTTGGAAGCTGAATACTTGTTTCAGGCATGATTTCCTGTGTGGCTAAAGGAGCTTTCCTCTTTTACCCTTCTTCTGTACCAGCACAACTCCTTCTAGGTTGTGGTCCTAAGGTTGTCAGCACAGCTTGCTTCCTCTCCCCATTTAGACCAAGGCTTTGTCTTAGTTATCTATGACAAGAGTGTTGCAAATCTTTTTTTTTTCTTTTTCATTAAGAAAAAGAGATTGAAAGCAAAACCTCATTGACCCAGTTCTTCCTCTGCTTCTGCACTTGTGTGTACAGCAACTCTCTGCTGCTCAGCTTGGGGCTTCCGTGCCCAGGCTGGCAAAGCCCATTCTCGTAGTGTCCTGGGAAGGGGCTGCTGCTTACTGTCTGAGCTGCGCCTCGCGTGGTAGTGTCCTCATGTGTTTTATTATTGAGTTCATTAAAAAAAAACAACCCAACAGGACAATTCTTGCACTTTTTCTTCAATATTTTAAAAATATATCCACAAAATGATCTTTGTTAGAAGTGCGCTTTTGTTCTAATGAGCATATAAAAGGAATGTTCCCTTTGTGTATTCTGATATATACCGTTGGACATCTGTTCAATATGAGTTGGGGTTTACTGAGGAAACACAGGGCTTTAAGCTCTCCCTCTAGAAAAATTGCAAGGACTTTCCTAACAGCTTCCTACCAGTCTAAAATCATAGAATCAAAGAATTGTCAGGGTTGGAAGGGACCTCAAAGATATCTAGTTCCAACCCCACTGCCATGGGCAGGGACGCCTTGCACTAGATGAGGTTACTGAGAGCCCCATCCAGCCTGGCCTTAAAAACTTCCAGGGATGGGGCTTCCGCCACCTCTCTGGGCAACCTGTTCCAGTGTCTCACCACCCTCATGGTGAAGAACTTCTTCCTAATGTCTAATCTGAATCTATCTACCTCTCGTTTTGATGCATTACCCCTGGTCCTACCACTGCCCGACATCCTAAAATGTCCCTCCCCAGCTTTCTTGTAGGCCCCCTTAAGATACTGGAAGGCCACAATAAGGTCTCCTCGGAGCGTTCTCTTCTCCAGACTGAATAACCCCAACTCTCTCAGTCTGTCTTCATAGGAGAGGTGCTCCAGCCCTCTGATCATCCTCGTGGCCCTTCTTTGGACACGTTGCAGCACATCCATATCTTTCTTGTGTCAGGGGTTCCAGAACTGGATGCAGTACTCCAGGTGGGATCTCATGGGAGGTTTGGCTGGGGAAGAATGGGGGCAAAGTCCCCATTCATTTGATCTTTAGAGGAACATTCATTTTACAAGGCTCTTCCCTTGGAATAGTTCAGGGGAGCGAGTTCTGCGCTGAGCAGATGACACTCTGTATCCAGCGCAGTCTGTACAGTGGCTTCTCTGATACCGGCTCTTTCTTTCTCTTCTGATTTTTCTTCTGTTCTCTGAAGGTTTTAATAGTTTTGAAACGGTTTATCAGTAATGACCTGAATTCATGGATTGTCTCATTTCTTCAGTCTTCTTCTTGTTGTTGTTGTTTCAGCTTGGGATGTTTTATTCTTACCCTGGCAGCATGATGGGGATTCATGAAGTTGACCACCCTGTCCTGTGTCCATGTGTCTTGGCTTATTTGAACTTTCTCTTTCACAGGGCTGACACACAGGCTTCATACCGGCTTCGGGACTCCAAGCAACGCACTGAATGGTGTGGAGAGGGAGTAAAAGAAGTGAGCTGCTCCGTGGATGATGTACTGGGTTCTTCAGCACCTACGCAGCATAAGGTCCAGCTAGCGAGCAGAAGATTGCTCAGAGAAGCAGGAGGGATATTGTACGTTCAGCTGGAGTCTTCACTGGAAGCCATACCCATCCAGGACTGAAAGGTGAGATTTCACGTTGGGTTTTTTTAAATTATTTCATTTTTGGTTTAGCTGCTGGACTCAGGGAAGATACTTCTTTAAAGAAATAAAAATGGAAGTGATGATGTGTCTTTGATATCTGTCTTTATGGAAGTTATCTAAAGAAGCACACACATCAATTTGCTTTAGTTTGTACACTTAGCATTTGGTTTTAAGGCAGTACTTGTGGTGGAATGCCCCTGGAACAGACATTTTCAAGGAGATGACTCTTACCTGACAGCTTAGGGAAGGGAACTGGAGAGGTGCAGAGACCGGATAAAGCGCTTGAAAACTCGAGGCAAACAGGAATGACGGGAAGGAGCACGACAAGATCCTTGGTAGGAGGCTGAAATCAAGCAAGTAGAGAATACAAACACAGAGTAAGAGCAGAGAATTGGAAAAATCACTTGAAGACGAGCTCAGTTATCCCATTACTTGCTGCTTTTAAATAAAAATTATATAGAATTCAACAAATACCACCGTGTGGCTAGCTTAACACGTTCTTAACGGTGGTTTGCAGAGGATGTCCAAACAGATGAAAGTTCCTCTTCCACCCTCTCCTCCTCTGTTTGAAGCTGATGGAAACCATCATGTGTATGCTTTAAGCTGTGATGTATGAGATAGCTGGCGATTAGAGGTGAGGAGGAAGGCTGTGCTCGGGAGAGAGGAACCATTGGGAAGACGCTGTGAATTGTCTGATGGGCATTCGGGGCAACGTTGGTTCCTCCTGAGGTGTTTTCAGGGGGAAGGGTCTGATGGTGGAAGGCACGGCGTGTCGAAGGGGAGAGGGGAAAGGGCAGAGCAGCATGCCGGGTAGGAACAAAGGGCTAGGAATGACACCTCTTGGAAACGGTGACCTAATTCTGCGTTTTACTGGCAAAATCAGCTTTTTTTGGAACCGCCGGCAAAAGGTACGTGTTTGGTGTTCAGTGATTTTCTAAGTGTGACGTGTGAGTGTTTGCTCATCTGGCGGTTGCTGGAAAGGCTGCTAACGGTGCTCTGTGGGGAATGGGTGTAATTAAATGGGATAAAAGATTGACACTTTGTGTTCTTGAGAATCTCAGTAGTACAGCCTGAGCTTTATTTGTGGTATCATGTAAAACTTGATGTAATTAATTCCAGAGCGTAAGATCGCTATATTCACATCTATTTCATTTCAGGCACCCTGATTAATTAACTTCCATGCCGTTGATTCTCTGTAGGTTTTCTAAACTTAAAAATATCTTTGTGTTGTCAGTTTTATAATATTTCTCTTTTTAATTACAAGTAATCTTTTAGCACATTCTGTCTTAATTGATATTCCTTCTGCTAAGGTCTGTCCCTTGAACCTGTTAAGTATAGCTTGTAGACAGGAAAAATACCATGATGGGATTTTTTTTATGATGGGATCTGTGCTTTCAGTTACAGAGGGTAGTCAAACAATGTGCTAGTAGTAAACTCTGAGTGATTTGTGGCCGTAGAGCAGCAGAACCTTCTCAGCATCACGAACTAATGAAAGCTTGTATATAAAATTTAACAAGTTGGTCCTGCTGTCTGATAGGTTCATGTCCTAGGAATTATCTTGGCAGTAAAAGTCTTTATTTTTGGTGGAGGAAAGTTAAAATCCACCTGGTTGGAAAGTTTTAGGCCACTTTTTATGTCACTGTTTTGGCAGCATGTCTGAAAACAACATTCGTTTGTCAAGTTGAGTGATGACCCAGCAAACAGAATTCAAATGAAACAGGATAATCTGTATTAATAGTTTACATTTAAGTTAATTTTGTAAAGACTAACTAGGATTAACCTAGATCCGGGCTGTATTTGTTGGGCAAAATTACAGTCCAAGGAATTCTGGCAAGATACTGAGGTTTTTCTATTTAGCGTTACAGGCTTTTTTTTTCTCTTAGAAGTTTACATTTAAAGCAGAACGTTGATAAATAGGAAAGATAAAAAAATATTTATTCTGTTAAGTGGTACTGGCCCACTGTAAAATATGAACCATCCCCTACAAGAAATCATTCTGTATTCTTTTACAAAGAGCAAGCCATTCTCATCAGCTTTTGTTCTATATATTCGCTTCTGGAAGTAGGAACAAATTTCCCTGTTGTTCCACTGGATCGGCCTGGACACTATTCCTAGGTTTTAAATAAATAAAAATGGAGAAGTCTTTTTTCTCACCAGTCACTCAGTTCATTACTGAACGGGTTGTACTCTCCTGTCTCTATCTGTAGAAAATAAATATCACATTTATACGGACAATCAAAACCAGGACGTCAGGGGAAATGCTCCAGTCTTCAGGAGCTGGGACTCAGCTTCCCAGAATTTGCATTTGTAAGCAGCATGACCTGTACCAAGGAGACTTTGACCATTTTATTGAGAGCAGGTCTTGGCCAATAGCTGCCATCTGAGAACAGAGAGGTGAGATTCCAGAAATTTAAAAAAAAGAAAAAAAAAAAGGGTTTTCAGTCTCTTTCTCTTATCACTTGAGGTTACCTTCTCCTCCTTGATCCAGCTTAAAAAAAACAAACAGACAAAAAACCAGCTCAAATCAAAACACAACTGAAGTACTGGGGCCTGAGTTGGAGCTGACCTGTGGAGGAGTCACAACCCAGCAGAATGTTTTGTTGTTTCTGTTGGCTTCATGTTCCAGAGGCAGACCCTGGCCCACCTGTGTCTCTGTGGCTCCACCCTCACCCAGGTGGTCATGGTTGGGGTGGTGGGCGAGGCCAGGATTATATTAACCAGAAGCCCATCAGTCAGAAGAGCTTCCTGTTGGGTGTGGCTTCTGTTGGGGCTGGTTGCCTCTTGCTGAGCTCTCATGGTGGTGTCCTTCCATGTGAAGGGCCACTGAGGAGCCATCTCTGTCCGTTGTGACCAGCAGATGAAGCTAGGTTAAGATGCCGTGGCAAGTCCGTATGTGTATGAAGTCTCTCTGATGTGTGAAGTCTCCTCTTCTCCTGGACATTCCTTGCGGAAGGTATGGGTCAATCTGTGAACTGGTTTTGTTTCTGCTTTTCTGTGATAGTATTTGTAGTGCCAGAACTTCTAGGTTACGTCCCAGGTGTTCCTCATGTAGACTTCTTGTTGGTACTGCTCTTATTTATTAGAATACCAGTGCTAGTAAAAGTGATACTTCAGAAATAAAGCCAACTCCTGGAGTAATTCTTTTCCCAAGTGTTTGAGGTGTATCCTTACACAGTTTATACCACACAAAAGAAGGTGGAAAGCACTAATGTTCATCTGTAAAATGAAGCATTGTTATAGTAAAGACACCACTCATAAACTTGCTGTTGATGCTGTTTTTCAGTTGCGTAAATACAGCAGTTTGGAAACTCTTCTTTAATGCCATGTATTTGATGATCTGTGATTGATTTTCACACTGCTGTTGTGTTTGTGGGTACCTCTCTCAAGTCAACTCTACCCAATGTAGTAAGTGAATTCCAAAGCTCACAGTCACTGTTTTCTTCCACCCTCAAAATAAAGCCATCACCTCTACTTGAGGGCAGAAGCAGCAGTGAAATTAGACTTCCTACTTATTTAGAATAGACTGATCTCATGGTTGGAGATGACTGTTCAGTTCCGCCTTCAACCAATTCCAACTTCTAATACTAATAAATAAATAAAAATCAAGGTTTGGATATGGAAAGAGAAAAATCTGTTTCTCTTCTTTTCTTTTCTAGTTTCATCTGCAGTGGATTATAAAATCCTGTACTGGAGAAAGCATTCCAAGGACTGGATGATAATCTATTAGTACAGCATTTGCTGGCATAGATATTACACTCCTCATTTTCTTTTCTTCCCCCCCTCCCAAAGCTGGCAATCACTTTAGCTTTACATGCAGATTTCCTGGAAACTTCTTATTTCTTAGCAGTGGCACCTATGCTGCCATCCAGAAGCTTGATGTGAATCAATAAATGTAATGAGTGGTAAGATTAATTCTCCCAGCACTCCAAAATCCTTTGGCAGTTGCGTTAAACTTTCAAATCTTGTCTCAATTTCTCAAGCAAATATATTTAGTGGAGTCTGTTTATGGCTCCCTCGGATGATGTAGGAATGTAATAAAAACATGCTTTAGAGAAAAGGAGGGGTGGGGAAGGAGCTGGTGGCCAGTGTCACCCAACCCAAAGTCCTCAGCGCAGCAAAAGGCTGTCAGCTGTGCGTTGTTTCTGATCCGCTTCTTTTGGAAAGATAATGTTTAATGAACTCGCTTTAGGGGATGGGAATATTTTGGGGTCATTTTTCTATGCAGAATAAGCTGGTTTATCTTTTCTTTAAGGGAAGTTGCTGTATCATGCAGAGAGTCAGGTATAACCGGAGGAAGTGGCATTACAAAACCTGACAGACGTTTTATCTTTCAGATATTTCAAGGATTGTTTTCTCTTTCAGACGGCTGAAAATTATCAACAGTTATATATGTGAAATGGTCAAAAATCAGTCTGAAATGGTTGGGTTTTAGGTGAATCACAACTACTCAGTCTTTCCATTTTTAGTTTTAAGTCCGCAGGCTCTTCTTGAGTTGTACAGGAGTGAAAAGAGGTCTGAGTTGAGAAAAAATTGCGAGTGTGGATGAGTTGGTTGGACAATATGCTGCTTTGCATGTGTAAAATAATCAGTCTCAGGAGGGGATATTAAAAATCCCGCTGTTATTTAAGCAACTGTGGTGTATAAATAATGGGTTTAGGATGTCATACCCATGAGAAGAGATCAGGTGCCAATAGCACTGAAGTTTTACCATCTCCTGTATGATGTCTAAATGATCAAGGACAATTGTTGCTTCTGTTACCATATCATAATACTCTCGCTTTAGAAAGTAAGATTATTTACCCATTTTTGCCAACAGAAGAGTTGTATTTACTGTAGGAAAACTGCTATGGGAAGATACTAACTGAAGGTAATTGTGCTCACTGTGACCTGGCCTGTCGTGACGAAATTTCCTGGTTTTCTTTTGAGTGACACTGCTCATTATGTACAACGTGGAATTGAGACCTGACGCCATCTCAAGAGATCAGGTAATTTAGAAGTGGGTGTGTGGTGGAGTAGGGAGTGACATAAGCCAACACTGTGTAGGTGGTTATTAGCACTGCACAAGAAACTGCTGAGTGTATTTTCCACCTGAGGATGATCTGAGATTTGCCGTTAATGAGCTGTCATGTTCTGCTGGTGTCATCGCATGCATGTACCCTTTCTGTTTATATACCTCTATATATATGTTTTTATTTCTGCTGTGTATTTGCATAGAATATAAGTATCTAGAGGGCTTTTTGTTCATGCAGAAATCTGCACCTTGCAGGCTTAACATCATTGAAATTTCCTGTCTTCTTTCACGGCTGGCGTTCAGGCCACAGTAGTTTTCAGGTAATTGCAAGGAATTTATTATAGCGTAAGATCTCCAAAAGGATGCTCTGTGGTATACTATAGTCAGAAAGATAAGATATGAAAATAGGAATGGAATAATTCTGATGCTTAGCATTAATTGATTGTCAGATGTTTTCTTTGTGGAAGAAGAGGGCAAAGCGATGGCCTTGGGTTTATTGAGTTATTTTGCCTGGAAAATGTATACTGCCCATCTGTTTGGTAAGACCGCGTACATGTCTGTCTGAAGATGCCCAAACCAGCTTAGAGTTAAGATTTCTTTTTGGTACCATGTAGACCTCGAGAGGCCCATAGATGTAGGTTCAGGTCTTTCTGTGACACTACAGGTTGTCCTTTGTGACGTTATTTTCCAAGTCAGTCATTAGGTTTTCACTATTAATGTATAAATAATTGATTTATTAAAAATCACTAAATAGCAACATGCCCTTATGCTAAGGAGTGGTTGGGTTTTTTTTCTTTTCATCTGTGAAAATAATTATACCTGTAAGTGGTGTTGCTTAGAGGTAATCAAAGCATTCTGTGAGGATATTTGCTAGCAAATTTCTTGAGATAACAATCACCACTTCCTCTCTGATTTAAGGTAAACAGAGGATTTTGGTACAAAACTCTTCCCTCGGGAGACTGACGGAGATTTAAAGGCACTGCTTTTTTGCTGTTATTATAGGGGACAGTGATACGGCTTTTCTGGATCTCATGATGACACACATCTCATGCATTTGTCCCAGTTGCAGCCGCTAATTTTGTGTGGCTCCTCCTGTTTAAAACAGCTTACTGGGCAACAAACACTGGGGATTTTTGAGAAGGATTCTGTATCGAGCTTTTGGCCAAATTCCTCGTCTGTGTGTTTGAAAGAAGTTAGGCAGCTGCGATATCAGCAGAGAAATCCTTACATCGACAAGTAATTTATTGGAAAGTAGGAAATGGAGATTAAAAGTTACGGATCAGCCCTCACAAAGGAGGGAGGTCACCACTGGAGTACCATCAGGACCACTGCTGTCCATTGTATTAATGAGCGACCTGGAGAACAGGCCTGCTGTGGAGATGAGAAAATCTAGTGATGCTGGTAAGTAGTTTAGGGGGTACGAAAGATGAGAGCTGACAAGGAAGATCTGAGAGCGATCGCTTTAAAATGCCAATTGAAATTCAGTGTAAGTAGTTGGCAAAAGAATGGGGGAATAATAATTCTTAATTCATCTTTGAGCTGATTGTTACCACTTGGGAGCAAGAGTTTGAACTTGGAGCAACTAGTTCTGTGGAAATGTCCAGTCAGTATTTATCAATCAATAAATTAAAAAGGTGGCATCAAGAGGGTAGATGGGAGTCAGTTGTTCACTGCTGCTTTGAGGAAAAGAACTGGGTGACCTCAGATGAAGCTTGGAGGAGCCAGGGCTCAATAGAACCAGCCTTTCTAAGTCATGATGGGATGCCAGGTGCTGCTACAGCATCTGTCTGAGCAGGAGTAGGGCTGAAATTCCCTAATGCCCGTTACCCTTCTCAGCAGGAAGTGCGCTCTTATTACTTTAATCAGGTTGCCCAAAAGAAACGAGAGCACTATGGGGACAGACGTGTGCGTAGAATTTTTCTGTGTGAGTGAAAGCTTAAATAGGATGAGGTAACCAGAGGATTCAAGCTCTGTGGATGAAGACTTAAGATAATTATCTTTTCTGCCTATTTGACTGTGGTTTATAGGAAGGGCTTTGACTGACATGGAGTCTGTCTCCATGAGTATTCACTGTAGCCATATGTCTGAGCAGGGGTGCTTGCTACCTTGCTGGTGTTTATCCCAAATGTCAGGCTGGCGTTTGCTGTTTGACATATACCTGGAGGTAATCTGAAGCTTACATAGGGAGATTGATTCTCCTGAACAACGGGGAAGTCACTCTCATTTAGAAAATGTCATTCATCTCATTTAGCCTTGTAGAATTAGGATTACGCTCTGTTGTTTGACATTGCAAAAAAACCCCAGGATTGTTTACTCCTTAAAGGTTAAACCTCTTTACTGCTGGATGAATTAATCTTTTTGATAGCTTTATACGATCTTTCAGACATGACACAAGAACCTCGTGGATCAGTGAAATAGTAAATCCTTCGCTGGTGTTAGTATCAGATGTTCTCAAATCGTGTTCGGGTATGGTTGGAAGCTGCTGCGTTCTCTGCCAGGCTCCATCTCTGTGGACTGGGCACGCTGCTCTGTAAGAGCTGGACATCTCTACAGGGGACTTCTCAGATACAGCTGTTACCCTGAAGCTCAGAAGGAGCTGGGTTGTGTGGCAAAGCTTCTGGAGAAACTGCGTTCCTTCCGGCAGCTGTTTCGTACGCTGTTACCTTGTATGTTTGTTTGTTTGTTTTATTTTTCATTTGTAGATAGGTTGATGAATCTTGTGCTTCTAGCCCTTTTCTTATAGAGACATCCTTAACATAGAATACAGAGTTTTTCAGTGGAAAATAGAGAAGAAGGTCCTTTGCTACACACAGATTTGATTGCCTTAAATTAGGATGTTTTTCAACTCGCTCCACAGACAGAATTCTCCATTGTTGCCAGAGCTGTGGATCTGGTTTGTGTTCCGAGGGCTTCTATCAAGGACTGCTTTGGAGGGCGTGGTGCATGTTGGCAGCCTGGCTCTGGCTACATGAGAAGGGTTTTAGCTTTTTCTTGAATCTCAACGTCTCCGATGCTTGTGGGTCTAATAGCTACTTCAGATAATCATGATTTCTTTTTAACTAGTCATGTTTAGAAGGAAACAGAGAAATTTAAAACTTGAAGTGGAAGTCTTTTCTTGCAGGTCTGATTGATAGAAAGCCTCTTGGTAAATGTTTCAGGATAGTCCTGGATGAAGCATCTGTCCCAGGACATAACATACCCTTGGACCAGTTTAGCATTTTCACACCCAGACTGCACCCCTGTCACCAATTCCGTTTCACTGAGGAAATAAAAAAAGAAAATGTATACTCTGTGTCCTTAATTTTACAAATAAGACAGTGCTCTATCTGGGTAAGTTGGACCTCTCTTGGTGTATCAGAAAGATGGTTAAATGGCAGCTTGAAGAAAGTCTCTTAAGCAGGAAGATTTTTATTTCTTTTTTTTCCCCATCTATTCAAATGCAAGTAGAACATCCACAGAAGAAATAGCCATTTTGTGCAATAACAGTGTAAATCTTGTTGCTGTCCTTACGGCTGTCTTGGCATATCGCCGAGAATAGTAGATACATTTCCTGCAGGAGGATTCTCTAACAAGAGATAGCATCAAATGCTTCAGAAATGCGAATCAATAGGGATTCTGAATGCTGCATTGAGCTCACTCAGCATGGGGTTGGAATATGAAAGATGAGGTTTTATTCAGAAGTACTTGTATCAGCAGACATTGTCTTACTACTTTCCAAAGAGAAATAACCTAATAAAAAAAAAAATCTAAAGAAGAACATTTCTGTACGTGGTTCTGTTTGGTGTAGCAGTATTCCCTTTCACAAGCGATGTTGACGTGGTGGTTGTTTTGAAAAGCCTTTGAGGCTTTTCTAAGATTCCTTGTCTGACTGGATGAGGATTGCATGTCTAACGGCACTTCATTTATCTACAGAAAGTTTGTGTTCTCAGTTCTTATACAAGCCTCTGACTTTGAGAACATCGACCGAAACCTCTTTGTCACTTCACTTTGGGGAGAAAAGAGAGGGCAAAAGAGCAGAGTCTATGGCACGTAGCTTTATATTTCTGATAAGCTACTTGTACCCAGATACAGCCTAAGTTACAGGCTGTCTGCTGACTTCACACCACCCATAGCCCCAGTCATACACTGTCGTACACAGCAATAGAGTCCTTCAGACTTCAAGAATCTTGAATTGCTCCTGGAGTTTTTTTGATTTCTGTCTTGAATTTCCTCTTACTTGGAAGTAATATTTAGGACCTACCCAAGCCCAGAGCAGAGAGGCCAGAGCACCTAATCAAGACCAGAAATGTGCTGGATTTACCTGCAGCGTAAGAGACAGTTGCCACCTTCTCGAGAGCTTTGGAGTTGGGAGCAGTCTGGGAAGTCATATATGTGTGCCTGCTGTAGAATGAGGTTTGGGAAGAAGTGGCAGATATAAAGAGATGAGGTAGGAGAAGAAAGCAGTCAAAACCTGCACATATTGTAAGCATATAAGATCAAAGGATGCGCTGATTTCCTGCAGGCCAGTGTAGGGTCAGTTTGTGCCCATTGATAACTTCTACTCAGTTGCTGGAGATAAGCTGGATGAGGGTGTGCAAGCCAGACAAGTGGATCAAAGTTATCGATTCAGCTTCTTAACAGATTATCACACAAATACCCGTGTGTAATTGATGAGAATTGCAAAGCTGGTCATGTCGTTTCTCAGTCCGCACCTCCTAAACGTAGCGTGTGCTTGAACTAAGATTCAACTAATGCGTTCAGTTTCCAGCCCAGCTGTAAACTTCATTTTATTATAAACCATTTTCTCGGTCTGCCTTGTGCCATAGTCTCCTTCTGTAAAATGAGAAGAACGGTTCTTTGTCATGGGATTGCTATAAATGTAGAAGTTATAAAAATCTGTGATATGTTCTGCTCTCGTAATGATAGAGTAGAAGAAGAAAAGTGTTAATTGATGCATTATATTCTTGCAGCACGAGAGATGAACAAGGATGTATTCCTCATTTTGTGCATCTTGAGCTAGGAATCCAGTTTGCAAAGAGCCATTAGTAGCCATGGTCATGCTTGCATGTGAAGTTCATATCTAACACTTTATATTCAATGTAACTTATGTCTCGCCTGGCTTTCTCACTTTTTGCTTTCTACAGTCGTTTCCTACAGGAGAAGCTGGCGTTGATAATCTAGCAGGCAGCATAGCTCAGTTCTAGTGTTGCTGGCAAGCGAGGGACACACAAAGCCCTTCCTATTACCTGGGTTGTCAAGGCAAGAGAAAACACAATTGTGCCCATGTCAGCAATTCTTAGTATAATACAAAAGGCTGAGGTAGATTACGGTTAGGAGCAACATATGAGCAGGTACAAACAGCCTCTCAGAAGTATTCTGTGGGTTGGTACCTTTGTGTTTACACAGGAATCGTTGCATTATTTGTGGTGTCTGTGTGGTCATATATTTAAAGCCTTAGAGGTGGAAAGAGTCAGGTAAAGAAGGCACCTTCACGTGTAGTGTTTGCATTACAGCTTGAAGTTCAAATGAGGTTTTGCAGTAATTGACTGTCTCTGTTTCTGTATTTGTCCTTCAGTGTAGAACCTGTGGTCAGGAGGTGTATATCCACTGTCACACACTCGTCAAGCTTTGCAGAGCGTGTTCAGTGCTTTGCTCCCGCGAGGCTCTGCTCCGTGAGGAGACTGGCACAAAGTTTGTGTTCTGCTGGAGTAAGGGACCTTTCATGTACACGACTGAGTTACCATGAAAGCAAAGGATAAAAATGGGAACCTGAAGGATCCTTCATTTTTCAAGAAGGATATTGTGGTAAGAGGAGGGAAAAGAGGAACGGGAAAAGAAAAATCTGTAAAAATGCAGCTTATTGGTGTTGTTCAGACTAGTCAGTAACTGCTAGGCATAGGAGGATCTGCATATATTTAGTACGCTTTTGTATCTTCTGGAGGCAACTTTTGAGACTTCGAATTTTCATTTTTACATTGCAATGAAAACAAACAAATTTTTAGTGGAGGAAAAAACCAACAGTAGAAGCTAGAGAGAACAGGAAGGCGAGCACCACCTGTGCCCTCTCACACTAAGTCTCCCAGCACTGTCCGAAGGTAAGAGAACCAGCATCATATTAAGGTGATTCTGTGGCTCTAATATCTGGGTCAGAAAGGTTTCCTTTCTCAAAACTGTGGTGTAGCACACCATGTAACGTACAACGGTGAAAGGAAGCATCGCTCTATTAGAAAGACAAATGTTAGATGGTCCTTGCCAAATAAATTTGGTTTTAGGAAGCCCAGGATGAATCATGTGTTCCTTCCATGGGGTTAATCCCTAAGTGTATTCCAGTCTTCAGTTCTTCTCTTGATGGTTTCTTGTTGACTTTAGAATCAATATCCTTTTACTAGTGGCATAGTTAATACTTCACTTGCCTCTAGTTCAGATGTGCTTGCTGATTGCCAAGGTCATGATTTTTATCAGAAGTCCAGAGGTAATGGGAATTTCATAGCAATATTAATCACTTTTTGTACTGAAGTGATTTTTTTATTTCTTTATTGCTGTCATCAAGGCAGTGTATATTCTGACATCCACTTTAGATCAAGTAAATGACATCTTTATAATCATCAAAGGCAGTAATCTGCACATGAATTTTTCAGTGAACAGTTGGACGGGATGAAATGACAATATGTAACTGTGCCAGATCTCTTTTGCTATCCAACTATTTGCTTTTGCTTTCCTTGAGGCTGACTGTGGCTTTCCAGTACAAGCAGAGTGCTTGGTTATTTACCTTTTGTTATTTATCTTATTTGTTTGTTTGTTTGGAAAGTTTCAATACAGAAATAAAAGAAAGAATAAGGCTGGTTTTCGTTCCATTTAAGAAATGTTACATGCATGAGCAACATTTTGTTGATCTGAAGGCTGGGATAGCTTAAGTTTTAAACTTTGAAATTTAATATGTAAACTTTTAAATTTAATATACAAGCATATCCTTTCTTTGGGCAGGTGTGAAAGCTGGAGATCCGTGTCTTGGAATGCATTCCTCCTGCTCATTCCTCTTCTATATTCTATAGTGAAGTAGCTTGACATTCAACTGTGTTAAATACTGTCTGCTGCCAGTGTGGCTTCAGAGTAAAATTGTAGCTGGGAGCTTTATTGGATGTTTTTCCCTTTTTGCACTAGACATGCTAATAATAAACACCCCAATGAGATAACCGTTCCCTTCGTCTTGTAGGCAGAATGAAAGGGCAACAGATTTCAAGCCCCTGGGAAGTGGATTTCCTGAACCTTCAGAAGAGATAAAATAATTGTGCAAATATGTATTTTGCAATGCAGAAAGATAGGTTGATAACGAGGTTTATTTTTTTCAGTTATTAAAAATAGTATTTGATAAGGTGTTTACACCTCCCAGGGTGGAAGGACAGTTCTTCAGTAACCACTTACTGTGGCTGTAGGACATCTCCTTGGCTTCCATGAGTGATGACCTGGAATGGATAGCTCTAATTCCCTCTCTCAGAAGTGCAGTGGTAACTTAAACAGTCCTGGTTGTGCTTTTGGAAGCATTTGCCGTTACAGGAAATGCCTGTCAAAAGCTCCACTCTGTGTGTAAGTTGCTACTGCTTGTAGAGCTTCAGTAATGTAACGCACAAAGTTTCTGTTCTTTCCTCAAGACTAGAGCTGTGAAAGTACTTTCTCAGAGTGTGTGGGGTTTTTGTTTGTTTGTTTCAAACTTTACCGAGCTTTTAGTACTTACATCGAAGTAGCTGTTAAATGTGTGGTCTATCAGAGAATTTTTATCAGTCAGATGAACATTAGTACAACGTACTTCTTTGTCTGAAACAGGTCAAGGTGAAAACCTTCTGGAGCACTTGTTATTACATTTTTCCTTAATTTTTAAGCATAATTTTTTACTGACCCGTTGGAGAATTGTCTTTAGTCAGAGTTCAATATGGGGGTGTGTCTGTGAAGAAGTCAGGATAATTTTTTTTCCTGTCAGAATCTCAGTCCTGTCCCCAGCTCTGCTCCCTGCTTTCTTGACCCGCTTCCTTCTCTCTTGAAGGAATTGCTTCCTGAATTCCAGCCAGTGACCCTTGGCCAGTGGAGCTGCCAATGTGTGTCCCCAAGGCTGTTACAGGTTGGTTGAACCAACCTGATAATTAAAAATTCAGTGGGACTTTTCTGCCTTTCCCCTAAGGATGTCAGGGTTTGCACCTCGGGGATTTTCTACTTAGTATTAAATGGTAGTTTTATTTTAACATCCCAACTGAGCGCTTTCGACTTGGGAACGACCGAATACCGCAAATTTGGACCTCTCCAGTGACATTTAAGTTTTCAATGAAGAAGCGTGCTATAAAAAGTAAAGGGATTTGAGATAAAACACTGTTGGAATCTAGATGGGTTCAGATACATCTTAGCTTAAATCTCAAAGTTGGGAACAGGCTTTCTCAAACTTTCTTAGAGATTTTTGTGCCAGACATACTTGAAAAGAAAACATTTTGTGTCACAAAAACATGAAAGAAGTTTCTACAGAATGCTTCCTTTTCCACTAAAAAATGATAGATTTTGCTCATATCCTTAAACACGTGACAAAAATATGACTATTCCTTTTTGTTATTGGTATGTATTGACATAAGTGACTGTTCTGGAAAAAGCAGTAGCTAATGTTTTCTCAGCAGCTAAGTCAGTTTATGAACTCTGTAGAGCACCAGTGATTCTGGTGGTCTCCATAAACTACCATAAGATAGAATTTGTTAATTGGTTTAGTTCCTGCTAAAAAGAAAATGGACTCATTTGCCTTGTCATAGAGGCAATCATTTCTCCTGTCTTCATATTAGAAGAATAAAGTAGCAGTCTTTTGGTTTTCTTTTCTTGTGAAAGGATTTTCTGGACTAGAGTCAGATCTCTCCTTTGACCCTGTCCAGCTTGACCTTGTCTTTCTCAAAAACTGTAGCTGCTCTTGGAGGGATAATCCTGGGGATGGTTACAACAGTGGGGGAGGTAAGTGGGGTCTGTTTCAACTCATAGTTGAAATTTCATCATATAAAGGGAGGAGAGAGGGCTATGAAACTGAGATCTTTGTAGCAGGAGGTGTACTAGGGTAAGGAGACCAGTAGAAACCAGGGCTGGTCTCTGCAAGGAAAATACCTGGAGTTCCATTTGACTCTAGGACTGACCTGCCCTTTCTGCAAATACCAAATGTGCAAAGACTGAGCTGGGTAAGATACCAGAGCTACGAGTTCATGTGCGCTGTGTGCATTTAGTTTTAGTAAGTTTGATATGTGGCTGATCTTGGAGCTCCAGAGAGTCCTGAGAACTGTCAGGGTACTTTTATCTTTTATTAATGCTATTAATGGAGAATATTCCTGTCTGGTACTAACAGCAATACAGTTTTGAAGTGCCTTGAGACTGTGGTCTGAGGGGGCAAGTTCCAGCATTTCATTTAATGACTTGGCATGCTCCAGTCTGGCTTCACTGTATGCACAAAATGAGTGTATACTAATACGTAAAGGAATGAAATACTGTGTGCTTCAAGTTAGAGGATGCCAGGAGTGTGGCTTTGCTTTTCTTGCACGTGTGTTAGTCTTCCATAACCAGTCACATAGTCCTTGTTCTTCCTTCACGGAGCACAGAGTGGAGAGGTTTAATCTCACTATTGCATGGCCCGTTTTGATCAGGCTGTGGATCGTGCCTTGTTTACTATGTGCTACTAAAACACTACTGGTGAGATGGAATTATTTACCTAGGGACTCGCCTATATTGACTATGGCTGGGTTAGCTTATGTTCCACGGGGACTGACTGATTCTTGGGTTTGTTGTTTGTTGTTAATATCCTAAGAAATAAAGTAGTATTCTCAGTGGATAGCTCAATCTGAGTCTCTTAAGATTGGCTACTTAAGAGTACTTGGTGGCATCTCTCTTTCCAGGGCCTCTTTGCCTTTTTCTCCTCGTTCTGTCACCCTGCCACTCTGATGCCACACGTATCTGTCTCTCTTCTGTCCCAGCTGGCTGTAACTCTCCTTCTCTTCTCATCCAGTACCAAACTTAACGCCTCAGTTTGCTTCAAACTCTTTCCTGCTAACGTAAAGCTTTTTGTCTGCTGTATCCACTTCACGCACCTTTTCCAGTCTGGTGTGGCTGCCAGTGAAGGAGTTTTTGCTGAGCACGAGAGGCAGATGGTGTCTCTATTTTAATTTCTGGTTGTGGTCTGCTGTGCAACTTCAGGGGAAGTCCTAGCAGAACAGCTATAAAAGTGTAGCAGCGTACCAGCATGGTCCTCACCTTTGGGGATTGTAGCTAAGTTTTATGATCCCTTTTCTCAGCACTTTGGGGATGCTGGGGTTTTTTTACAGAGATGTGTGACTTGTCACAATCAGTTTTTCATGAGGTGGGAAACCTCTTGAAAAGGTTCCACCTCGTGAGATGGTATCCTCAACATGAAGTGAATTTTTGTTCAGAGGCTGTGCTTTGAGAGTGGGAATAGAACCGCCTCTCAATGAAACATTATTTCTTGCCACTCGGAATGTAAAATACGATACCTTACAACTGCTGAGGATTTGAAACAACATCACAAAAGGAACTGGATCTATTTGAAGTTTTGTCAACCTCTTTTTAGCATCCAGGAGCCGAGAGTGCTTTTTCTCCGTAGTGGAATGGTAGGGGGGACAAACATTATGCTTATATAAAACATTTTGTCTTTAGCCCGTGAAAGGTGTCAATCTCAATTCCCAAAATTGTTCTAGTTGCTTGAAGATCTGCTGAACTGGATGCTCAGGTCATAACGAGAGCTGCTGGGTGCTGCCTGGTTTTGAAGATTGATTCCTAGCTGCCTATTGATTAATTCTAATACATGCTCCGTGAGGAAGAGCATTTAAAATTCTCTTTGAGAAAAAAGGCCGTTTCAGCTTGAATGCCCAGTGCACAGCAGGAACTTAGAAGGTGATAAGAAGAGCTTTCGTTTTTCTTTCTGATTTTTTCTGTTGTCTTCTCCGTTTCATGGTAGCAAAGACCCATTGTTCTATAGAAAACATAAAAATGGCTTTTGCAGTTGCTGAAACCTGTCTTTTTTAAATGATTAAACCGCATAAAGCGTTTCCTCAAACGTCTCTCTGAATAATAATGATCTCCATTAAAATAGTTATGAATTATTCTTCCGACTTGCATAACCTACATACCGATGCTAAAACAGCACTATAATTAACTTGGTTTTTATTGGACAGGCTCTTTGACTTCAGAAGGTTTTATGGTGCGTGAGGTTACACAAAGCTCCAGACGGGAGGCATGGGTCTTCCCTTCAAGTCCTGCAAGTCTCACTACGGTCTGAAGTTGGACTTGTAGAGTGGAAGGTTAAAGGCAGTTGTGAAGGTGGTCTGCGAGGTTAAAGAAAGTGTAACGCTGAGCAGGATCGAGATGAGTTTGTGGCAGGTAAACTGGGATAAGCAGAGTGTTGTGCTGGTTACGTTATCTGATTCCTATGGCTGCTCTTTCCAGAGGACACTGACAAGCTACAAATATATCAAGCATTTGTTACCTCACATGTCTAAGTTCAGAAAAGACATTTGGGAGACGATTAAAAAGCATTTGTAAACTGGCACTTTGTCACATAGCCTGGCTCAGTGCTACAGGAACACGGCCTTAAAGCAGAGCTCTTCTAATCGCTAGTACAAAGCCCTCCTAATGTGTCTATCTGTGAAATGTAAAATGTGTGGCTAATGATAAGACAAATTTATTCTACGTGAGGTAACAGATACATCCGTCTGCAATCACATTAGCTTACTGAGTTCTGCAAGTAAAAGCCAGGTTTCACTCATTTCTCCTCATCCCTAATGTTCTTCCAGTCATTCTGCTTCCTGTTAGCTTAATTAGCGCTTAACGACAGTTCTCGCCGAAGGTTGGCCAAGCAGCTACTCATATAATTATCATATTTCTGTTCTTACTTTACACGGTAAGATAGAAAGGCCCAGGAATGAAATTCAGATTAATTGCTAGCCCTTTCCCCATCAGTATACAGAATGACGGGTTGGTTCCTGGGAGTATCATAAGCACATCAGACCTGAAACCCAACAGGAGTCTGTAGGATCTGAGATCAACTTAATGGCATTAACTGGCATGAAGATGTCTGGAAGAGCTTTTGAGGATCTGCAGATGTGGTGGGTTGGGTTTTGAAGATATTTGTCAGCTGTATTATGCAGCAAGCAGCTTAACATCTAGCTGAGACAGAGTGCATTTTCCCTTGGGGTGTGGTGTGGGATGGGCCAAGAAGCGCAAGGGATTCATCCCAGCCAGGGCAGTGGCCTTTCCACGTGGTATTCGAAGCACTTGTATTTTGTAGCTGCTGGACCAGGCCTGTATGCAGGAAGGGACGGTATATTGATGTTGGTTAAGGAGGTGGTGTATTGTATTTTGAGAAGCAGCTTTGGTTGTTGATGTCTACTTAGAGCTCCATCCTCTCCCTGGACTCCTACCTCTTCATTTGTTCTTCTCAGGCCAGGCCATTTGTAGTGTGATGTTCCGTGTAGAAATTACTTATTTGTATGGAGCAAAATGATGACCTGTCTCTGAGACCACAAAAAGCATTTCTCATTCTTCTCAGTAAAAGATTGGACTGAAAAGAAAGTGTCTTCATGCTTATTTTCATTATTATCATAAAATTGTCATTCCAGATGTCACAAAGTTGTTACTTAGTAGTAGTTGTCTCCTCTATTCCCCTGAGAGCTTCTGCTTCAAGTATGAGCAAAGTCTTAGTCTTACGGGACATTCTGGTGGGAGATTTTTGATTGCACAGATTTCTCTGTGGAAGAGAGTTATGCACTCCCTTCCACATGAGTGTGAGGAAGGGATTGCTCTTGAAGAGCCCATCAGAGGTTCCTGAATGGAGAGGCTGTATAGTCTGTCTTTTGGGCAAGCCCATGCTCAGTGTGCTGGCACCTACGTGAATGATGTATGTGTTACTGCCTTCTACGTTCACTGTTACTCTGACCTGTGTAACTCTGGCATCTCCTCTCACTTGACCCAGTATTGACATCACAAGAAGGGACAAATTACTACTGCAATGAGAAAAGGCAACCTGAACAAAAGTGCCCATCCACTACAAAACCTTAATGTCTTCTACTGTTGGTCCTCAGGGCAATAATGTTAAGTCACCCATCCAGTTTTAATGAGGACTTTTGTGCTGGTTTCTGGATCCGCTGGCGAGGTCTGGCTTAAAGTCAGTCAGTCATAGAATCATAGAATCATAGAATGTTTTGTGTTGGAAGAGACCTTTAAAGGCCAACCCCCAAGTCCTTGATTTATCACTTCAGTTTTAGCTAATACGTTGCTCATACCATACGTGAAACATGCTCCTACCATAGTAGGAGTAAGGAGGAGAGATGAGGAAGTGTTCTGAGAGAAATAATGAAAGAAACAAAGGGGGGAAAAAAGACTTCTAAAAAGCTCCCACTCCCTCACTGGGAGCATTTCCACCTATGGAAGCCAGATAGGGAAATTCTGGGGGTTCTGTTGTTTGAACTGATTCTCTTCTGATTTTGTGGCAGTTTGGTGTAAAGTCAGAATGTTATCAGCTTCTCCAGGGGTGATTAAAATGCAAAATTCTGTGCAATATTCCATGTAGTCCTACAAAGGAGGAGCTGGAGGAAGTCAGTTCTCCTGTCCCCCGTTTCCTCCACTGAGGTGAGGAAGGCACACAGAAAGACGTACACATTGGCTTTGGGAAATCCAGCACACCCAAATCTTTTTTACATTCCTGTTTTCCTCGCATGGGATATGGCTGCGTTGTAGCATGTTCTTAGACACCATCATTTTCAGGATGAAAAATTAAAAGATGTTGTAAGACGTTGGCAGACTTGGTGTGCCGAAACACGTGGTTTGTAAGAACAGCTAAGGGGTGGTTGTAGATGGCTACTAGAACGTGAGCTGAGTTGATCAGGTATGAACGGTGGTACAGCGTGAACCCAAATGTACTTGAGAGAAGGAAAAATACAGAAGTGATACAGTACTGATTAAAATACTTGGTATTGAAAGACAAAGCCAGATGCCAAAGGTGGCTGTGAGCCACAGGATGCCTAGAGCACGACTGATGCTATGTCAGAGGTGTTAGTTCTAGATTTCTGCGTTTGTGACTCTTTCTGCCCGTCGTCATTCCAAGGTGAAGCTGTGAAGAGCAGCTGCTTGCATGGCAGCTTTAACACTGGTGTCCTGTAAAAGGAAGCTTTGAGTCCTCAGCAAGGTGAGCATGGTGTGACAGGTAAAATCTCTCAGAAACTTTGGCATCTGAATGTTCCTGTGCCCACAAAAGAGATGTAGGAGAGAATTGTAACTTCTCTGTTGGGGCCTCTATAACTTTCCAGAAAAGGACTTTTCTTGGAGATGGTCTTTGGCTTTGCTTCTGTATGAGGTCAGCTTTATCCCTACGCATCATTCATGTGCAGAAATATCAAGTAGTGGTCTTAATGAGCAGTTCCTTTTTGATACTGGCAAGCATTTCAGTATAAGGCAGGCAGGAGCTGGCAGTAGTACAGAGGGGGAGAAAAAGCAAATCCAAGAACTTTCCGAGAGTATTTGTTCTCTAGTCAGATTTGATTTAATAAACTAGAAATAAAACTGGTCATACCATGTATCATCCTGTCAATAGCTCCTCCTCAGACCCACCCAAAATCCGGTTGTCCTCAAATGTTTTATTGAGGCATAAAGGAAATTTTAACCTTTTTTATAACAGAGATCCCAAGCCGAAGGCTTGCTAGTAGACATAACACACAGTGTTGTTCTATTGATTGTGACTGCCGTTGCTACACCCACTGCTGTCCCCTCTTGTGCAGCAATTTTCAGGGACAGATAACTAATTCTGCTGCCATCCTTTCACTGAAATGACAATTTCATAGCTCCCTCTTGGGACAGTCATGAATGTGAGCAGATTTTCAATCTGCAAGCACTTGTTGCTTGCTAAAAGCTTCCTAAGAAATCCCGCCTGAGCAAAGAATTTCTCTGAACTCAATCGTTCTCTTGTACAAGTTGAATTTTTATCTTTTAAACAAAACTGCAACGGTGTATTCTTGATTGAATATGGAATTAAATTACCTGAGCTGGAGTGTAGTTGTTACAATAGGTTTAGAACGATGCATAAAAATAGATTATCTGCCCATATTTAGGATATATACATGTATTATGTAATGAAAATCACATGCGTCTTCCTGGGCTCTTTTGTGGGCTTTGTTTAATAATTAGAAAGTATCAGTTAATGGATATAGCTTGTATTGGAAAGCCATTTAGCCATAATGTGTGTTGGTCAAAAGGTGCCATAAATTTTTAAGTGTTTAGTTTATACGTACAGAATGTTATATACTCCTTAAAAATCTGGTGGAATAGGCCATTAGTGTTTAACTGTGCACTCCACAATTAAAATGGTGCCTCACTTTCTTGCAGAAGAAGTTATAGTTTGTTTTACTCATCTCTCTTATTCTTTTTATATACCAGATTACCTTAATCTTAAATCCTGAGGTGGTGGTTTAGACCTTGCTGGGACCTGGGCACCACGTGGCTGCTGCTCCCCCCCTTCCCTTTTGGAAAATACAAGCCCTGTGGGTTGAGATGACTTGTGACATATTTCCCACAGACGATAAACATCATCCCTGGGAACACACAGAGGGCATAATGCTTTGAACGGTACAGTTTGGCGTAATATTTTGCTGTTAGTATTCAGAAGGGACTCAGGTCCTGGAGCTGTCTCTGTGTGCAGGGGTTGCCTGCAACCCCCAGTGTATGAAAACAACTCTAAATGGTGAGGTGTGGTTTTGCCAAATGGGATGAGTCCCTGCGATGCACCTGGGAGAAGGTTTTGTGATATGAGTTGCTAGAGGGAGTGAAGAAGAGTCACGGTTGGAATATTGTGTTTCTCTTGGGTTTGGTGCTTGTTTGGCTCTTGGAGAGAAAGCTAAACTTGTAGAGAAGTCTAAGACAGGGAGACTGACAGCAAACGTGGGCACTTCGGGTGTAAAATCCTGCTATTAATTCACTGAAAGAGATTTTGATTACGCTGAAAAACCTTGATCGTGACATGCCAATATATTAACACTGGAACTTGTGACTGTGAGCTGGGGGGAGTTTTATGTAGTCACAGGTTTGCTTCAGTGTCACACTAATCCACCAGCACACGCCAAACAAGATGGATCTTTATCAGAGAGAGAAAGCAAAATGTTCTTGTAATTTGAGTTTCCATCCTTCATCTTCACTAGATGTTTCCTCAGTTGATCCTGTTCGTGTACTTAGTGTGGTGTGGGGTACTGAAGGTTAAGTACAGTGCTGTTTAGTATCTTCTTAAATGACTTGGATGCTGGGATTAAGAGCACCCTGATGACATTTTCAGATGACACAGAAATAAGTGGGGTGGTTGACACTGCAGAGGGGAGGGCCATCCTCCAGGAAGATCTGGACACGCTGGAGGGGTGGGCTAGCAAGAACCTTATGAAGCTCAACAGGGACAAGTGTAGGGTCAGCACCTGGGAACGCACAACCCAGGAATGCAGCTCAGACTGGGATCCACCTGGCTGGAGAGCAGCCCTGTGGAGAGGGACCTGGGGGTCTTGGTGGACAGCAGGCTCAACGTGAGCGAGCAGTGCGCTGCGGTGGCACAGAGGGCTGGCAGGATGCTGGGTTGCATTTGGAGGGGCATCACCAGCAGAGATGAAGAAGTCATTGTCCCATTTTCCTCAGCGCTGGTCAGGCCACACCTTGAGTGCTGTGTTCAGTTTTGGTCCCTGCTATACAAAAAAGATGCGGACAGGCTGCAGAGGGCCCAGAGGAGGGTCATGAGGATGATCAGGGGACTGGAAGACCTGCTGTGTGAAGAAAGGCTGAGAAATCTGGTCCTGTTCAGCCTTGAGAAGAGAAGGCTTAGGGGAGACCTTATTGCAATGTACCAGTGCTTGAAGGTGGCTACCAAGAGGAAGGAGACTCCCTTTTTACAAAGAGTCACATGGAAAAGACAAGGGGGAATGGCTGCTCCTGGGGAAATTCTGATTGGAATCTAGAAGGAAGTTCATCACAGTGAGAGCAATTAAACACTGGAATAGTCTCCCAAGGGAAGTGGTGGATTTCCCAACATTAGACAGTTTCAAGACTCATCTTGACAGGGTGCTGGCCCATCTCACTTAAACTATACTTAAGGTTGGAGTAGATGATCCTTGATGTCCTTTCCATTCTAGGAATCTAAGGCAGAAGAGCTCTTGACAAATGAGGAAAATGAACATGGGATTTAAGAAATAATCAGCTTTGAGAGATGTGTGATTTGATTTTCAAGTTTGTAGGACTCTCTACAGCATAAAAGAATTTGGTAAATAAAAAAAGAGCTTTATGTCTGAAAAACTTTCCTAGTTTTGAAGTGACAGGAAAATTCAACTCCAGAAATGCTGTGAGGACAACTAAGTTTTCCTGCATTTCCAAGATATCACACAGAAGGACACAGGTGACTGAAATACAAGGTTAGATGATGCCTTTGAGTGGGATACGAGGATCAGCTGGAGGGCAGAGGTCAGGGGGTGGTTTATTTATTCTGCACAGAACAACGTATGACACTCAGACATGTAACAAATTCTGAGTTGATGTGAGGAAAAAAGATCACAAGAGGAAGTGATAAAAACCGAAGGGTTTTTTTTTTTGATCATTTCACCTTTGAATCTAAGACAACACAATTCCGTGAGTTAAAAGCTGAAATTCAGAGCTGCCCTGCTTTGTTACTAGCACAAGGGCAAGCGAGCGCAGAAAAGTAGCAAAACTACCAAGCCAGATGAACAACAGAAGATGGAGGAATTGGAGAACTCTCTGATGTCAAGAAGCTTGATGTCAAGAAGCACTCATACAATCATAGAATCATTAGGTTGGAAAAGGTCTCTAGGATCATCTAGTCCCAACTTTCTTTCCAACATCTCCCTAACCCCTGGACCTTGTCTTGAAGTACCACATGTACCCGGTTTTTTAACACCTCCAGGGATGGTGACTCCACCACCTCCCTGGGCAGCCTGTTCCAGTGCCCAACCACTCTTTCAGTAAAGATCTTCCTTCTGACATCCAATCTAAACCTCCCCTGGCGCAACTTGAGGCCATTACCTCTTGTCCTGTCATTAGTTACTTGGGAGAACAGACCAGCACCAGCCTCACTACAGCCTCCTTTTAGGTAGTTGTAGAGAGCAATGAGGTTTCCTCTCAGTCTCCTCTTCTCCAGACTAAACAATCCCAGTTCCATCAGGCACTCCTCATGACACATTCTCCAGACCCCTCACCAGCTTTGCTGCCCTACTCTGCACCCATCCAGCACTTCAATGTCCTCCTTATACTGTCACACCCAAAACTGGACACAGGACTTAAGGTGCGGTCTCACGAGTGCCGAGTCCAGGGGCACAATCACCTCCCTACTCCTGCTGGTCACACCGTTTCTGATCCAGGCCAGGATGCCGTTGGCCTTCTTGGCCACCTGGGCACACTGCTGGCTCATGTTCATCCAGCTGTCCACCAGCACCCTCGGGTCCTTTTCCACCAGGCAGCTTTCCAGCCACTCCTCCCCAAGCCTGTAGCTGCATGGGGTTGTGACTTAACTGCAGGACCCAAACAGTATTTCCAACCTTAAGAATATAATTTCACTGCCAAGTTGAATATGTTGTTTCTGTGTAGCTTTAGTAACAAATAAACAGTAGCTGGAAAAGGATGAAGTTTAAAGGCAAGAGGACACAAAGTGTGATAGATTCTGGTCTTTCCAATGGGATTGTTCATTATTTGCTTGAGTTAAACTATTGCATTTTTCAAATCTTTTGCTAGGTTCTTCCTTGTCTTGGTGCTTAGACCTTCTTTCCTCCTAGGGCAGAGTGTCCATGGGATACCTGTTCACAGTAAAGGCCGTTGTGGCTTTCAGTTCTCTTTGTGTCAAAAGACACTTTTGGGTCTGATTGAAATTGCTATTAATGTTGCCCATTCAGTTTTGTTTCAAAAAGGTTAAAAGGACATAGGAGAGATTCTGATGGTACCGCAGCTTCAGGAAAACTAGAGATGTTTGAACATGGCCAGTGTAATTGGTGTATATGCTATTAAATCTAGTACTCTTCTTGAGCTGAGTAAGCTTCCTTGGTTTTCCTCAGCCTGAAATACAGAGCTGAACAGCAGGTCCCCTAGCTATGTTAACTTCCTTTGAAGACTGCTCATAAATAAGAATTCACTCATTTCACTTATGTGTTTCCTAGATATTAAACAATCGCTGCTCCTTTCTTCAGCAGTCTGCTTGCCCTTCTGTAACTGATCGTGCGCGTTCGTTCAGCCTGTGGGAGAAGCTTTTCTGCTTTCCTTAACATGGGTAAAATTCACTTTTAACACACTTAACAAATCACTGCTGTTGTGTCTTTTCACAGATGACTGGCTGCATCTTTTCATACTTCAGCCTCCTACTATAGCGAGTGGTTTATGTACTAAAATTCCTGGTCTGTGTAGTGCGCTGGTATTTTTTTCCTCTGGACTTTACAGGTGTAAGCACAAACTTTATTGATCAGTCCTCGCTCTTGAGTAGTTTTATTTAATGTGCATTGCTGACTAAGCTATATACCTTAAGAGATTTACTTTGTGTGTTTCAGGGTTTAACTACGTTTGTCCTAACTGCTGATAGTCGTGCTGTAAAGATACATTATTTTTCTGCACTGTGTTTTATAATTGCATAATTTAATATACCTTTAATATTTTGTGAATTTAACTCAGACTCAAATCGATGTAAACATACACAGGTTTCATTAACCCACAGTTCAGGCTCACACCATGATACAAGAGTGGTGGTTTTAAATTAATTAAATGCAATTTTGATATAATAAATAGGAGTAAGTCGCAATGTTTTACAACGGCCAACAAAAGTGTTGTGTTACAGTGCAGTTGTTGCAGATAAAATGAAATAATACACAGGATATAAAAAGAAAAACTTGCAGAGTCTCTAAACCACAAATGTTGATATGTAAATAGAGGTTTGATAGATAACACCCAATAGTGTTCTCATCTGTGTCACTTCACCTCTTGCTGCAGAGATGAAGGAACCTGACGAAAAAATTCACCTAGTTGCTTTCCTTGCATATTTTTTTCCAGCAGAGCTCAAAATAGATGATGTCTCTGCCAAGATAACTCTGTTGTGTCTTGAATTTATTCATCATTACAGTTAAAGAGGGCTTTTAAAAATCCTGATCTTAGTCCTTACTAGTGTAACAGGCAAGGTTAGCAACTCTTTGCTGATTTTATTGTTCCTAAATCGAAGAGGGGCAAACAGGATCTGAAAAAGGACTTCAAATCTTAAATGATATTCATACTAAGCTCGTAAGATAGTCTTGTGCTAATAGCTGGAGATCATGCAAGTAAAAATACAATAGTTCTTTAGGATGAAGGTGCTGTGTTAAATGTCTGTTGTTTTGTGTCTGGTGAGAGTATTTGTTATGTGAGATATATCACATTTATTGAGTTTTAAATTATTATTTTGCTACTTTTAATTGCATTGTAATGGTGTGATAATAAGTACACAGTTGTTACTTTGCTTCAGAGACTCGGCTACCTGTGCTAAGTTACTGCATGTTTGGATTTATCTTAGTTTTATATGATAATAATGTTCCACTGGTACACAAAATACAATGTCTTTGCCACAGACAAAGTCACGTGTCTTCACTGCAAAGGAAAATTGGCCGCGTGCATTGCACAACCCGCTAGTACATACTCTTTTCTCCTTTTTTTGTGCATATTTGAGGCATTTTTGTGAACCTCACTTGGGCACTTTGCAGCTTCTCTTCCTGTACAAAAATACTCCTTAGCTACCATCATTGTGACAGGAAGCTGGAGGAACTCTGCAGAAGGCAGTTCTAAGGAAGACCTTCGTAGTGGAGAGTTCATCATCTTGCCAGCTTCTAGGATGAGTGCTGTAGTAGTGAGAAACTAAGGATGGGTGTAAGAGTAATTGAGGGAGAAGGAGACTTGAGGAAGGCTCTGGGCCACCCTCCTGCTCAGAGCAGGGCCAGCTCTGGGGTCAGACCAGACTCTTCAGGGCTTTATCCTGATAAACTCTGAGGACAGAGACTGCACAGCCCCACTGGCAACCTGCTGCACCACTGGCCTCTGCTCGGGGTGGGGGGGGAAGTTTCACAGGTTTGCTGCCAGCACATTTCTCCAGCCTGCAGGAAATCATCCCTTTCCAGAGACGTTAAAACAAAGTCTGTGTCTAGCAATAGGCTATTCCTACAGCTCAGGCAGTGAAGAAGTGGCATGCACTTTTAAACACTATTCTTCAAAAGCTAGCACTGCATCTTTTGTATCTTGGGATATTTTTGTTCAGAAAATCGTTATTTGTGTTGAGGGTGTATAAGTACTTCTGGAGCTCCGTGATGTGTTGTATTTATTTCAGTGCAAACCTTTTAAACTCTTCAGTGTCTGGAAGGTTGGAACAGTATTTCAAGACAGGGATTACTCAGTAGAGAATAGGAAGGAGGTGAAAACCCTCCCCAGGTGTCTTTATTGATATGCATATTGTCTGTTTGTGGTTGCTTGGAGTGGCTGCAGGATGAATGTCTATATTAAGTCTCAGTGCTGTGTGAGATTGTTTTAATGCTGCTTTTCAAAAAGACTTGTTTGCCATTTGATATGCAGAATGATCTGGATAACTTGGAAACAACTCAGCACTTTAAAGCATTCTTAGTAAAGCAGTAACATAAATGAAACAGAAAATCTTTTACCTCTTGTTTCTTCATGAACAGAAGTCCACTCTTAAGGAGGTGGTGACCCCTGGGATGTTAACAGTAGCACCTCAACTCAGGTGATTTCCTTTCCACCTGGGTTTCGGAATGATCCAAGTAACTGCAGAACACCCGAAGGACCTGCAAGAGAAGAAATGAAAGGGGTTTAAGAGAAAAGGTTTCCAACTAATAGAGAAACCATCACTTGAAAGTCATCCATAAAAATGTGTTGATTGCACATTTATTAATAACGGTCCTTCGGTCCAATGAGGTGTTTTGAGGGATTTGAATAATTGAAGAATCCTGCATGAGCTACTTTTCTTGAATTATTTCAACTCAGGTTCTGTTTCTACCCCCTACCAACCCCAAAATGTATGATGGATCTTCTTCTGAAGTTATTGCTTGTGATTTTATCTGCTTCTGTAAACTGCTTCCATTACCATACACAACAATGAGTGTTACTAGAATTCCCATAAAATGTGAGTACGATTTTTTTTTTACATCTCATTACCTTGTATGTCATATAAACTCAGAGCACGGTCTACAGAGCAGTGTTTTCAGCACCGGGGTGACCAGGCAAGAAGGATGTAGTGGCGCTCACTCAGTGAGCTCATGGAGAGACATCAGCCTTTAGACAGAGCCCCTTTATGCAGAAGGAAGATCTAATTTCAAAAGGTTTTTTCATGACTTTTTAACTTCAGGCATATAAAGAAATGTGTAAATGGATGGCAAAACATGGGTGGTGTTCTAGGGATTCTCTAAGAGCATGAGTAATGCTGTTGGCGTAGAAAGAGGAAAAGATTGGGCAAATCGAGCTTTTACTTGGTTCACTAACTTCTTGTGTGACTCAGTGTTAATTGAAAGCCCAACCAAACACGTGCCTGCATCAATCTTTAAAGAGGGAACTAGTAAAGCCATAACAAGTGGTATTTTATTAAACTTGCTGCTGGTGACTCCTCGTCAGCAGCCAAAGATTGATATTCCTCGCTTTGGGAAATTGAACATATTACCTCATTCTGGCAAAGGAGAACACGGGCTGGAGCGGGAGAATGTAATCTTTGGGAGAAGTTAATTTAAAATCATTATAGTATTTAGCAGGCATCCCAGTTTCTATCCTAAAAATAGTAACGCTGAAACAGTAACTGATGTCAGATGCATTAGAAATACAATTGCTGCTATAAATATCTTCTCAAGACTTGATTTTGGAGATGGAGGAGTATTTTATCTGGGCAATTTTAAATAACATGTAAAGAAAAATCTATACACTATGCATGCGGAGATGTATGTTTACAGGTTCAATAGATCTCCTGGTGATACCATATCCCTGTGGGATCAGAAACTTAGGCAAGGGTGTCCCATTTAAAGGAACTGCAGAACAGTCAGTTGAACTGAAATGACCATATTTATCTTTTTGTTCCCTAATTGCTTCACTTAAGACATAACTGCCAGGCTTTAGAGCAGTACAGATGCTGTTCAGAACCTCACCATCCCAATTTGTCTGTCTGTTTCCTGTCTCAGTGGATTTCAGACAGAATTTTGCTGGGTTTGTGCTGTGCTAATGGAAGGAGTGAAATTGAATCTACCATAATTTATCTGCCAAACAAGATGAGTTTCCTTTCAGTACTGCACGGCATTGTTATGCTTCACATAATGTTTAAGAGGAACAGGCTGACCTTGCTAATTTCTGAATAAGAGTGGCTAAACCAAACTTGTATCAAATGCTTTTTAATTCCACGTGCCGCTTTCGGTTCTTGATCTGTGTTCACGTATTTTGGCAGCGACTCAGTCTGCCAGCCACAGGAACATGTGGATAGCTGAGTGTTTTCCTGGGCACGAGAAAACTCAGCCACCTTTTTGGTTATTTTTGAGTTCAGTTTTGCAGTTCAGGCACTGGTTTGTAAACGTACACAGGAGTGGGAAAAAAAAGCACAGCCTGCAAGCAGTACAGATGAGCACATCACAGACACCAAGGGAGGTATTTGAAATAGTAACTTGTTCTCTGTGTAGGGTAATGGAACGCATCTCTCTGTTTCCTCATCTCTCTGTCTCAAGTGCTGGTTACGTGGCACAAGGAGAGGGTGCGCTGAAGGAGCGCTGCACTTTGGACCGCTGTTGTAACGGGTCCTACTGAGCAGAACTGGAAATAAGCTTGCAGCAGGAGTCATTTTTTGAGTAGCTGCAAATGATTTCCTGTAATTCTCTATTTTTCAGGGCCTCTTCTCGGAGTTTGAGATTTTCTTTTTTGTGAGTCAGTTCCTCAGGTCATAAAATCAGAAAGGGTTTTTTAATAGCTCCATCTCTCAATGAATTGGTGCTCTAATGCCTTCATTTCAGAGGAGCGCTTCTGTCTGGATATGTGCTTCTTCAGGATAAAAGTAGGTTACAGCCTCCTTGGAAAGCTCTCACCCAGCTGCAAACATCTGTGTAGAGGTTTTATTATGTTATTTATGTGTAGGTAGAAGAAATGACAGACATCTGCCACAGCACAAGGAAAAGAAAATTGGAGGTGGCATGTCTTGACCTTTGGGACTGCTTTTGATGATAATATTCTCCGTCCTCATTTTGATGGTACTTAGCTGGGTGGGATGAGCCAGTGTCCTCCCTTCTGCAGTACCAAAGTGGTTTAAATAAACCAGTATAAACACAAATCTGTTAGGAAGGGGTTCATCTGACCCAGAAATGACACAGCGATGCCGGTTGGGCCCCAACATAGGATTTCTACAAACTTTGGCTGTTTCTTCCATCAGTCCCTGTTAACCACCATCAAGTCCCACCCTGCCCCCGGTCACAGTCACTTCTGTCACTTCTCACACTGTTTCCTGCCATGGCAGGAAATTGTTCTTGTCACGACGCATAGTTTCTCACGTCCTGTTGAGTGAGGGAAACCTCAGGCAGGAGTCCACTCAGCAACTCATCTCCCTGCTGCCTGAAGAGCTGCATCTCTGGGGTGGCTCTTTCTTGCTGTCTTGTAAAGCCGAGGCAAAACCCAACTTTTTTCCTGCCTTTTTTTGGGTTTTGCTTCTTTGTTTGCGGCATATCTGTCATTTCACTTGCTTCTCGGTTCCTTACTGGCCCTTCCAAATATTGATCTGAGTACAGCAGAGCCAGAGGGATACAACTGCACAAGTGAATTTTCTGAAGATCCTGAATAAATTATGGGAGGAAACTTGACTTTGCTAGCCAGCGTACCCTGTGGAAATGCAGGTGTGGATTATGTTGAAATGGTATTAACATAATGGATTTTATGTTAAAAATCTTGAAACCTATCAGCTAGACATCATCTCTGTATTCTCCGTACCCCTCCTGTCATCAGAATGTTGTTACCTAGAAGTGGTTGCCAGTAAAGGATTGTTAGGAGCAATGCACTATCAAATTGTCACTTGAATAATTACAGCAATCGGCCAAAATAAAAATCAATTGCTGTCGTGGTCTGCACTCAGGAGAATAGAATTCCTTGGGGGACTACACATGGCATCACTTGGAGACTGGTGTGGATGGGTTGGTGCTTTATTTTTGGATTGCCTTTTCACATTGTATACGAATAACGTTTATTTTAGTTACGTTGATTTTTCAAGATGATGAAATTGAAAGATGATGACATTGAGGAATTGTATTCAATGTGTTTAAATGATACTGTCTGGTTCTAGGGAATAAAGCACAAGAGAGGATCAACTTCCAATAGTTAAATTGACTTTTTCTGCAACCAAGGTTATTTATTTTCTTACCATGGTATTTTAATTTGCTAAATAACAGTGATGGTCCCTTGGATAGTATTGGCTAAGATGAATCACAGAAGACAGCAGAGCTCAACTGCAGTTGCAGAGCAGCTGCGGGTCAGTGTAATGTGCAGTGTCTTCCCTTTACTGTTCCTCTGAAAGTTATACGGAAACTGCAAAGCTATAGATGGGATTATATTAAAAATATTGACAGTGTTTGCTGTATCTACTGTATCTATTTTCTGTATACAGATTTCATGAGGTTTAAAGAAAGTATCTCACTGCTGAGGGAGATACCTGTGCTGGTAGGTTGGCTTGCAACTCCCGGGAATGGCTAAGGAATTTTCTTGGGCTGTCAGGTTATATCATTGCAAATAATAATCTTCCTTTTTGCATTTTTGAAGCAAAATACCAGATTTTCTTACAAGCTGCTACTCTGCCTTTTTTTCAGAAATATGTTTCATATTTTTGGGCTGCTGTTGTTGTTCTCATCTTGTAGGAAAGTCTTTTATTTAGTGTTGTTTACATCCACAGATAATGTATTTGGAAATATTCTGGTTTTCCATTACTGTGGGGAATGCAAATGTTTAATTTTGGCGCCTCGGTCAAATTAGTAGAACAATTTAATCACAGAACAAAAACAATTAAAGACTTGCTATGCAAAGAATGTCCCTATTCAATTTGGAGATGGAGGGAATGTCAGCTATTGCCATTCAGCAATAATCAGTAAGATCAATGTCTGATTTTGTTATCCTGTCTTTAGGTTACTCTGGTGACCTTTTATGGGTCATCTACAATTTAGCTGGAAACTGAAGACGGTGAGAAATGGAGCATCTCCTATGTCAGTATGAGAAATGGTATGGTAGGCATGTTAGAACATTGCTCGGTGATTCTTGGAAGTTGATCTCCAAAGCCTGAAGAGGTCAAGGTCTAACTGAGCAGTAGTCTGTGCTGTACAGTGGTGACTGTGACAAGAGATCATAATTTAAGCAGAATTGTCTCGTTAAAAATAAAAGGAGAAATAGAAGGGTAGCTCATTCTCCATGAGCAGTCTCAACCTTCAAGTTGTCTTTCTCTACTGGTCCTGAAAATTGCTTTTGTGTATTTGATCTGAAAAGCATTCTTTCCGGGAGTCCCATATCACTTTAGACAGAATATATGAGGATAGCGAGTTTTAGATTTTTATTTGCAATCTGCTTTATTCCCTCGCTAATATATATTGGCATTTAATCTAAGTCCATCCCTCTCCCTGTGCTTTGTGACCTGATTTGCCCCAAGCAGACAGGAGGATCGGGACTTGAGCAGCAAAGTCTCAAAGTAATGCCCATGAGCATCCCCCTTTCCTTTCACGGTTAATCACTTTAGACTTCTTAACCTCCCAGATAACCTATAAAATGTCCCTCGCCATTCCTCTTTTGGTACAGAGCAGGCCTGCCTTACTTTGTGGTTATGACAGTCATCTAGGTGGTGTAGAAACAGATTATTGAAAGGGTTGAATATCAGTAAATGCTGTTGCTTTTGAAGGCTAAGATTATCAATCTGCAAATATTTTTAACTGTATAAACTGAGAAATGCCCAAAGGGAAATGAGGCTATGTTCTAAGATGCTGGGGCTGTGTCTCTCAAGAGCCTTCACAGAAGTGTAATACTATATTTAGTTTCTGTGGTACCCAGCTGAATAAAGTTCTAAGATGCAAACGTTGTGACATTTCAGTAAATGAATAATTTAACTATTGATTGATTTTTTTGTAATCCCTCTTGCATTCTCTTTGATTTTTTTTTTCTCTTTGTCAATGTGGTAGTCACTTTAAATAAATGATTTTTAAGCCTTCTTCGGTGTCAAAGAGGAATACTGCTCTTCAAATAAAAGAGTAGGAAAAACAAGAGGTGGTGTTGGAATACGAAGGGCACTTAGTTGCGTTGTTGTATTTTATCAGCGTTTTGGTTTGGTTTTTGTGGGGCTTTTTGTGGCAATCAGTGAAGTGTAATTCGCTTCAAGTTAGGAAAGTGAGCACATTTTACATGCTGCGTGGAATAAAAGGTCTTCAACCAACCTGGTGGTGGGCTCTAGAGGAGGTGGTCAAGGCTCTTCCCACTGGAGAACAGACACAGGTTAGATGAGAAATTCCAGATGGATGTAAGGATTTTTTTTTCTCCATCACAGGAGTGGTTAAACATCAGGGGAAAAAGCCCAGACAAGCTGAGGAAACCTTATTCCTTGGAGTTTTTCAAGTCTACCTGGGCAACACCCCGAGCAACCTGTTCTAACTTGAACTGTATTGAGTGGCCGTGGTCTGACAAGAGCAGAAAATCAACGGCATTGTGTTCTTCTCAGCTAGTGATGGAGAGAGAGCCCACGGTCAACACAGACTCCTGAATTCCCAAGTTTTTTCATGAGAGTGCAGTATTGAGCATTGGGCCTTCTGCACATCCCGTTCTGGAGGGAAGGTGTTTATGACAGATTAATATATGACTGTTACCCTTTAGCAGGAGTGAGATAAGGTTTATATATGTAATACTGAAAGAATGCTTTTAACCACAGTACATCACAAAAGGCAATCCCATCCTGGGCTGCATTAAGAGAACTGTGGCCAGCAGATCAGGAGAGGTGATTCTGCGCCTCTGCTCTGCCCTGGTGAGACCTCACCGGGAGTACTGTGTCCAGTTCTGGAGCCCCCAGCACAAGAAAGATGTGGATGTATTGGAGTGTGTCCAGAGGAGAGCCACCAAAATGATCAGGGGAATGGAGCATCTCTCGTATGAAGACAGGCTGAGAGAGTTGGGCTTGTTCAGCCTAGAGAAGAGAAGGCTCAGGGGAGACTTTATAATGACCTTCCAATACCTGAAAGGGGCCTATAAAGAAGGCAAGAGAAGATCTGTTCACAAGAGTTTGTAGCAATTGGACAAGGGGCAATGGTCTTTAGCTAGAAAAGGTTAGATTTAAATTGGACATTAGGAAGAAGTTCTTTAATGTGAGGGTGGTTGATCACTGGGACAGTTTGTCCAGAGAGGTGGTGGAGGCCCCATCCCTGGAGTCATTCAAGGTCAGGCTTGATGGGGCTCTGAGCAACCTGCCCTAGTTAGAGATGTCCCTGCTTATTGTAGGGGGTTGGACTACATGGGCTTTAGTGGTCCCTTCCAACCCACCACATTCTGTGATTCTATGATTGTAACTTCTTGAGGTTCTGCGGAATAAAATCATTTTGCTGTGTTTCCCTGTATCTGAAATAGCTTCTCCGCTACCAGTTCCTGTAATGTAAATAAAACTAGTTCCTACAGTTCTGTACAAGCTGTCGTTGAATTTAAACATTGTGTCAGGTGAAGCAATTAAAATGCTGCTGTTGCTTCCAGGTTTATCTGCCTGAAATAACTCATCAGTGATAATACTGGTGTAGCATTTGTGTGTAACTGGCGAATAGGAAATGCAGAAAACTCCTGTTTGTTGGTGATGCTCAGTGTGTATTCTCCAAAGACCTCAGGGTTGCTCATGTGCAAGATAGGTATTGGTTTGCTATACTCTGTAAATCTGTAGTTAATCTTAAAGCTGCTATGTCTGAGATGGTAACATATAGCAAAACATGAAGGTTTTTAAGTGCATTTCTAAAAATCCACAAGTAACCTGGAAGGTTTAGAAGTAACAGGGTCTCGCACTTGAACTATCAGCAGCAGTAAAACAAAAATATTTTTTCTGTGCATTGAATTTTTCCACCTGGATTTGGAATCCCTTTACGTACAGTGCTGTGCTTCAGAGCTTTTGTAAGGGGAAGATAATTAGGATGGAAGAACTACTTCCGGATTAAATTACTTCCTTTATCCTGGTGTGTGAATACTGTTGGGTCAGCAGCTTGATATCAGGTTTTGCGGGTTAAATTTTCCTAAAAAGATGCAAAAGCATTTTCAGCATGACTTCTATAGTTAGAAGAAATGTTGTCACTTGGCATAAATTTATTCATATAAAATAGTGAGTGCAGATAGGCAGGGCTGTGCAAATGTTGACAAAGTTTAAGCGGAGATCTTTCAATTTATTTTTCTATTTTCTTTTATGTTTATGCTGCCATTTCACTCAAGTGTAAACAGAAAATCTTCCATTTTGGAAATAGTTTCTAACTTAAATTAACTACCCATGAAATGTATAAATTAGAGTTCTGTGAATAACTCTTTTTCCCCCCTGCATTCCACATACTCTTTAGATATTGGAGGTTTTGGTCATTAAAATTGGAAGATGACTGTAGGGACCAATACAAATAAGATGGGAACAATCATTTATTTGCTTGAATTAGTTCTACTGCATATTGCTTTTCTTCCCACCTCTCCTGTTTTCTGTATTTCCCTTAAGCCTTACAGGGAGGAAGGAATGTGCTCACGCTGGAGAAGGGCACTAGTGATTCTTAAAAAGTAAAACATCCGTATACCAAGTTAGTAATCTTTGTTTCTGAATCTTTTTCTTGCCTGTATTTCTTTTAGCTTCTCACAAACATACAGTTATCTTCAGATGTCCTTGCTAATTGAATAAGATTTCTGGGGTAAGTAGCAGTTTAAGACTTATGTTTCTCTGCTCTAAGGACCCTACTTTTCACTGATCTATTTCAATATGAAAGTACAAAATGTGCGTTGACAAGAGAACTGTGTCTAAATAACCTTCAGAAGTTACTGCTTCAGAGACTCAGCAGTGTTATACCTAGGCTAATTTTCATTTTACTTCTACTGAAAAGTAGTTTGTGGAAGGGGTACAGCAACTGAAGGAAGTATTCCAGAAATAGCTGAGGGGGCTTGCTCGAGGAGGGCATGGAAATAAAGCCAGCACTGTGCACCTTCTCTTCTAAAACTAATTTCTGATTCTCTCCTTTCCTTATTTGGCAGGTCCACCTCCTGTTATGAACTCATGACACATATTTGGATTAATAGATACAAGTATAAAGACATAGTATCCACTCGATTTTTGTAGTAATATTAAAAGGATCTGGGCAACCTAGTTAAAATATGCAATGCTTCATTTCATTACAGCTTTTAATCAGTTGAAAAGCATGAAGCATACACCTATGTTCTTTGTAGTGCTAATTGGCTACAAGGAGGAGCAGTGCTAAGATGACCTTGGATTTTCTAAGTGAGAAGTGTCTCTGCTCTGAATTGGTGGGTGAGAACTCAAACCTTGTAGTTATAGAATTAGTTTTTGAGGCTAGAGTGCAAGGAATCATCATCTGTAGCAGCACAGGAATGGAGTTTATATACCTTCTGGATTAGGCTGTTCAGTAACAGAAGTATGCTGAAGGAAAATGCTTGCGATGTGCAATGAGACTGAAATTTTTTTAAGATGCTTTTCTGAATAAAAATAAAAGAGGCTTTCATTTTTGTGAACTCGTTGTCTTGTAAGATTTGCACATGTAGTATCTCCTTTGGGTATATTTTTAGATTATTTTTTATTTTGCTGTCATTTGTCTTCTCAAATACTGACGTGTAGCAGAGAGAGATTGCACAGAGACCCAAACTCTTTCCCTCTTTCAAAAAAGATCTTTAGAGTCTAAGTAACCAAAAGAAAAGTGACTGGTCTGGACTTGGAAATGGAGAAAATCTGTCATGTTACTGCTTCCTCTGCAGGTGACAACCATTTTGCAGCAGGACCATCCAGCAATGTAATTCCTAAACATGATGCCCGGGGTAGGGCCTGGAAGCTGCTGGTGCTGTGTAGGGAGGTTCTAACACATCCCAGAATGGGGAGTTCATCGCAGGCTGCGCACTTGGCTTGTTGCTAACTTGTAGAAGTAGATTTCTTGGGACGTGCTTGCAAGGTTATTTTAGCTGGAAAGTTAAGGTAAAGTATGGGTACTACCTATGAATGTGTAAATGTGCAATAGGTGTAACGTACTGGCCTCAGCATCATAAATAGACAATGTGGAAATAACCTGTTTTCCACATTCTGTGAAAGCACTTTCAGTAAAACCATCCTGGTGTTAACGAATGAGGAACAAGTTTCATGTAGCTGAACTGTAAAGCAAACATTATTGCTGGAGCTGCTGTTATCGTCTAGAGTGAAGTACGTTGTGAGAACTTAATTGTCTTCCCCACCTTTTGCTGTTTGTGATTTAGTATTGTGGGCCGTATTAATTCTTCTGTGATTTTTGTATTTGTATCTGCTTAGAAGCCAAATGAGATGAAAGGGTGATTCATTAGTGCTCTCAAGTATGAGAATCAAAAGCTGCTCAGAATTTAAAATTGAGCACTCTCAATATTATGTATAATTAATCTCATGTGAATGCCAGAAACTAGGAAGTTTGCATGTGTTAATTATACATAAAACATCTTTCATTTCACTCAGTAAATGTCAGGTGACTCAGATGTTGCTGGCATCCTCAACAGTCTCAGGACATCAAGACCAGCAAATCCGAGAGGAAATGGGCGCTTTAACGCTAAGAGAAGACCGACTAGTTTTGACGCTGCTTTCCATAAAAGTACAAATACTGTCTGTTTTCTGGAGTCACGCAGGTATTGTACCCTCTTGACTCTAATGACAGTTGTCCTTACTGCAGCTCAAGAAGTACCGGTGGAATTGAATGACTCTACTTCTGTTGCCTCATCCAAATACTTCAGTATTCCATTTCTGGTAGCTGCTGAAGTGGGCAATCCTTTGTCATTTTGTTTCAGGTTACTAGGGCTCAGTTGTACTTTTGCATGCAATTTATGTCATTCTCTTGATTTCCAAGCTGCAGGAATATACTTTGTTCTGAAGACATTGCAGCAAATTTGCTTTCTTAACCTAGGCGTAGTTTTCCAGGACCTCTTTCAAAATCCCTCTCCTGAAAAAAGCACTGGGGAAACAGCCTGTTGTGTTTAAGAAACGGAGACTGAAAGAATCATAAGGTAGCTGTTGCTTTGAGCAGCTGAACCTTGAACAGGGCAGCACGGTGGGGCTGAGGAGGCGGGAGAGGCTGCAGAGATGAATCAGGAGGGCTTGAATGTTTGCCATGAAAAAGTCTGGGCTAAGCCTGTGTGGGAGTTTTTAACCTTGAGCTTCTTAAGACTATGGAGCCTGGAGGTCCACTGTCATCTCAGAACCCCACACTGTTGCTTTGGGCGTGAGAACAAAATAGTTATTTTGTTAATATCCTTGGGGCAGTAAAATTCAATTTTGTCTGTGCTGTTGAGCAGTGTTATGCTTGCCCTAGAGAAAACTTTGTTCTGAAATAAAAATGATCAGAACTTGCAAAGGTTATTTAATTACCTTTTCAAATACCATAAAATAAAGACTATGTTTTACAACCCTCTTGAGTAAAATTAACATCGGTGAAAGTAAATGTGCAAGCAATGATATACTTTTAGTACATTCACAGTCACAAGGTGAGGAATCTCATGTGGTCAATGACTGTACTCTAGTTATCAAACATGCAGTTCACACTTCACAAATGTGGTTTAATTTTTACATTTTCATGCTGCAGAAGTTTGCAGGACGCTGTAAGTATCAGGTGGCATTGCTAATGAAGGATTAATGGTATTGCCCTTAAAAAAATAAACCCTAAACCCTCAACCTTTAGATATTTCATATTGAAAACTATTTTACATTGATATTTTAGTCATGTACCATCTTTTTGCCTTAGAAGTTGTATGTGTATATATATAACAGACATGATTGTAGCTTTAAACCACATTTATAAAATTATGCCTCATGCTGCTGCTGGTGAAAATGTAGAAAAATATCAGAGTATTCTTGTTGTACAGAACAGCGTTCCATTATGTGAAGCAAGAATTCCAGGGAAGAAAACTCATTTCCCATTAGGCTCCCACATTGACCACCATGTTGCCAAACCAGGGAGCAGTGAAGCTGCCCCACGAGGGCAGATGTGCCGGATGCCCCAGAGACGACGCATGTTTCTGTGCAGAAACTGAGGAAAGGTCAGCGCTGAACTTGGTGTTAAATTGAAGCTGAAGTGAAGTACTTCCAGATTTGCGATCTCTCAGTAACTCCAAGGTGGTATTAAGTGTGATTTTAGAGGTTAAAAAGCAACAAGCAAGTGCTGCGTGCAAGGGGTCCTTTTCCTGAAGCAGAGATTTTAAGGCTTTTTATGTTAAATTTCTCTAGAAGATGGATAATGACAAAATCACTCCTTTATTCCCTGTCTGAATTTTTTTCCCTTAATTGCCCGTTACTAACTATGGCTAATGGCATGCCCAGCAAGATGAAAATTTTGCATGGTCCTCTTACATGCAACAAACACATTTTAATCCTAGGTGTGTTTAGGTCTAGGCACCCCAGAGATGTCTGGTTCCACTTGTCACTTTGATTTTTGGAATTAAACCTAAGCAGAGATCTTGAAGTAAAATACCTGACAGAATTATTTATTTCCCATCATGACTTTCTCCACCTTCTCATGTAACAAAACCTGCAACACTTATTCACATAGTAATTCTTGGTACTGTTTCTTTTGTTAATGCAGACGCTGTTCTAAGGAAACACTTTTTTCCATAGTGTTTTTCCCATTTTTTTTGTCACAAATTATTCAGTTAAGATTTCAGAATAAAAGTATTGAAATGTAAGGACCATATTTGTTAACATTAAAAATGTTGTTATTAAGATAGCTGGCAGCAGAAATATACCATATATGTCTTTTGTGGTACTTAATGTGTTTAATACAATAAAATGCAGAAATTGGATCTTAATGGGTCACTGGCTTTGTGAAATGGAAGTATTTTTTAGTGGAGTATTTTTCATTCACATACGCAGGCTGCCATATATTTACTTCCACGGTCGTTTTCCCTTGCCCTTTACAAGCAGTCCACAAATCCCTACGTGTCTTCAAGAGCCATTGAAAATGGTTGTTACGACATTTGCTTCCTAGGGTGGTAGAATTGTTCTGAAAGCAGTAACAAAAAGTAAATAAAATGTTACTCAACCATTTCTGCTCTGGAACTGCCCAGAAAAGGTCGTCTGCAAGGCAGTAAAGCCTGTAGGGCATGCCAGCAAGTTTCCCCAGAACCCTGTCCTGACATTCTGGCTAGCAGCCACTAGCTGTTGCCAGTTACTTCATTTCTTTTCACTAAACATTTTCAGTATAATATTACAGACTTTGAAAAGGCCGAAAGAGAAGTGCCAATTTAACAGCTGTTTCCTGGACTCTAGGACAGCAATGCAGTGCTGGTGTTTCTTAACCTTCGGTTTTGTTACCTTATTCTGATCATAGAGTATGGTTTTATGAGAGTGTTTTTCCCTAAACGGAAGTTAAATTCCTTTTTTAGAAGCAAACATAAAACTCAAATGAAAATAAGACACCCCAAAGCAGTATGCTCTGTATTTGGGTGTTAGGTTTTGCTGCTGCTGTCGGGAGTCATCGTTCCCGTTGTTTGAAAATGGCACAAGGATTTTAGAGTTGCAGCCCTGTTGCCTCCTTTTGCTCTGCTGAATATTCCGAGGTGTTAAAGGTCTATATATAGCAATTGTTGCTGTATACTAATGGTATTTTCTGCTACTGAAGGTGTGTCAGCACGTATATGAATGGGAGCTATTGCTGCTTTGGCACGGAAATAGATGTTACATTAATTAGTCAATTCTGGGCTTACACGACTTCCTCAGAGAACTGGGAAAAAAAATGTTACCTCCCACTGTGCTGCCTCTTAAAATGGATTCCAATAACTGTAACTCAGGAGCTGAGTCAATACTTAGTTTCTTTTTTCCTTGAACTGTGTACCCTTACAAAGCTCCTTGCTTACAATAGATCATCCGATAAATATCCATAATCCTCTTCCCGTCCCCTAAAAAAAAGGGAAAGGTAGAATTGTTCTGTGTCTTCACAATAAAAAAAAATAACTGTTAGCACTGCTACCTTGACATAGATTAGTATGCGTATAAGGCACCGTTATCTAGAACTGTTTTCTGATTAATCCTTGCTAAGCTTCATCTCTACCAAAACATGATCTAGACATGGCTGGATTTTTCAGCAAACAAGTCATAAGTGCAAAGTCCCCTTAACACTTTCTGACGGGGTACATGAGCTTTAGAAGAATCCCCAGCAGCAAGTGAGTGGGAAAGGAATTCATGGATTACTAAATCTAATAATCAGCATGTATAAAAAAAAAAATCAGGGGTATAGAGAGAAAAAAAGAAAGGGCTGAAAATAGGTGGGTGAAGAGAGACTGGAGATGCTGCAAAAGGCAAGTCCTGAAATTACTTTCTGAAATTGAAGTGAGATCTGGACAAATCTTTTTAGAAAGGTCTTGTCCTAAAAGTTTGAGTTGTTCTGAGTTTGGGTGGAGTTTTGTTTGGCGTTTTTTGGTTTGGTTTTTTAACTATTAATAACATGTTTCCATTTCCATCCTTATTTTCGTACTGCAGTGTTTGGTTTGGTTCTTCTGCTTTGCTCTTTGATCCTAATTAGTGTCTCTAAGTTTCATCCTTACTTACTCTTTGTAATTCAAAGTTAATTGGGCTATTGTGGTGAACCGACCACATGATTTTTCTGCCTTATTAAAACAGTGAGCAAAAAACTATATTTCCCATAAATCAATTCGGCAATTCCCAGAAGCCTTCCCGAAGCTGGAAGCGTGATAACACCGGCCATAAATTTCGGAAAAGAAAACAAACTTTCTCTTTTCCGCCTCACTGCACAAAGGGAGCACATCGCTCCTGCCGAGCGCACCCCCCCCTCCCTCCGCCGCTGCCGGAGAGGAGTGAGGAGGAGGGGGGGGAAACCGAACTGAGCTGTCAGCGCAGCCCCCTGAAGAAGCCAAGCAGCCAGAGAGGGGGAAACTAAACTGAGCTGTCAGCGCAGCCCCCTGAAGAAACCAAGCAGCCAGAGAGGAGGGAGCAGCCGCCGCAAAGAGGTGCTGGGCAGAACTGCTGACTCCCACCGCTCTAGGAATCCGGGGGAGAGAAAGAAGCCGTGAGCTGCCGCCGGCCGTAAGGTGCGCAATCGTTGCCACTGCCGTGAGCCGCCGCCACGAGCCAAAACTGAAAGAATCCAGAAAAAAAGCTGCAAGCTGCAGCAAGAAGAAGAAATTGCAACAAGAGGCCATTGGAAGCCGCGTGCTGCAGAAAGCCACGCCGCAGAAGGCTGCGTTGCCAGAAAAAGTGAAGAAGTGGTGCCGAAGAAACTGCACTGAAAGCTGCACTGCCAGAAAAGATGCGCTGCCAGAAAAGCTACACCGAAGAAACTGCGCTGAAAAACTAAAGCCGACGCCACTGTCAGAGGGAGAGAGAGAGAGAGAGAAAAACTCCGATCGCACCGAAAAGCTAGAAGCTGCTGACGTCATCAAAACAGTCCAGGTCTGCCGGTCGGACATCGTCGCCGTTCCACGGAGACCATCATCAAACACCGAAAGGACACATACACGCACACACACACACCATCCACACATACAGGTCGTATCTTGACATAATTAAGTCCTTATTTGCCCTTATCTCTCGGTGGGTGAGAGAGGGAGTGAATGGGTGGGCGTGGCATTCTTTAATATCGTAATATTTCCATAGAGTAAATAAGGTTTTATTAGAATATATTTAGTAATAAACTTGTTAAATACTCATTCGGGCTCCGTGTCTGCTTGCGAGCCTGGTGGGGAGATATTCCACTTTGCCCTCAACCCTTCTCCCTTTGGGAGGTGGTTCGGACCCTTGCGCTCCGACCACGACAGCTATATTCTGTGTTTGGTTTTATTCGTCTGGATAACAACATGTGACTTATTAATCACTTCAAGGCACAAATTAAAACTGGTGCACTGATACTAGCCGAGTAATTTTATAAACTGAACTGATTTTAGACACAATCAGTGAAAAGCAAACCTCTATTTGTCATCTCTTGCTTTGGACATACTTTTGTTTTCTTGGAGCCAATAAATACCTGCATATTCCACCTAGGAAAAATAGTCTTTGTTTCTTCTAAATTCTTCCTTGAGCACACTGCCATGGGAAGCAAAGCTCAGGGCTGATGAGCCACATGTAGTTGGGTGGGGCTGTTACAGTTCCAGAGGAGGTGGGAGTGCTTTCTTCTGGATTTACAGCCATAACCCTTTCTGTGTGCTGGGTACAGTGAAAGCTCTCAAGGCTAACTCCCCGTATATTCTGTATAGTGAAATGCTTTTTTACTAGCCTGTGTAAGTACAGATGAGAAGCTTCTTCAGGTTTATCCTTGAGTGAAGGTGTTGTGCATCCGTTGTCATCTGACATTTGATAACTCTTTGTTCCAAGAATATGCGAGTTTGGTAGTTTGACCATGAATGTCTAGATACTAGGAATAACAGGGCGTTATTGCAGAAAGAATGAAAATGCAGATCACCTCTCTAAGAGTGCAGGTCACTAGCAAATAGAGGAATTGTGTGCGAGTCCAAACTTCTCACCACAGTGGTTCTGCACCCTTGTGGCAATGACTGCTGTGTCTGTTTGTACAGAGATGGATGAGGTGGCTGTGATGGGTGGTGCTGTGACGGGGTGAGACAGCTTCTGAAAGCTGGTGTAGGTGTGCTGCGATGCACAGAAGAGAAGAGCAGCAGCTCTTGTGGAAGGAAGCACGCAGGTCCGTGAGGCAGGAGGGCCACGCCAGCAGGGGCGGACATCATCTGCCACGTGGCCTTTTGCTTGTGTTGGTTCTACTGCACATAGCCCGGATGTGCTGCGTCCAATGTTTTATGGTTATTCATGCTGTTGTCTATAGGATCTGTTCTAACATAAGGCCCTCGAACTGCAGAGGCCATCAGGTGGCTGCCCTTCCAGCTAGCTGTGCCAGATAATCCTCCTGCGCATTAATCAAGATGGGTTTAAATTGAGTAGGTCATTTTGTTCCCTGTTCCTTCCAGTGAAGCTGCTCTGAACACACTGCTGGGAACTACCCATGGCTCATTTAAACACATTTATACTTCTGCCAACAAGTTTCATTTTGCCTAGCTGAGTTTGTTTGCCCTTCGCACCATTGGTGTATGTAGAAGAGTAACAATATATTCCCTTGACCTTCATTTTGCCAGATTTAAGCCCATCCTGCCTTGTTTTGTCAAAGTCTCTGGATGTTTCTCCCTTCCTAATTCTGTGTACTTCACTTCCTGTGCACTCAGAAAGGATTAATTTTAAGTACAGAGGCAGGACAAGAGGTCATATTGAAGGTAAGACCACATCTGCTACTCCTGAGGATCTCAGCAGTCCTCTGGCTCTACCTGGAACGAGGCAAAATGGACTTTGCACAAAGTAGAAAAGCTCATGATTAAAAAAAAGTTTAAAAAATGGCTCACATGAAAATAATTCGTGAAAATGAAACATGAAATTGTAAAGTCACTTACACAGTTGGCATGTCTTGCTGCATGTCTGTGAAGTAACCTATAGGTTTATAGCATTTGAGTTACGACTTAGTATTTTTTGTGATTAAAAATGCAAAGCACCCTATATAACTGTTCTGCACCATGCAGAAGGTATTCTGCTCAAGTTTTACTTTGCCAATCATGTAGTTTGATGATACAGATGGATTATTTAGGTTTGGGTTTTGTGGTTCGGGTTTTTTTTCATTCAGGGGTAAATTAATTTTTCCGTGAACTATTTTGCTTCATCAAAAGTCACCGTTAATCTTCAGCATTAGGCCCATGTGGCTGTTCAGGGTTATTTTCTTGTTCTCTCCTGGACTAATCCTTTGCCTCTTCACTGATAAATAATGGATTTAAGGAATCCAGAGTGAGAGCAATTGGTCTGCGATACAAGAGGCACCTTCTGATGTGATGTTTGAAGTTACTGCAAAATCTGTTCGATTGAGCCTCTGCTGACTTGACTCAAAGTTAACTTTTTTGTTCTTATGATGTTTGTGTGTTTTTAACACTGCCTGTTGTTAGCTGAGAGCAGAGCGCTCTGTAGCACTAACGAGACATTTCTAGGCTAGCTAGTCATCTGTTTGTGGAACTCAGAATCGGGAAATAACAGCCAAGGTTAGCGTTTTCACTGCACTATAATAATGTCTCTGTCTTTTACTCAGATATTTGAAGCGTATAGAAGCAAGACACGCTTTCAAAAACTCCTGATGTAATGAAGTTTTCAACTTTCTTCTGGCACAATAAGCATTCAAACGTGCTACATCTGGCACTTTGGATGCTTCTGCAGACCACGTTCTTCAGTGTTGTGGGAACTTGCCTGTCACTGCAAGCAGTTCAGAGAGCAAGGGCTCACGAGCTCAGCACAGCAGCTTTTACTCGGCCTTGCCTGCAGGGATGCTGCTGCTGCTGCACAGGTCTGGCTCTGGCGGTGTGCTGAACCTCGGTGCTCCTTGTGCGCGTCCCGGGTTGGAGCGGAGCTTACTGCTCGGCTCTCTTCAGACGTGCTTCGAACTTCTGCTGCGGTGTCTATTGCGGGGTTGTGCCATGTTGCCTAACTCACAGTCCGTTACTGGGAAGCTCATATCTGTTTTCCCACGGGTTATGTGCATCAGTAGTGACACAGGGCGCTCTGATGCAGAGATAAATTCAGATCATGCAGTTCCATAGGACTGTTGTCTGTTTTAGCTAGAAATTGCAAAATGTGTTGTACACGAAGCAGGAGGAGGAAAGCGTGTCTGTCAAAGCTCCTGAGCGGTGCACTAGAAATACGGATTCTCTTTTTCCTTCTTAAGGAAGCCTGCTGGCCTGACCCAGCCTACTCAGTTATTTCTGCTTCTGTACTCCATTGTTCTTGAGTTGCAGGAACTCAGAAATGCGAGAAAATTCTGCATGCGACAGTTTGAAAGCTGGGACACTTCAAACTGACTGCTGAAACCAACAAAACCTTCACTGCTCTCTTTGTCCTCTGCGCTCTGCTTCTAGCCAGTCTGGTGGGGAAAGCAGCTTCCCATGTGTTGGGAGGGCCGGTGGAAGTTTGTGACTCAGGCTCTGGGCTGCTCTGCTCATGGTGAGCATTACAGAAAAGCTCAGGAGGGAACGTCTGATTTACTGTGGCATTTCTCAGTGTTTTGCAGTGAATAAAATCTTAATCACACTCAAAAGAAGAAAATACATTAGGCTGATGAGTTAACCTGGTTATGGCCAACCTGTGAACTTTCTGAGGAAGCGACCCCATTTAAAAGGTGTTATGCAGTCACATGTTACATCACAGAAAACACACACAAATAAGGTTGTACAAACAGCCTTCTTCTGACAGTACTTCTCAGAGGCTGACATTTTAAGCCTTATTTGTACTTTCATAAGTCATGTATGCACTCAGAATTGACTTTGCTGTTCTAATAGTCATTGCTAAATTCACCTAGAGAACTTGAAAATGTCTTTCAGTACTTAGTAATAAGTGCGAAATAGGTGGATTAATAATTTTAGTTCCATTTCATTGTTTTACGTATTTTTTTCTCCTGTTTTAGAGAACTCCTGCCTGTCCAATTATTCCTTATTCTAAGATGGTACAGATAATTACTCCAATTAAATGCATTTATTTTTAAATGTACATCTTGGATTTTAATATGTCTGAAATCAAACCTAGTCCACAAGAGTATGTGTGACAAAAGTTCAGATATGTTATATGGCTTACTATTTTTAACTTGTTATACAGAAACTTTTCACATATATTGCTGATTATCACCAAAATTACTTTGTTAATGACTTTTGATAAAATAGTTTCCCTAAGTCATTTTCATATTACATTAATTCATATTCCAAGCTAAGATTTTTTTTTAACAGATCCATACGTTTCCCTCTAGAAAGCGTCTTAAAGTGTTCTTTTTTAAGAAATTTTTTTTTCTTTATTTTCTTGCTCTTCATCAACTGAGTTGCCTTGATTTGACCTTTCCCCTTGGGGTACCGAACTCCTCTCCAAGGAAGGATATGTGTTCTAACTTTTATATAGTAAGATATTCAGCTTAAGAGACAGAATTAAACATAACCTACTTCAGGCGCGACAATTTTGCTGACACTGTGAATGTCTGGGTGCCTTCCAACAAGACAAAAAGGCTTTCTGAGAAAGAGATGGTTCATGTGGTGGAATCCACTGATGCTGGATGTAGCTAAAGTGGCATTCTGTTGGTAGAAGAAGCAGTAAGAAGATCCTAATCCACGTCTAAGTGCATGATAGTGGGCAAGCAGCGTGGGAAGGCAAGCCCATAGGGCCGGTGGTGTGAAGCTTTGCAGTTTTCCTGTTGCGGTTATCCCCAGAACTACTTCTGGCTGTGTAACCAGGATTGTCCATGGCACGGATGAGTGACATTTCCCCTCACATGGTCTCTCTTTCTCACCTGTGACCTGTAGGGAACACCTTTTGATGAAGTAGAACCCCAGAGTTAACTCCTGATGTTTGTGGTGGGATGACTTCTGCACTTCTGCACTCCTGTGGTTTCATCACTACCTGTCTCATCTTGGTTTCCTTGTTACTTCTGTAAGCCTTGCTCCCTCCCCATTATTTTAAGCTGTACCTTTTTGTCTCCTGTCTTTCTATAGGCACAAAAGCAGACCACGAGGCTTTCTCTCCGTCTTGAAATGGAGCACTGCTGCCTGGTCCATCCTTGTGCCTTCCTTGCTTCACTTTTCCACTTGATTCGTTAATTTAGGGCAGTCTGAGAGATTTTGTGGTCTGCTGATCTCTTGAGAGAAGAGTCTTGTGAAAAACTGGGGAGGATTTTGGACCTCCAGCTGCTCTGAACTTAGGTGGAGTATAAATAGAAACATAAGGTGATAGCTGCTGTATTTTCCAAGCTTTCTGAACATAGTCTCAAAAATCAGTTTCAAGTCACATGTAGCCTAAATTAATTCATTCCAAGAATTTTCTGATACTGAAGTCTGTATTGGCCTCCTGGTTTTGCCAATCTCATAAACAGTTTATTTAAACAAAACTGAAAGTGACAACAAGGATTTTGAGCACCTGCTTCGATTGTTACCATCCCCTTTGCTAGAATAAGCTCGATGTATTTAACTCAGCTGCTGATGGCAAAGCACAGGCTGCTTTGACCTCTACAATTCCTGACAAAGTTCTCAGATCAGTTTTCTTTCCATTTTTGATTTACTGCCATTTAATAACTCATTATTTACATGAAGTCTCTACTTTTGGTGTCCTGCTGGCACCAACTGCTGACAGAGATCCACAAGTGCCCTGATGTGCACAACAGAGAAGACATGTTGTGATTAGTCCTCTTCTCTGATCTCACCTAGGGAATGATCTGAATTCATCCCTGGAGTCTTGCTTGGTCTCTTTTCTCTTGTCCTGGAAAATATCAGGAGAGAAAACACCTCTGTGTTTCTGGTGGGGAAGGCCCTCGGAGGCTATTGACCAGAACTCAGCTTAGGGGAATAGGGGATCCTGGACTTCACTGCCTTTAGTGGAAGGTTCTACGTGCTCCACATCAAGCAGCGTTGCTGAGGGCTGGAGTATAAGATCAGATAGGAATAATCCTGGGTTTGGATTTATAAGAATGGCAGTTAAAATATTGTCGTCAGCTCAAGAAACACCTGGAAAAGAGGATTCTTCACAGCTGAATTGCAGAATTCCAGTGAAAATTTCTATTTCATCTCCTACAGTCTTATCCCTTTCTTAAAGGCATACAGAAGATAACAGCCTCTTTAGACCTTCTTCAGGACAACAAAGAAGGAAACAAAGTTTTAAAGTGCTCTGCAACTGAAGTATTAACTGCAACCAGGTTGAGTGTTTTTCTGGAATAGCCAATAATAACATAAATCAGCGTCTGGGAAAACGTGTAAAAAACTTTGAAACTGGTAAATTATATGCTGCTATCTTTATGCTAATACCAGTCAACACTATTTTAAAGCATTTTATCTAATTCAGCCTATTAAGAGATGACCTATTTATTCTGTTTATTATGAAGAACAAAAGGGAAATTAAAAGATCTCTTGAAAGATTTTTTGGCCTGTTACAATTGCTTCTGTTTGTGTGAAGAGTTTATTTTAAAAATCACAGTAAGGCTGCTGAAATGATGCACAGATCTTATCTCAGGCACGGCTGTTACATAGTCTGGTTAGCAATGGACTTCTAGCCGTTTAATCATTTGGCTCGTGTCTGTCTTTTGTGAAAACAAAATAGCTCAGTTTAAGTCCAGTTCCAAATAACAGAAGAGTGTGAAATCTCTGTCATTTTTAAGAAGCCTGCTGTGCTGATTAGGATAAGATTCTGCTGTTAGCTTCAGAGTAATCAGACAACAGAAGCGTAGCGCAATGTAGTTTTCCTTGCGTTCATAGATCTTTATTTCACAGACCGTATGGCAATGTGAGTGGTTTGATGACTTTGCAAAGGAGAACAGAGCTTAAGAAGAGCATGATGACATTAAAGAGAGGACTTGTTCCTGAGCATCTTAGAAGGAATCCTGGCAGCTGAGGATGTGAGATTATGACTTACAAGGGCTTTATCAGTTAACTTCTTGACTGCTGGCTAATGTGTAATACAGTTAGTGTAAATGTTTTCCCTTTGCGATTTTAGGGCTTTGTTTTCCAGCACGAAGCTTAATTCTCTAGTAGCTTACCACAGAAATATAGCAAGCTGCATTCTTTGGAATGTCCATGTCCCACAGTTCCTCCATGGCATTAGCTTTTCCTGTGTGCCTCATTTACTGGGTTAGAAAAGGGTCGTCCTTCTGTCAGATTCAAACAAAAAAGAAGCCATTTCTCCAGGGAATACCCATTCCATACCAGTTTTACCCCTGACCTCAGTCATTCTGGGGCTCTCATTTTAAAAACTGGAAGAAAACCTTATCCCATTCAGAAGCAACTTTGGTTTGGAGTTGACTTGGGAATCACAAAAGGCTTTCAAAATCTTTGAAAGGATAAGCCAGTACTTGGAGAAAATACACTATTTCAGTAGCTGAGCACAATTATGGTAAAAAGAATAACTACAAATGACACCACAAGTCTCTAGTAGCCTTAAAAACAGCTCTGTTGTCTCCACCATTTTTCTGCAGTTTCTTCATTACTCCTATCTTTCATATGTTACATTTTATATTGCAACATACACAGAAGAAAATGGAGCTCAAATCATAACTGGATTTCCCAGTCCTTCAGCTAGTATCAGCTTCTCCAGTGATCCTCTCCTCTTTTTGCCTTGTGTGTCTGTGAATGACCTCAGTTGTTGCAGCTAGTTTAAACTCAGGTATTGGGAATGAGAACGGTTGGAAGTTTCTTCTGCAAGTGTTGACGTGAACCAGGAACTTTCTATGATGGGTGACAACGAAGTTTCGTGAGAGCAGTGAGGCAAGCATCAAGTTTTCAGCACTTGTGGGTTATATTTTTTAAGCTTATGTTGAAAACTTAGGAAGCTTTGCATCTAACTATGATAATTAAAGTCAGGCACAAAGTTCAGCCTGCACCACGCTGCAAAATTAATTCCAGAGAGCCATGTCTAATGATGGGGGAATACTTCTTGCATGATTGGATAGCTTCAGGCACAGAGGAAAAACCCTTTAATTAGCTTGGAGAGGATAAGTTGCTGTGTCTGAGCCATTGCAAGGTACTTTGACTACTTGCCTTTGGCTGCAGGTGCTGCTAATGCTGAAAAAAAGTCTGTTGTGGAAAATTTTCAGGATTTATTTCCCTTAATACTAAGAAAAAGCGTAAATTATTTCCTTAATTCAAGTTTGGTTTCGGTTTCCTGTGAGGTTAACATGCAAGTATCGTAATTCACCTTTGAAAATAAAAATTGCTTCTTTTAGCAGTGATGGGTGAACTGACTTCAGCTGTTCTCAAAATAATTGTCATACTTACTCATATGATTTGATCATTAACAATGGAACATACTGATTTCAGAGATAGTGCTGGCCATTAAGAATTGTCCGTTAACTTTATTTTGGTGTGTATTTCCCATTAGTTTTGTTAGCTTTAAAAAAAAACCCCAACTTTATCACCACATCAATGGCATTCTTAAGTCCTTGCAATCTCTTAAAATTGAGACTATGAATTCAAACAAATAGTGCCCTTTTTAGGGTTGGGGTTTTTTTGTTGTTTAAATGCAGTGCAAGAGCAAGGTAGGAATACTCATAAATTTAGAGCTTCCTGTCAAGTTTTATATACGCTGCTTAAAACATAAATCAGAAATGTATCATTGCCACTTAAAGGAATATATATCCTTTATATGGGAAAAGCCCTGAAGGAAAGACGCCGCCTTTGGAAAGGCTTGATTAGATACATGGGCTTGCAGTACAGTATGTTTTCTACAGTCAGTATCTATAACAGCGAGTTTTACAAATACCTTCAGTCAGCCTTCTGACAGACTGATCTTTAACATTTTTCAGGTAGCCTGGTAACACAGATAAACTGCTATGCCTGTTTTTTATCAGCGCCACTTACTATTTCTTCTGTACAGCTAAGGAGAGTGATAGCTGTACTTAATTTATGACAATTATGTATACCATAGTTTATTTTGTATTGTGTCTGAATACAGGGAGATAAATAGAGGCTTTTAAGAAGAATGATGGTAGTGAGCAGTTTTAAGACACTGTTGGGTCAAGTATTTAAAGGGAGTTAATGGAAAATAGAGGGGCTGTGAGACATTCCTTTCCTGGACTACACCACCAACACTCCTGCTCTTCTGCCGAGGGTGGAGCACACACGATTCAAGGGGCCTTTTAGCCCTCTGACCTGTGGATGGGCCTGCCTCCCGGAATATTTTGGGTAGAGATCCACTGCTGGGCCCCACTGCTCAGCCCATACTAAGGGGATTCTCAGGCTTTCCAGGTGGGCATTGTTCTCTGTGACCAAGTCCTGTCCTTATGATGAGCTTCCTTGATTATATGGACAGATTTATATAGGAAAGAGAGCACAGAAAATCAATCCCTGGCCACTTACTGTATCCTGGATCTGTTACTGCTATAGTGAGGTGCGAGAGTGATGAAAAGACCAGAAGAAACAATTTCAGACAAGAGAATCCTGCTTGCCTAACACGGTACTGCCTAATGCACTTTGGGGATCCCTCTTTGACATGATAGGAGCAACAGGATTAATCCTTGCCTGAGCAGGGGCAAGCAGGAACTGGAACAATTTCCTCAGGTGATTTCAGTATGCTCTTGGAAACTGTCTTGGCTCCTGAGCATTTCAGGCTCAGGATCCTGGAAGTTATTTATAAAGCCACGGCGCATCAGGGACGTGCATCACAGAATCTTTATTTAAAGGAAGTGCTGGTTTTCCAGTTTGCAGTGTAGTACATGGAAGCATCAGCAGCCTGGGGACATTTCTGCATTAGATTAGAGATGATGCCCATCTGGGTTAACACCATATTATTTTAAAATGCACATAAATGCAGCTGTTTTGGAGAAAATAAGGTAGCAATTCACAATTCCAACAATGAGGAAAGTGTGCAAAACCAGCACTGTGCTAAAGAACAATTTATCATATGAACAGTCAAAGCTTGTACTTTCAAATACTTGTTAAAATTTAATTACATATAGTAATCCACTACCCTTGGGGTACAATGGGTATACAACTCCTTATGGTTTCTGCCACTGGGGTGCAAAGGCTGTGGGATTATTTGTTAGTTTTCATTGCAAAACAAAGAATAAGAGAAAATACAAGATTAAACAAATTGTTTCAACTGGCTTCTATTATTACTATTTGACTTACCTGTTTTTGTTACATGAGAGGAGTAGTATAGTGATTTTGCTAATAGGGATGAGCATCTCTTAAGTGTAAAGTTTGGAAAGTCTGGTTTTACTGCTATTATTAATGACAAAAAAAAGCACAATGCTCCAAGAGTTGTACTAATTCTAGACTTGCTATCTATTTAACATTTGTTTAGAACTTACTTTTTATCAGAAATATTATGACATAAAAATTAGAGAAGATGAGGTGAATCGTTATGGCAGTTATGAAAAATTTAAAAACAGCTTCAGGCAGAGTAAGCAACTTCTTTATATTAATGTAAAATATTTTACTATCATTAAAAATTAAAGTACATTCCAAATGTTACTTAAGCTCCTAGAAAAATATCACAATCTTAATTTATTTCTGTTTTGTGTAGAAAAGAGAAACAGAAGAGTTACTGTTTTGTGTAGAAATGAAATGTTACCTACATTGCTACAGGGAGGTATTTTCAGAGCATTTGGCTGATCTCAGAGAAAATACAATACAAAACATATTAATAAGCTTGAAGAGAAATACCAGTTTCTAAGCTTGAAGGGAAAAAAGGGCATTTCTAAGATTGAAGAGAAATGCCAGAGTTTGTATTATCCTGTCTCCTCCCTCTGCACTGCTTCACATGAAATTCTTTTATTGTCAGAAACAACCACAAAGCAATGATGCACAGCTCCTACTGTTTTCCTTAGCTACAGTGCCATTGTTTTCACTTGAAAAAAGCAACCGATACTTGCTAGAAATACACAGTTTAGAGTGACTGTCATGAGAACACTTTATAATTCTTTTCAAGTTTATCATAATCTTGCTGCACTTTGGTTGCCTCATGTGGACTATGAAAACTTGTTACTTTCCTGCCCTTCTCAGCAGCCATGAGAATAAAACCGTGGCAGGGATAATGAGGCTGCAAACTAAATTAAAAGAGAACTTTTTTTTAGAGACTCCTTTGCATTGACGCAGGCACAATTACTAAGTCTGTTTTGGTTTTTTTTTTCCTTATTTTCTCCATTTGACACTTCATATTCCCCTTGGTTTATAGGTAGGGCATTCAGGAGAAGCAAGCTACTCCTTTTAGCAAAGGATTAGGACAAAATGGCGTCGGGAGCTCACAATACACGTTGCCCCCCCCCCCCCCCCCC
>VZZY01017941.1:230739-295632 GCA_013400335.1 Eurystomus gularis
CCTCACAGGGAAGTCCCCTTTGTGCGCCGGGACAGAGCCAGAGGAGGGGGTTGAGATCTGTAGGTGTCACCACCACCTCTAAAGAGGTGGCAGCACCTCTGAGGTTGTGAAAATGGTGCTGTAGATTCTCTGCTTACCTGCGGGTGGAGGTGGGCAGAGCTCCGAAAGCTGAAGGAAAGGCAGCTGTGAGGGGCGGTTGCTGGTTAATCTGCAGTCTGAAGCTTTTCCAGGCAAAAATGAAGTGTCTTTTCCATCAGGCTGATCGGCCGGTTAATAATTTTACCTTTGAAAAGGACAGTGCATTGAGCTATCGGCAGCACGCCCAGGGTTAGTGCCTCCAGGAGAGGGAGGTCCCTGAGGGGGAGGAGGGACCCAGAACGTTCTGGAATGATCTGGAATCGCTGAGGGCAGGACCAGCTTGAGGGCCCTCCCAGCAGCCAATCAGAGGGCACCTCAGGGAGAGGCAGACCAATCACAGCATTTGGCGCCCGCCCTGGAGCGTGTGAGGGCTCAGAGGTGACTCCAGTCGGGGTTGGAGCCGCTGTGGGGAAGCTGCAGGACAGGGGTGGGCATGGTGACCCTGAAGGTGGGAAGAAACAGGCTGTCCAGGGAAGATTTGGCCTGTCTCTGCTGGAGGAGAGAGCGAGGACCTCTGAGGGAAGCCACTGTGTGAGGAACTGCTGAAGCTAGTGTGAAGGTGGCCCCCGGCCCCAGGTGACTCCTTCTAATGTGAGGTGGGTGTGGGTGTGAGGGCTTAACTAGAAACCTGCAGCGTGATATCAATCTTGGGTTCATCAAGATGTGAATTTGTTTGAATATCCCTCTTCCTCTGCATCTGTTTAACCCTGGGCAGTTGGTGCTGGTGTCCCCATCCCTGGAGGGGTTTAAAAGCTGTGGAGATGTGGTGCTGAGGGACATGGTTTAGTGGTGACCTGGCGGTGCTGGTTTAACAGCTGGACTTGATGATCTTAAAGGCCTCTGCCAACCAAAGCAATTCGATGATTCTAGGAAACACCCTCAGAGCATTTAATACCAAATTAAATGTGGGAGCTCAAAGGTATCTAGGTTTATTCAAACACTTCTGGTATGTTGCAGGTGTGCACTTGACTTACTTGTTTTGTTTATATACTTGTTTATTTAATGTTTATGCAAAAGCAAAGCCAATCCTGCTTCCTGTTTCTTACCGAGGTACTGCTCAGCCTCTTTCTAAATGCAGCCATTGCACTTAGGAGAGATGAGGATGAGAGTTAATAACATTCCTACTCTGTCATACCCCTGTTTCTTGCTTGGGAGCTGCATGATTGTGGTTGCATGTGAATAAAGAGAAGTTCTTTAGTCCTGAAAATCCCCATATCATTAAGTTCCCAGTTTCAAAATTCTGTGAGCTTTAGTCACATATCTGCTTGTTCTGTATGTGCTTTGCGTAATTCAGACTGGCTTGGTTAATGCAACATTAAATATTGTCTATGTGCTTATGAATGTATAAAATAATGGGAGAAATAGAATTATGACAGTGATGCATGGATGTATTTTTGAAATTATACGTGAGCACAAGTAGCCATCAATCTATTCATGCAGCGGTTTTTAGATTTATTGAACCTACTTGCTGAAAACGTTAAACGTACTCATGTTGCCATAAAAGAAGTGTATTTTAAATCACTGTGTTTGAGCTGATGTAGCTGTGCTTGGTTTGTTACTGTTGTGGTCAAATGGCTGCAGAAAATACGTATTTTGGAGTATATTCCCTCTGTTGCTGAAGTCGAGGCTATTACTTGAAGGCTGGGTGGTAGAATACATTCAAAGGCATTACTTATAAATCAAACCAGTTCTTTCTCAAGAAAGCTTTGATTTATGAATGTCAAATGAGCTTTGCCGGACTTGCTGTGATTTATCTCAAATATGGGAATTTTCAAAAAAGGAAAATGAAACGTATTCACGCTGTGCACTGACAGTAAAATTTTGATGCAGTATTAATCAATAACAATGTCTTCTAGGATGATGGGGACGTAATTCAATAGATACCTTTGGAGCAGCTCTTGTTCTCCAGGCTGACAGAGGGACCAGAAAGAAAGGTAAGAAAAGCTTGGTTTTGTCACAGGAGTGTGTGTTTTCAATTTTATCTCTGGTTTGTTGTTGTTTTTTTTTTTCTGCTAGCTTAATATTACAAAAATGCATGTTAGGGCTTTAGCTGGAGAAGTATTGAACAGATAAAACAGAAAAAGATTAAACGGTGCAACTGGTATTGTATAATATTAAAGTTAGTGTAGTAATTCATTAAAATCGGATTCTCCAGAGATACAAAAAAAAAAATGTTTCTTCTCTTATGCATGTACAAAAAATAGTTCTGCGATCTGGGATAGATTTATTATTCTTCATTGATTGCCTCATTCTGTTGGAGGACATTGCTGGCAGTAAAGTGGTGGACCTGTCACATCTATCATGATGTGTAAGAGATCTGTCAGGTCTATGGCTCTTTTTGAACCTTGCTGTTTCAGGAAAATGTAGCTAAGCATTATAGGCAGAAGTTTGACTTTTCCAAGATGAAAATCCGTCTTCTGTTAGGTGGCGTTTCTCAAGAGTCGTGCTTTGATTGCCCAAGTATCGGTTTTGCATGTTTGGGGGTACAACATGAGAATTATTTGGGTAACGGATTTGACAGGTGTTCTGTAATGAACATAAATTGAAGAAAAGATGATATCAGAGGTGCTCAAGGCACATGGGAAATCAAACGTTGATGTTCTGTTGTCACAAATATGAACCTGAAGGTACGGACTTGTATTTCTTTTTAAAGTAGGGGACTAACAAGGTCAACATAGTGTGTTGCAAACTGGCATGGCATATATAGAGGGAAAAAAAAAGAAGAGGTGTTAAAATAATTGCTAAAAATACAATAAACAGTAAAATGTCCTAAATGAAAGAGGGAAGGTCAGATGAAGCGCTGTTGTAGCTGGTGGACACTGAACATTAAAATCAATGTAAAAATTGTTCAATTTATTTAATTGTGAGCTATGTTGAAAGACTAGGATTCGTTGTGTCAACACAGGTCCTCCTGCAACTGGCCAGCATCTGGGCTTTCACTTATGCATTGTGGTGTTACTGGAGACAAGACACAAATAGGGTAGTTGTACCTGTGTCTGGAGACTGCAGATATCTAAGGAGAAGGACACTGACAAGCCAGAGAAGCACAAAGAGTAACATGCTAAGAGTGTGGTGGCAAAATATTTTGATGTTGGGTTGCTGCCCTGGGAAGGTGTTTGGGAATAATGAACAAAGCGGTGGTCTTGTTCTGTTCTTAGTTGTGTTCAGGGAAATAGTGGGCAGACAGATATATTAAAAAGTATTTTGATACTTAGTTTTCTCCTTCTAACAGAAAGCAGTATGGAAAGTTCCAAGTAGTAGGTATTTTTGTTCTAGAGTGTAACCATGTGGGATGAAGAGTTGCCTATATGTCTATGCTGATGCTTTCAGCTGACTTGATTTTGATAGAACTGTACCTTTGGTATCATGGAATCATAGAATGTTAGGGGTTGGAAAGGACCTCTGGAGATCATCGAGTCCAAACCCCCTGCCAAGCAGGACCAGAGAATCTAGGGCAGGTCACACAGGAACGCATCCAGACAGGTCTTGAAAGTCTCCAGAGAAGGAGACTCCACAAGCTCTCTGGGGAGCCCGTTCCAGTGCTCTGTCACCCTCCCAGTCAAGAAGTTCCTCCTCCTGTTGAGGTGGAACTTCCTGTGCTCTAGCTTGCATCCGTTGCCCCTTGTCCTATGGCAGGGCACAAGTGAGAAGAGGTTGCCCCTTTCTTCTTGACCCCCAGCCCTCATCTATTGCTCCACATTCATTAGATCCCCTCTCAGTCTTCTCTTCTCCAGACTGAAAAGCCCCAGGTCTCAACCTTTCCTCACAAGGCAGGTGTACCAGTCCACTAATGATTCTCGTAGCCTCTGTTGGACTCTCTCCAGTAGCTCTCTGTCCCTCTTGAACTGGGGAGCCCAGAACTGAAGGCAGGACTCCAGGTGAGGTCTCCCTAGGGCAGAGTAGAGGGGGAGGAGGACCTCCCTCCATCTGCTGGACACACTCTTCTTAATGCACCCCAGGAGACCATTGGCTTTCTTGGCCACAAGTGCACATTGCTGTTCCCCAACTAGTCCTTTATTCGTTAATATAAGGTCCAGCCGTGCACCTCTTCTCGTTGGTTCCTCCACTACCTGCATTAAGAAATTATTATTGATGCACTGCAAGAGCCTTTTTGACTGAACATGCCTAGCTGTGTGGGCTTCCCAACAAATACCAGGGTGATCTAAGTCACTACAAGTACCAAGGAGTGTGTGCTAGAGGCTAATACCAGTTGTCTGTAGAAGGCCTCATCAACATCTTCTTCTTGGTTTGGTGGTCTGTAGTAGACCCCCCCAACCAGTTTCACCTCCCTTTGCGTGTCCCTTAATTCTTACCCACAAGCTTTCAACCTGTTCTACCTCCCCGCCAGATAGAACTCAATACATTTCAGCTGCTCTTGCACATAAAGAGGAACACCACCGCCTCACCTTGTTGGTGTGTCTTTCCTAAACAGTACCTAGCCATCCATGACAACATTCCAGTCATGGGAGCCGTCCCACCATGTTTCAGTGATCACAACTGTATCATAGTCATGCAATCTAAGGCAGATCTCCAGCTCCTCCTGCTTATTTCCCATCCTCTGTGCATTGGTATATAAACATTTCAGAGAGGGAGTTGAGCCACCGGTATAAATAATCTATGGTATAAGTACAGGAACGTTAACATGGTCAAGTAGCATTACGAAAAAGAACCACAGAGAAAGCAGAAGAAAGTAATAGAGGCAGAGTTCAGATTTACTGTAATCACTCATAGATGCAGGCATTAATTGATTGCTCTCCATTTGTAATAAATAAATGAAAAAAGTCTGTATGAATGTAGCACTGACGTGGTACAATATTCTGAATTTTTAAAGGTCGTTTTATAATCTACGCTGAGTAAGGGCAATCATTTTCACAGAACGTTTCTTTCATGTCAAATGTCAAGACCATTCTGTAGACCTGTTGCCGTATAGTTAAGCTGATTTTACAGCAAGAAACGTGATTTTACCTGCCTGCATAGCTCACAAAGCTACCGAGGTTTTCTTTAGGTATTTTTAAATATCAGTTCGAGATTAGTCACTCCAAAAGATACATATTTATTGAAATGTGTTATATGGAGGAAATGGAACATATTGGAGGTTTTCTTGTTTGTTTTCCAAAAACTTTAGGAGCCCTTTGTGGTGCCTTCTGTTGTAGAGTATCTGGTGGTATTACTGTAATAACAGCAGTTACTTAAATCAGGGCTTTTCAGCCTGGTAGTTTCTCAGTTTAGTCACCAGAATATACACTGATTTCCCACACAAATGGTAATGTGTCAGCCACAATACATTGACTCCATTTTTGTTAAGGAGTTTAGCAATGCATGAAATGTCTATATTATTAGAGAAGGAATGGTTTTGTACCTGGAAGTTTCTAACAATTGTTTCATTCAGGACAACAGCAAAACTCCCTAGAGCACACAAGTTGTCTAAAGTTCAAATAAGATGACATCTAAGCTAGACCGGTAATTTCTCGTCCCTGTAGGTACTAATAGTAAGTCGGAGAAGGAGATATTAGCTATTTCCAAGCTTGAGGCACCAAGGGGGAAAAAATCCGTTCCGTTCTGGAGTAGGCACCATTAACACAGATTGCCTTCAGCCCATCAAGCCTCGTCGCTGAGATGTTTTAAACAAGCGTTTGTTTCTAGAAGCTGTGGAAGCTAAGAAATTAAAAGCCGCCTCAGTTTTAAAAGCGAGTTTTCGGATCCTTAATAAAATGACACTTTGTCTTAATTTTGTGTCTTCAGTCATGCAGGAAATTAGAGGACTGGCTTCTTCCTGCAGAACTTGGGGTTTTCAAGCTTCAGGCTCAATTTGGCAGACTGTATTGCTCAAATGAGCTTGTAAACGAATTATTTGTTTCTAAAGTACAACTGATATCAATTTGCATACAAATTTTTAAAATAAGATCATATCTCTCATTTGCTTCTGTAATTCCATGATGATGGCTCTTGACAAGCTGCGTATTTGCTCAGAAATTTAGTATTCATTTATGTTCCTGAGTTTATCTAACTGCAACATGTCATTGTTAAGTAAATTTTAGAAAGGCCTTTTTTTCTCTTCTAATCTAGGAAGTTTCAAGGTTGATTTTAGTTTGGGATAGAATGATCTCAAAAATCATTCAACCTCTGTGCGTGTATACTGACAGTGGCAAGTCTGGATGAAGATGATGTCAGAAAAATGTCTGATTTCTTTATGGTTATCTAATTGATAAGAAGTTATATTTTCAAGTGAGGCCTGCGTACTGGTAGCATGAGAGAGGCTTTCCTGGGGTTCCAGCTTTGGATGGAATCTTCTGGTACTCTTCAGGGTTACCTGATAGTCCAGTCCCAGTGTCCCGTCGGGAGGTGGAGTCACTTTCAGCACACAAATCAAAATGAGGTGTGAAATGGTCTGTTGAACTTGAGAGATGATTGCTGTCTATGGCACCCAGACACCCAGAGTTTGAGCCCAAATACTGCCTGTGGAAATCATGTTTAGCAGGTGTTAAAGTGATTTTACACCGCTACCCTTCACATGTTGCAAGAGAAACACCAGGTACTACTCATATTCTTATATATTGTGTGTCATGATGCTTCAGCTTTTCCTGATGCTGAAGAAGGTCAGCATGGATGCTCTAGTTGCCCGCGTACATCATGCACTTGAGATGGCCGGTGGTGCTGTGCCAACACCCCAGAGTCAGCCAGAGCTGTGAAGGGATCTGCCTTCTAGGGACTAACAGCTCCTCCTCAAACCCCAGTGTAAACACTTAAGTCCTACTGCTAAAAAAAGTCTCTCGATGTGACTAAAATCCGTTACAATTTTGCTCCGCTTTGGTGCGTGAAGACCTTCTGTTGCTTTTCAGAGCAGCAGTTGATCCTGAGCAAAGCTCATCTGACATGGATTATTGACATTAGTAGATGCTGGACTGTAAGAATACATTAAAGGACAACTACATTTTAGGAATGGAGTGGCATTCTTTTTGGCTTGTATGTGCATTTTGGACCAATCCAATGAACCATCTGTAGAGATACAGGAAACTCTGCAGGTCCCTGCTGCAGTCTGTGCCATAAAACCTCTTCTCCAATTGCTGCGTCATAATTAGCACGTTCAAAAGAGGCTGCCATGAAGATGAGGTGTCTAACGTAGGTAAATATAATGCACAGACCTGTTCCACACACCAAAACTAAAATAATGATGTTGAAAATTGATTTTGGGTTATTTGAGTGATCGTTTGTGTGATGTGGGAATTTGTCTGACGCATGTAGATGCTGCCATCAGAGTTCTTAGCTTTCCTGTATGTCTGTGTGGCAGAGATGAAAATGAGATGGTGGTCTCAAACCAGGAACAGGTAGATTGGATAGACTCTCTCAGTTGTGGGTACTTTTGTCTGTGCTGAGCCTGTAGTCCACAAACCTGGGGTAAGAAAATAAAGCACGGGGTAGGCAGTTGGTTTGTGTGTTTGCTCTGAGTTTGTTTCATTTGCATTGCTTAGTTAGGAGGACGTTTTCACTAACTCAATGTTAGTAATTTGAATTTTTTCAATTGAATAGGAGATGTTAAGGTTTCAGGATGGCCGTCCTCATCCTGCGTGTTTATTTAACTAGCAGAGTATAATTATTTTAAGTTGGAAGGCCCTAATAGCTCTAAGGGAGACACTTTGATGCCAGGACAGATTTAATAATATCTTGGCGTGAAGTGTGCCAGGTATTTATGGTGAATGGAAAGAAGAACAGAATTGTTCAGCAGTGAACTGGCTGAGGAATAGAACCCGCCATCCAGCACGGTAGTTTGAGAAGAGCTGTGTTATTAACAACACAGCTTTCTTCTGAGGGCCGATTGCCAGTGGCATCTAGGACACTGTTAGGTTACGTATTTAAGTGGATAATCAGAAATGCAAGGTGAGAAAGAATCCTGCAGAGAGAGAAGGGGAGTGAGGTTGGCAGAACTACTTGAGAGCTTTCAAGCACCTTGTCAAGGAATCAACTTTGGAAATTGTAAGGAAGTTGATAAACTGGTCTTATGTTGCTTTTTGTTCCGTGGGGCAGCATTGCTCTGCCTTCATGGACTGGCTACTGTCAGAGAGATTTGTTCACCAAGTTTCTTCCTTGTGGAAGTCATCAGGGGTGGACCTCAGACTGGCTTATGGTTAGAGTAGCATTGACCTGAAGGCGAGTTGGTTTTATCTGATCAAATAAAATAATAAAATAAAACTGCCCCCTGGTTGAATGCCATCAGTGTGCATTTGCACTTTTTTAGTTTCTCACTCACATCTGTGAAGTGCAGAATACACTCTAAAAATGATACTTATGCAACTTCTCTCCCCAAAATGATATGCCCTCCCAGAAGTGCCTTCAATCACTGTTTAGGACCTAACCCCTTTTGTCTTTGCTAGAACTGCATTCATTACTCATATTCATTATCCATTTTGATAATGAACAGGAATAAATTTGCTTGGTGTTATTGCAAAGCATTGTGTGACAAACCACAATACATGATGCGCAGTATTTGCGTCATTATACCAGGTCTTTGAAAACACTAGCAGAGGTCTTCTGCAGTCACCGTGGGTGCATTTCTACCTTGGGGATTGCAAACAGAGGGTGTTTTCACGTCCTGTGCTGACGAGATTTGCTGGCAGAAATCTGTTGTGTGGTTGCTTGTTCAGGAATGACACTGTTATCCTAGAAGTTCAGCTAGGAGGGATCTACCGTTGGGCACGTGGGCCAGCAGGTTCCCCTTGCTGCTCTGCCAGGGCTGCTCGCTGTCTGCTGCAAACAGGGTGGAATGTTCTACCCAACAGCTGCCAGCCTGTTAGGTTTTTCCTTTATTTGCCCAGCAGAGCATTTGTGCAACAGTACCATCTTAATCCTCTTAGATTTCTGTTTGTGGCATGGTTCTGTAGCTCTGTGTTTCCACAGTGAAATGTCACAGCTGGGGAGGGAAGGGAGTGTATTCCGTTTCCCCCTGGAATCCTTCAGAACAGAAGGGGTGGGTCGTTGTGAACAACCCAGAGTTTCACTGCGTTACTAGCCTGTTCTTGGGGAAAATTGGGGTGGGACAGTATATTGTGGAAGTGATGTGCATCTAGAGCAAGGCTTCTGTGGTAATGATGAGTTTAGTTGTCAGAACTGAAAATGAGTAGTGGGTTGTTTTTTATTAACAACAGACAGTTCCAGAAATGAGGTTAGTAGTCAAATCCTGAAGTGTTCTTTCCCTATTCCTTTAAAGTAAGAAGACAGCGACCTTTTGGGTTATTGTCAGCTTTACTTCTTAATAATATCTTAATTTTACTAGAGGAGACAGAAGTCTAGGGTTCAGCCTTGCCAGGGAGGAGCAGATGACTTAGATGTACACAATGGCACACTGCAATAATTTATACTTAAAACAAGCCTATGGATAAATGTCTCTTAAGTTCCTCACAGGTCCATCTCTCTATAAAATTGTTTCCTTCCTTTTGTTTTTTTCTTTCTTTAATATGTCTCCCTTTTATATGAGCAGGGTATGTAGTTTGCTTGAGTTTTTTGGGGCATTCCTGCACATGCTGCGTAGACAATACTGCCTGCATAAATACATGGTTGCATGGTTTAGTAGATACACTGTTCCATCTCCTTTTATAACCCAACAGCCTTGCATAATCAAACCTATTTTTAAAAAATCCTGTATGTAAGACCTGTAATGAATGTTTCTAATTCCTTCAAGATCACAAGGACATGGCGTGAAGGTATAAGTCACTCTGTCTTTAATCTTCTTAAAATTGGATGCAAATTTTGTATGTTGTGCAATTCAAAGATCTGTTAATTTTTGTTTATTTTTGATTAAATAAACTGGGCAATCAGTTCACTTTTCAGGGTTTATTTTACAGTGGCTAGAGACTGGCATTTAGTATAAAGATCTTTTCAACGCTTTTGTTGCATTTCATAATATCTCACTCCAACACATGTATTTTTAAGAATTTATATTTAGCTTTTCCTGCTTTATTCAGGGGCTACGCCAGTTACAGAATTTGATCTCTGATGACACCCAACATCAGTTCAGATAATGCATAGGTGTTGCAAGGTATTAATTATGGTGATTACTTGCTTAACTCATTTCCGAACTGGGTGTGATCCTACCAGCCTGAAGACTTCACGGAAGCCACCCAGAGGCCGTTGCTCAACGATAGCTTTCTGTTCATTGCCCAAAGTGTGCTTTGAGGGAGCTTTGCTGTTCTAAGGACTGAGAGGAGCTGGCACCTCAGACCTCTTCCTGATGTTTTACAGTGACAGCTGTAGGTCAGTATAGAGACAGTTTCAGCATAGAGATTGTTTCCTTCAAAACCTGGGGCTATAGGACGTGTGGGAAAATAAATAGTTTCTCCTGTAAGGAAATAGATGTGTGAAACTTGTATTTAAAAGTCAGAATTCTGCGAATAGAGTATCCTAAATTCTGCAGACATACATCATACTCCAGGCAAATTTGCAGACAAGTGTAGTGATCAAGAATTATGGACCTCAGCCACTCGGGTAGTTGAGCCATTGGGTGAAACAAGAGTTTCCTTCATTACTACGTCTTGCAGTGGAGAGTGAACTAGTACTGGCAGTATAAACTCCCAGACTCTCTGTCCTAGTATCTTAGAGAGGGACTTAATTTAATCCTGGCTTTTATAGAGACAGACAAGAACAGCAGCTCTTCCAAAGCCTGTGGTATGATGTGAGTTTTTCTGCGTCTCCTCAGCCTGGGATTTACTGATGTTCACCTCTGTGATATCAGAGCTGGAGAAAGGCTCCTCATCCTTGACATTAGTGTTGCATTTTATGCCCTGACATAAAGTGTCTGCGTTTCACTTAATTTCTTCTCCTTATTGGCGATCTGATGTGTGACTGACTGTGTGAAACTGGTGGTGCACAGTATCTGCGCTGGGGCAGCCAGCCTTCCCTCCAAATTTCTCCCACATAGACAAATTTGCATACTCTAAGAATTAAAAAGTTTATGAATATAAGGCTAAATCTTAACTGATACTGAATCTGTGCAGCTCCCAAGGGATCCTACTGATCAGGCTGCTCAAAATACTGCTTTTGTGACCAAGCATTTACTTTCGTTTCTGAGGCAATCAACTAATTGTGCCTAGCAAAGCAATGCTTTTAGAAGGACTATAATTACTGTGTGCTGTATGGCAAGCGAGAGGGATATCAGATGTAATGCTGAACCCACTTATTCATAAATTAGTGTTATCCATTGAAAATTAGTGTTTCAAGAGAGCTGATTGCCAACACATTCAGTGGTAATAAGTTGCTTGAGCAGTTATAACAGTCATATGTTTTTTTTCATCAAGTCCCTAGTTAATTTTTTTTCCATTTGAGCAAATTGCTTCATATTTAAGGTTAAACTTCATGACTATGATGGCACTTTCTGTGATTTTTACATTTGTCACGTTTTCTCTTAGCATTTATTTTTACTTCCCTTGTATCACAGACACAAAGGTATGTAAAAACCCAACATTAATGTATCACTCTTCCACGCTTCTTTTTGACAAAGGCGTGAAAAGAGTGTAATAGAAAAAAAAAAAAGCAGCACTTGCTGCAGTAATAACTTCTTTTCTTTTGAATTTGCTGCTTGTTTTTGAACTTAAATAACCTATATTTAAATTTATTTTAATTGATACTATAATACTTGGTACGTTATGGGCATTAGTTATTCTTGCAACATTTACAGTCCTTTACATAGACAGCATCATCGTCCATTTTTCACGAAGTATGGTGGGACACAAGTGATATCTGTAGAGAAGTGAGTTTAGTGATTCTGAGGAACTTCATTCAGCCAAGTATTAAGTGCAGCAATCCTTTTGGAAAATTCACTGGTATGAATGATAAAAAAAAAAACTATTTTCAGAGCACATTACCTACTTTTTCTGTGTAGGAAAAATACCCATCTTCCATCAAACTATGCATGATATTTTAGTGTAAGCAAATAACTCATCAGATGATGATATTGAGATTGGAAAGAAAATTATTTAAAAAACCACTCCACATCCATGTTTAAGAACAGGCTGCAGGTCGGAACCCAGCAAATCTTGAGTCATCATGTTAAACTTGACAACAGTTGGATTTACAGACAGGGACAAGGCGACACTTCCCTAGATCAAGAAAAATGTATTCAGAAAAAAGTAGCGGTACACCAGATTATATTAAAGATGTGATGGCACAAATGAAAAGAATGAGCATGGGGTGTTGGTGTAGGAACATAGAGACTGAAGCAAGTAAACAAAACCAGACAAAACCCGTCCTAAAAAAAAGCAACACTGAGGATTAGGTTGGAAGAGCATTGCCTTGGTTCATGGAGTCATTCATGGACAAAACATTCAACTTCAACGTTGAAATACCTAAAATTATAAAATAAAGAGGAGAAATACCTGGTGTCAAATAAGCTAGCTTTCGTTTTGGTTTGGTTTTCTTTTAAAATGGGAGCGATGCAAATCTTTTAACCTTGAACTATTTTCCCTTGTATCATGTAGGTAGGGAAGTTTTAACATTTGTCAATGTAAATTACATGTATACACATGCATGTGTATTTGTATGTGTGTGTGAATCAAATCTGCATACGCTTAATTACATCATCTGTCTGGTGGAACATTATCTACATTAAAGGATTGTATATGTGAGACTAAAGAGAAAACAAAATGCCTTCTTTAGGCAGAAACTCGGTCTTTAGCTAGAAACCATAACTACTGTCACCAAGTGTGTCTTGTTTTCAGAGGAGACCACTGAAGAAGTAGATTATAGTCTGTTGTATCAGTCTGAAATAGAAGGATCAGAAATTGTTGAACAACTTTCATACCACGAAAAATCTGTGAGACTAAAATAGCTTGAAAAACAGAGGTTAAGTAGGTTTAATGCTTAGCAACACTTGCTTTTATATATCCATACTACAACTGTTGTAAAGGTGACTCAGACCTTTGTTATTGCCAGCTGCACTGAGCAGAAAAGAAGCAGTATCTTCGGGTTCTTTAACATACTGAATAATTAAATTCTCAGACGTGTTGGTGAATGACCCTTCCAGCCACTGTCAGGACCTGGAGCGCGTTCCCCCCTCTGGGAGTTTAATTGGCAAAGTTCACATTTGGCTGGCTGAGTCCAAGGTCAGCTCCACTGCTGGGAAGAGCTGTGGTGAGGAAAGCTGGAAGTAAAGGCCTGCTCCTTCCTTCCCTTGGGAACCGCTTTGAAGCGGAGGCTGTGCCCCTGCCCCTGTCTCTGCTTCCTCCCAGCCCTGTGTGCATGCCCCTGCAATGCTGATCGGCACCCGCCGGCACCTGGTTTTAATAGAAATGTTGCACTCAGTAATGTTATTTCTCCCTACATTTTACAATATCAAATGTGGCCATACAGCCAATTTTGTATTTTGATTTTGCGCTATGTTTTAGTTAGGCCTTTATATACCTTGAAGCTATTTAAATGGAGTAAAGCATCAGCATAAAAACATTTAAATCTTGGAGTAGCCATTGAAATAGACATTGAAAAATTAAGAGGTTAGCTTAGTAATATAAAATTATCATGCGAATCTACTGATTCCAGTTGCTGTAGATGCATGCAATCTCTTTTTCCTCCCCTTTCTTTCCTGGTAGTGGTTTGGGTTTTTTTGTTCTTTTTTTAACTGCGGTTTATTTCTGGAAAAATTATTTTATAAAATCTGTGCCACATTTCCCTTTATCATCTCATGGTATTTAACAAATTGTATGTGGGTGTAGACATTGGTGTGACTCAGTGTTATTAACTCACAATATTTTCACTGTCTTGGGGTATTTTTCTTGCTAAAGAGATCAGTTTTGAAAGAAATACGTATTACAGGAGACTCTGAGGATTCGAAGACACACAAGTGGCAAGTAACTAGTCTTCTCTGATAAAGCTTGAAAATTACTCAAAGCAGTTTGTCAGAAACCTATTTAAATGAGTGTATTTGCTGGGGCTTAGGGTTAGGGTGACCTGACTATCTCTTAGTTGGTGTTACAGCATCGGGAAGGAGCCTGCTTAGTCTGTACCTGCATCGTGTAAACAGCTTGCATTCTTTATTTAGCAAAAAAAAAAAAACCCCAAACCTGACTGCTTAACTTTACTTTTCAGTATTTTAGAATCTGTCACATTTTAAATCAAATGTCTTATTTAACTCTGGGATTCTAGTTCTTCCTATTTAATCTCTGGAACTGATGGTCTCATGACCTCAGACACTTGGGAGATGTTTTTTGTCTTGCAGAGTCTTTGCTCTTGCCAGGGGTGAGCTTTTGTGCATGAAGTTGTAACTTAGTGATAGAAAAGGGTTCTGAAGAGAAACATAAGAATTCCAGTATTCCTCCAACATTCAATGCTATTAACAAGTGTGTGGTTTAATAAAATACAGGCCAAGTGATAAGTACATACCTATAAAACTGTGCTAAGGATTGGTAAAAAGAGATTATTCTACAAGAAATACATCTTTACAACAGGAGCATTGCATTAGTTAGGAATTGAGCTACAGAAAGAGAAGATGTTCTAAAGTGTCCTGAGCCCTGAAGTCTACAGAAAATGTCCTCTTTCCTCTGAGGAATGAAAACAGTCTCAGCACCGCTCTACTTTGTAGTGCAGTCATGGCAACACGCATGCTTGGCACGCAATGCCCTTTTCTTGGTGGTCTCCGTGTCAGGTGCGGCTGCTCTGTCCTATACTTCTGATAAACTCTTAGTTGAGGAAACCATAAAGGCTACCTGGAAACCCTGACACTGTATGAGGTGGCATGGGAGAGATTGTCTGGTATTTTCAGGAGGTCAGAAATTCTTATTATCCGTCTGAGATGCTGCTGTTCTGCACGTTAATCTCATCTCAGCATTTCAAAATCTTTGGTGTAAAGCCAACCTCCCAACTATGAGCTGATCTGCTGTAGGTGTCCTGAGTTCACAATACTGGTTCAGACAGATGAGATCTGTGATGTTAACTGGAAGGGTTTGGTGATTTTTAAATGCTTACACACATTCAGGAAGCAAGAACGGGAAATTTCTGGCTCAGAAGAAAATCTTTAGGAAGCGGTGAATGGGAATACGGATGATTATACTGAAAGCCTTCAAATACCTTTAAACATCACTTTTGCAGTTGGCTCAATAGGTCGATTCTTTGTGATTAGCAGTGACCGTATAGGGTGAATAGCACGTTGTAGGAAAGATTGCATCTGTAACTGTGTCAAAATTACCAATGCTGAGTGGTCTGTTTACCTTAAGGTCTGGGCTAACAAATAGTTTATTATGGTGAAAGCCATTTTAGGACGTAGGAACCATGAGGAACACATATCTAGTAGGCTTGTTGGGGGTAACATTGTTGATGAGAAGAGGGAGATAATTTCAGGCCTTCTAAAAATAAATATTCTGCAGTATTTGCTTTATAAATAAGAAAGTACTGCTTATTTTTGGAAGAGCTTTAGGAATAGCCTAGACTTTTCTTAGTGTACTCTCTTGTACTTAAATAGGCAGGTGGGCTCTCAGACTGTGGGGTGCTGTAGATGCAGCTTCATTGAAGGAGTTCAAAATTTCTCCTTGATAGGACCTCTCTTCCAGAGAGAAGGGAGCGGTCACTGCATCAGATGACCACAGCTTGGAGCAAACCGATTTTTGTGTCTTCTTTTTAAAGCTTAAAAATGCTACAAATACAATTTTAATGTTCATTAAATTGTATTGTAGCAAGTCCTATAATGTTTTTGCTTTTCCTTAGTGGCTGCTGGTTTCATATAGTTTTATGTGAACCCTGACTTTCGTTAAAAAAACATAAGCAAGACTGCAAGTCTTACGGCTGCAGAGAAAAGCATAACAAAGCTTTAAATGTGTCATCCCAAAAGGCTTAGCAGAAGAACTAAAATAAAAAATCCCAATCTGGTTTTAAGTACCTGAGGATTTTTGCCCTAAAAATCATAATCTTTTTATGATCTGTGGTGTGGTGATGTGACCACAATTGGATAAACAGAGAAAAGGTGTGTAGTTGATGCACAACTAACCTGTACTGCTTCAGATGTCAGTGATCCTAAAAAGTGAAACTGAGATGGAAAAGCTTCATGTAGAAATGTAATGTGTGGCAGTTAATGGAACAAAAGTGAACAAAAATCCGAAGTTATTGATTGAATCTTGTTTTGAATCAGGGCAGTGTTTTGAGAAGGTGTCAAAACATGGTTGAAAGATTTTGAAGAGATAGTCAAAGGGGTTTTTTCTTTTTTGGGGGAAAATTAAAGAAGAAATGGTAAAAAAAATCTTTTTGCAGCAATAAAAGTTTGTGAGACTCATCCTTGGTTGTTTGCACAGAGTTTGCAACATTAAGGGACACCATCATTAATAGTCTAAACTCTTGCCCGAGCTGCTTCTGGGAAGAAAACCAAAAAAGTGGTAACATATATCTTCTTGTGCAAGAGTATAATGGAAATAGCAGTAGAAGCATACATTTTTAATAGCAGTTAAGCTGGCTAGACAAAGCTTTATAAGAACAACGGTAGAATGAAATGGAAGAGCTTGTGGTTGTTCTAGGTGATTGGACAGAAATGTCCTTTCCATATTGGTAGTCTGTCAAAAATGCAAACAATATCAGGGACTGTTTGGGAGGATGGAGAAGGAAGCAGAGCACATCTCTGCTGTGTGAAGTCTGTGTTTGTCTTCAGGATTTGTGGGATTATAGAGATCCCCCAGAAAAGGAGAATGGGGGTGAACACAAGCACAAGAGGATGTAAAGGGAGTGATTACTGCTTGTGTCTTACAAGGCAAACTGGGCTTGGAGATCCGAAGCAAATAAAAACAAAAGGAGGTGGTTCTTGACATGACGAGACTGTCAAGCTGTGACTTTGCTGGCTTGCCTTTATGGGGATAGAAGAGGAAAGAACAATTTATTAGAAATTAAATACCTAGAACGTGCCTCTGGCCCAAGAAGTCCCTGAGCTGCAAACTTTTGGAGGCTGGGAGCTTATTTAGGTGAAAGAGAAGGAATTTTGGAACACACATTTTTCATTGAAAGAATTCTCACCTGATTAGCTGTGGTGAGAATCTGAGTTATCTAAACAGTAAGAGAAAATAAATTGAAAAATGAACGTAGTCCTTTATGTAGGGATGGCTTAGAAGGAAGTTTTATATCTAAAACAATGGGTAAATACAAAAGCAGTAGCTAAATAATAGAATAGAAAGAGCAATTTAAAAAGTAGCTTGCATTGTGAATTATAAACCTTGAAATCCACAGTAAATTAGGAGTGTTTGTAAAAATGACAAATACTGATCTTAGATCAAGGAAATAGTCATTGTCTGTGTATTCCCCCCCCAGGAAAAAAAGAAAAAGTTTAAACAAAATACTACTTGAAGGAAAGCAAACAGCGTTGGACTTACCCATGAGTTTCTTTGGCTTATGCATGTGTGTGCCTTGTGAAATCGACTTTTCTGATAATCAAAAGTGTTTGGTTTGCATTGTCTGCTCCAGAATGTCATCTTACTCTGGAAGAGATGTGAAGTAGAAGAACATTACTGGTGGCTGGTGTGGATGAGGATGGTTGTTGAAGATGGGTGTGGTAGCCACGTCTGTAGTGCCAAAATGCAAGGACACCTTCTTTTTGTCAAATTTAGAACCTAGAGGATTTTCAGTCAGGCCTGGACAGCAGCAACCCCTGAAGACACAAGAGGAGAAATCCAGATGTTGCGATTCCAGGGAGACCTCTTTGAGTCGTGCCCAGTCATTATTCCCCTATAAAAAAGAAGGTTCCAAAATCCCATTGTAAATCCCAGCCAAACTGTAAAACCTATGAGGTAATTTTTTTCTTTCTTTTTTTTCTACCTTGCATTTACTGATCTGACAAAAAGCTTTTCCCTCTTTGATTTAACTTGAAACTTGATCCATTAGGGAAGAACTTGGCCGCACAAATTGGTCTGTGGGTTTGAGGGCAGCTCCATGGTGGAAAGTACAAAGAAAAAAATAGTAAAAAGCACCAGCAGGTTTCTAACCCCACGGTTGGTTGTGAGGAGCAGTGTCAAAGTAGCAAACATCTGAAGGCAGATGAATGGCTTTATACAGCATGGGTGCATGAGACGGGTGACTTTCAGCAGAGATGTTGGGATTTGTTGTCGTTGTACTGTACTGTGAGCAGGGCCTGCTGTAAGATAGACCATCCAAGGACCCCTGTGTGCACGTCACTGTACAGGTGTACTTTCCAGACCAACTTGCTCTTACCTGACAGGCCACTGGGCTGCCTTGGGGAGCACTGCTGGAATCGTAGTTCTCTGTCAAGCAGTCTTTGGAAGACCGTGTCCTGACCCTTTTCACTTGGAAGTGTTTCAAGCCATCAAACGCTGACAAAACAGTCTTTTGGCTCCAGAAAGATAGTGTGATGTTTGGTGGGACAACTGCTAGATATGTAAAAATGATGTGCTTTTGATGCTGCTGTTTGATGCACTGTTCACAGTGGTGGAGTTTGGCTGTTGTACAGAGGTTCTGTGAAACTGCTGGGCAGGTTCTCCTGCCGCTTCGATATTCCAGTTGAGGTGTTAGGAACGGATAACTCTGCATAAGGACTTCAGTGGGTGGGCAGTCAACACAGGGAAGCTTTGATATATGCAGCTGTGACGGTGTGAACACGCAATCGAAGGGTATAAACACCCAAGCAGTTCCTATGGGATGAATGAATGCATGAGAAGAAAAGGTGTGTATTTGGGGTGGGGTAACCTTGGCTGAGCACCGGGAGCCCACCAAGCTGCTCTGTCACCCTCCCCTTTTCCTCTCCCTCCTCAGCAGAGCAAAAAGGGAAGGAAAATAAGATGGAAAAAACCCCAAACCTTTGTGGGTTAAAAAAAAAAAAAAAGGCAGCTTAATGATAAGAGAGTGAAGCTGAGCAAATTGCACATGGAAGTGAAGGAAAACAAAGATTTATTCTCTCCTTCCCATCAGCAGGCGATGTCTGGCCCCTCCCTGGGGGCTCCAAGACACGTAGCAGTTGCTCTGGAGGACAATGGAATGGTCCCCCCCCCTCTCCTCCTCCTTTTCCCGAGCTTTAGAGCTGAGCTGAGGTCATATGGTCTGGACTATCCCTTTGGTCAGCTGGGGTCAGCTGTCCTGCTTGTGTCCCCTCCCAAGATCCTGCCCAGCCCATCCCGGTGTGGGGAATGTTGGGAAGAGCCCTGGTGCTGTGCGAGCCCTGCTCAGCAGCAGTCACAACACGGGGTGTTCTCAACACCCTTCTGGCTCCCAGCACAAACCCCTGCACCAGGAGGGCTGCTGGGGGGAAAACCAGCTCAGCCAGACCCAGTACCCTCATAAATTTGCTAGGGTGATCTTCTGCATTAATGATCTCTAAGCAGATGAATACTTTATTTCTTTTTCTCAACACACAACAGCATGATGCTCATAAAACCTTATAGAACTGTCAATAGCTTCAACAGGACTCTTTGAAGGTTATTTTTTGGAACAGTGATCACACTGCATTATTTCTGTTTCCTGGTGCCTTCATAATAATGGTGGCAGAGAAGAATGGAGTGTGGCATAATTTTCTCCAGAGAACTAATTGTCTTGATAAACTTTGTGCTTTTATGCTATTTGTTGTTGGAGGTTTTTCCAAAATCAAGTGGAGTATTCTCAAAGAGCTGGTTTGTGTGTGTGACTCTTTGGAATAGAAACCTCCTCTTTCCTGCTGCTCCATAATGTCACCTTTGGTAGCTACACACAGAGTGCTTAGAAGATCTTCTCCTGAGCAAATGACAAGGATGAAAAAAGGAATTTCTTGCTTAGTGGAACTGAGCACCTGTGCTCCTTTTTGGAGAAAAGGTACAAGACCACAGCAAAACGTGCTCGGGCTGCTCACAAGCTCAGGCTAACAGCACATGAAAGTTTTGATGTATCATGTATGACCTTCTAGGCCATGATGTGTGTAATATCACTAATTTCAAAGAACCTTAGAAGCTTGATCAGTTGATCTGTTGAGGACTTCCAGGACTTTAGTCAGCAAAACCAATAAGCCCACAGCTAGAAAGGCTTTTTTTAAAAAAAATTTAAAAAAATAATTGCATGTGGGTGACTGATTTATCACCTGACTTAGTTGTTTTTCCAAGACTACATTTTCACTGCTAACCCCAAAAATGTGCACAGCTGCTCAGAGACGGAAAATACATGAGAATTCTATGGGGAACAGTGTCAAATGCTTTTTGAAAGTCTAGGTAGACAATATCCATAGCCCTTCCCTGTCCCAACAGTCAGGTCATCTGATCACAGAAGGAGATCAGGTTTGTAGGCGGGACCTGCCTTTCGTAAACCCATGTTGACTAGGCCTGACCCCCTGGTTGTCCTTTCTATGGCTTGTAATGGCATTCAAGATGATCTACTCCATGACCTTCCCTGGTACCGAGGTCAGACTGGCAGGTCTATAGTTTCCCAGATGCTCCTTTCCGCCTTTCGTGTAGATGGGCGTTACATTTGCTACCCCCCAGTCCATTGGGACCTCCCCAGTTAGCCATGACTTCTGGTAAATAATGGAAAGTGACTGGGCGAGCACGTCTGCCAACTCTTTCAGCACCCTTGGGTGTAACCCATCCAGCCCCATAGATTTGTACGTATCCGAGGTGGAGTAGCAGGTCACTGACCACTTCCTCTGTAATTGTGATGACCTCATTCTGCTTCCCCTCCCTGGCTCCTAGCTCATGAGGCTGGGTGTCCAGGGAACAGCTAGTTCCACTGCTAAAGGCTGAGGCAAAGTAGGCGTTAAAACACCTCCAGTCTTGGCGTGAGGGAGTCTCTTTTCTTAATCACGTTCTTCCATCTACAAAGTCAATAAAAATTAGGTAGTACAAAACACTTCCCTAATGACAGAAGAATGTTAATCCTGAGAGGTAAACTTCCATACTACCTTGCTACAATTTCATAATATAACTAACGTTTAGACATACCTGCCAGTCACAGGGCATAAATATGGGCTGGAGACTCACGTCGAGACTTCTGTCATCACAAAGAGCTGTTACAAAGTGATTAAAATCCAAAGCAGCTTTCTCAAGAGGTCAAGCTTGTGAGCTCACTGTTTATTCACATGGCTGACAATGATGTGCAAGCAAAGAGAAGTCACACAAATCAATCCTTAATCACTGCAAAAGCTGAGAAGCCCGAATAAGTGATCTCTGAAAGCATTTTTTTAAAAACAGTGTTAAATATACTGGTAGATTTGTTTGCTTGTGTTAGGAAGTCTTGATTAGGTAGAGAAACTAGATTGCTCCTCATAATGTGTTCTCCTTCTTAGCCGGTTAGAGGCAATGCAGGCAACAGAAGAGATCAAAGCAGTGCCATGACGTACAATACTGAAAATGAGATTTTTATATTGTCGCGGTCTGGCGATTGAACTGTAATTAAAACAAACAGGGAAATAAAGAAGGAAGATGAATCATAACACCAGTCTTCATCTAAGGGGTGGGCATCTTCCCAGCCTCGCTGCCTATCTGGTGGGCAGACATACAGTGACACTGTTATGAAAATAACCGTGCGGTGCTGGTCTAGCCAGTACTGGCCTGGCTACAAGAGCTTAAAGCCTTCCTAGTGTGAGGCTTAGGTCTTGGTGCTTGAGAAGCTTTTGCAGGTAATTTTTTTCCCCACAGAGCAGGAAGTTCTATGTTCTGTACCTCTTTGTAAAGCTGTGATGGTTTCTTCAGGTGCTGATTCAGCGCTGCTCCATGTGCGTGCTGCGTCGTGGAATTCCATCTCTGTCAGCTTGGAATAGAAGGGGCATCCGTTACTCTAAGACTGCATTACCCGAGTTTATCCAAACTCTCCTAATGGATCTGGTGCTCCTCCCAGGTTTTGTTGATGCCTTACACCCTGTTTCTTTCTTTCCTTATTCTTTTTATAATTTGCTTGCAGAATTTCTTGCTTCTCTTAGAAGAGGTAGCTCTTAAACGTAATATTTGTGAGGAAGCCTCAAAAACTTCCCGTGTTTCTGCATAGCCATTGCAGTTGCTGTGTACTGCTTTGCCTTTGCGTGTTATCTTTTCCTTTACATTCCCTACTCAGTTTACATTAACTTTGTTGTGGAGTCTTGCAGGGATTTAGAACCTGTTGGTTTCTAGCTTATTGTGCTTGTCTCACGAGTTGACAAGAAACATGTGATGCCAAAACTGGGGATGATTTTCATAGCGTCATTTCCATTTGTAGGAGCAGAACGGTGACTGGAAATATAAATCCATCCAATAAGTAGTTAATTCCCTGCTTCTTTTACATAGCGTGGATCTATATCTATCTAGAACCCTCTATTCTATTAGCATCAGGGGATGATGATATTATTTTGAAATAAGAATGGTATGATGTTTTGATATTCCATAAATGTACGTACTAAGTTGGATCCTGAAAAAAACCCAGGCAGACATTGGATTGAGAGCCGTATACTCTTGGAGCAGCCATTTCCTTTTTTTTATCCTCTCTTCCCACCATCTTGAGGAAAGCTGGGGAGAACCACGCTTGGTGTGTCCTTATTCTGCTGGGGTCCTACTGAACAAGCGTGATTTTCATCGCCGGTAGCGCTGCAGCTATTTTTCAGCTGTTTCCTAGTGCCTGCTTTCTGTTTGGGGTTGTAACTGGTCAGTCCCTGGCCTCTCCTTATCTATAATTCCTGCTGTGGTTTTCTGTAGCCTTAGGTAACTCACGACCTGTAGCAGCAGTGAAGTCACAGGCTCTTGGCCAGGTTTTTGTTGTTGTTATGGACTGTTAGCTCTCCTTTTTCAAAGGTACAAGGAGGCAGTAAGTATTAGATGAAGTATGCTTAGTCTAATTCTACTACTCTTTGGGTTTTTTTTCTGATAACACTTTGTCCTCCTGATCTCTTGTTTGTGTGAAAAGGTCATTTTATTCTGTTACACTCAGTCACAATTACACACAGCGTCTTGCCGTGTTCAAATGCCTTTTTCAAAAGATAAAAAATATGTATTAAAATTTACAAAAGATGCGTTTAGAGAATCAGCTCAAGAGTAAATTGAAGTCTAACTCACAACTTCCATCCTTCTGTCTTATTTCAACTGTTATGAATTCCTTGCATTTCAGTGAGTGAAATCCTCATTTACTTGGAGAACATCTTTGCTCTGGGTGTTTCCAAAACAATTGAAACGAGCGATTATTAGGAAAAAAACCGTAATGCCAACCCAGGACAGCGCTGTGTTATGTAATACCCAGCTTGAATTTTGGACTAGCAGGTAGACTTTATTTGTACATCTGAGTATTGGCCTTTTTTAGTACCCTTTAATGACTTTTTCATATGGTTTAATTTCTCTTACTGCTTGTTGATAAATCTCAAGGTCAGGAAACTCTCAGAAATCTCTAATTTATTCAAACAATAAAGCTCCTGTTGATTTCAGTCAGACTTAAAACCCATGGAGTTCTGCTGGCTTTGACATTTTACATCCGCTTATTATACATCTGAAATGTTGAAAATAACTGTCTTTATGGCTCTGTAATGTATTTAGAGACCTTTTGTATTAAAAAAAACCCCTAACAACAACAAAAAATACCAAGCCTGGCCTTGAACTTCATACTCCAGCTTAATGGCATGATGAGCGAGGAACTATCAATTTCCATTTCTTTTGAAGCCACCACCATGTCATTTCATGTGTTGCAACTTGGAATTCTTTTTTTTTTTTTTATAACAGAAAATCCTGGCATAGCAGCAGAACATTTGTGTTCTAAATCTGTCTACCAGGCAAAAAAAAAGAGAGGTTACCCTTGTGTAATAGTGACTGTCAGTTGGAGAAGGCAAGGAACCGTTGTGCCCTGGTCTGTTTTGTGGTGACTTACTTGTTTATAACCATCTTTTGTATTTCCTCTCAGTTGTCCCTTTCCCAGCTTGACAAGAGCTGGTCCATGCTTGTTTCCTTTTTCTGGAAGCTGCTTTGTTCATCGGCACCTGCCATCCTTCCCCGAGTCTGTCCTGTGTACACCGATTCTATTGTTCGCTGTTATTTCCACCCGTTTACCTGGTACAGACAATGGACATAATGATCTGTAGCTCTCTTTGTGTCTCCAAAGCCTTTAAAAGTGAATTAATATATTTGCCACCTTTCAGTTCCATAACACAGAAGCATTTTTAAATGAGGGATTAGAAACGGTAATCAACTCTTTCACCAAGAGGTCTTTGCAAAATACTGCCTGTTGTCTGGTTGTGGTGAGGTATTATCAACTTAAGTATATTTTTGTTTACCCTGTAGCCCCTTCTGCCGGCAGTAAGGGTAGATCCTTTGAGAAGTCACCTGTAAAGAAGGATTCTTGCTTTCCCAGACTTCCCTGTGTCACGTGTTTGTGCAATAATTTTATCGTGGGAACCTCTCTTCAGCGGTGTGATTGTCTGTTAGCTCTGCAGGCTCCCTGGGAAGCTTCTTTGCCTGTGATGTGTTTGGAAAAAGATTAATAAGCTTTTCTGCAAATATAATTTTGTAGCTTTTAATTGCCCTACTTTATTGTGTTTTTATTTGTAAATGAGGAGCGTTCATGAGCCTTTCTGTTTTTCTCCTAGGAGCACTAGTTTGTTTTTATTTTCACATCTGGGCTTTTCTTTTTCCCTTCTGTCTTTCTTTGAATAGGCATTGTTAAGCATGTGATACAAATGCATACCTAGACATTTATAATTTAAACTCATCGTAACCTCATATGCCCAGAGTCATAACCAATAATGTATTTAGTCTGACTGTAGTGGATCCTTTGTCTTTAAGGCTACTATAGGGGTGCTCAAGTTGGAAATTATCTTGGAGATTGATGGTAGCCAGCAATAGAGATGGAAAACGGATTGGTTTCCCTTACTGGCTGAAATTAAGGAGTAAGAGTTTAAATCCTTACTTTTGCTCAAGGGAGCTGTGGAAATTGCAAATTACATCAAGGGAAATTCTGATTAGATATTGGACAAAAATATTGCAATGGAGGCGGTGGGGCACAGGTTGCTCTGAGGGGTTGTGAGATCAGCAGCTTGGGATTTAAAACTCATCCAGACACCCCGAGCAGCCTGATTTAATGCTGCCCGATTTAGTGCTGCCTCAGGACCAGGGGGTATCGGATCAGAGATTCCCCGAGGTGCCTTCCAGCCTGCATCACGCTGTGATTCAGATGCATCCTGAACGATTACTCCTGAAGAGACTGGAGGGCAGGTTGTATTGTAATGCCTGTACAAGGAAGTCCAGAGAAGTGCCGTGATTTCTGAAGCAGAGGCTTTCTGATCCTTAGATAATATTGTCTAGGAGCCAGTTTGCTTGTTGCTACCTCTGCTACAGAGGTAAGAAATGCGGCTTCTCTGGAGAGACTGCTATTCAATTTGTGGTGTGGCGTTTCATTTCCAGGTGCACCTTGCCAGCAGGGTATTTACTTCTTCAAAATAATTACCCTGAAGGAAGAAAAGAAGAGCAGCTTCTCCACTGCAGCAGTGCTCTATAATGCTCATGCTGAAATATTTAACAGCTGTTCCAACATAACTCTTTCCACTCTGATGCAGAACTAGACTTCAGCTATGAATTTTCTGCTCATAGTCTTCAGTATTTCAAGTGCTGTTGCCTTATTCCATGTGCCGGTGACTTCTGTGGGTGTTTAGGAATAGCAAGGAGGTCCTGCTCTGGTATGAAGAGGCTCCCTTGATTCCTCAGGGATAATGGATGAGCATGGCAGCCCAGAATAAGAAATTAGAAGTTGTACAGTGTCTATTAATTCTCCTTTCCGCTTAAGTAGCGTGAATAAAAGATAAATCAGGCTAGAGCACATTCATGGTAAAATGCGCTCAGGTAACTCTGCTCGCTGCCATCTCCCCACGACATGAAACTTGTCATTTCCTAACCAGCAGAGAGTCCAGCTGTCAGACGTGTCCCGCACACCAGGCACCTCTGGGTCCCTCGCACTGGGTGTCCCACGTCCCCCTGGCGTAGAAATTATCCTACCTGTCTGCATTCCACAGAGCGACTTCGTGTTAGAAGTCCTTGTAAAGCTGGAATTGCTGCAGAGCAACCTCTCCCCTGTCTGCCCCAGTGGCGTGTATCCCTAAAGGAATGGGGTAGTTGCTCCCTTTCAGATGTTTTCAAACATGGGGTAAGAAGTGGCTGGGCTGGACATGGTTTCCTCCTTGCCAAAGGAATGAGCCAAAGAAGGAGGAGGCCCTTTGCCAAGAGGCTGGGAAGGGGAAGAGATAGGATGAGGGGCAATGGATGCAGGCTAGAGCACAGGAAGTTCCACCTCAACAGGAGGAGGAACTTCTTGACTGGGAGGGTGACAGAGCACTGGAACGGGCTCCCCAGAGAGCTTGTGGAGTCTCCTTCTCTGGAGACTTTCAAGACCCGTCTGGATGCGTTCCTGTGTGACCTACCCTAGATTCTATGGTCCTGCTTGGCAGGGGGTTTGGACTTGATGATCTCCAGAGGTCCCTTCCAACCCCTCACATTCTATGACTCTATGATTCTATGAGAACATGAGCACACCACAGAGATGTGCACTGTACTCTGTAGCAGCGTAAATAAGAGCTGCTGGAGAAGGAGGGAACGTAGGACCTACATTCAGAGACAAGCAGTGGAAAACGCTTTTTTTTCTCCCAGGTGAGGCAAACGCAGCATGAGCTGAGACTGGTAGGGTTTGTGAAGATCGTGGGCCATCCAGCCGTGCTGGCCGGGCACATGGGTGTTGTGGTGCAGCCAGAAAGCTGCAGTATCTGGTGTCCAAAGCTGGCATTTCAGAGGCCAAGTTGAGTGCTTGTTTGCTCTGGATTTTAGCAATGTCACAAAAGGGCAAGTGACTGTCTCCAGGTGTCTCCAGCTCTGGGTTGTCTGAGTGTTCAGTTCAAGGGTAATACCATGGTAGTTTCTGAGAAATGTGCAATGTCACCCTGGGCTTAGTTGCACACTTTAGAGTGTGATAGCAGAGCGGTTCATGTGGTGCGGCAAAACAATAGTTGGTAACACTTCTCCCGTATTCATCTGATGTGACGTATTTAGGTGAGCTGAAAAGATTATTTGCTTCTCTTGGGGAACATCCCTATCCTTTTTCTTTGCTAAACAAACAAAACCAAGTTTAAGTCCTCCTGCAAAGACAGACGCAAGGGTTACAAAATCACCTCTGCTTTTCTCTTTCACTCATCACCATTTTCCTTTTGCTTCTCAGTTTACCCAGATGGATTTTGTTTTCCCATTCCTTTTTTGAGTGCTTGTCGCTTTCTGTTGCCTTGCACAAGATTTCTTTTCCCAGTGTCCTTGTTCTGTACCTGATACCCATTCCAGTGCTCCAGTTGTGTCACTTAGGACATCTCCATGGTTAGTTCTCTCCAGCTTGTGTGAAGCTGCCTGCTGCCTGGCACGCTGAGCTTTCTTTCTGCTCAACAATTTAAGCTGAATTGCAAATGATTATTCCTCTACTGCGCATTGCTGCGTGCGACCAGTCCTGCCAAGGATACAAGTGGTGTTGCCGGAATTTTTGCGAACATGGCAGCAGAAATGCAAGCAGGTGCACGCTGCAGTGCTCCAAAGAGATGTAGGAACTCCCACAGAAATCATGTAAGAGTCTTCTGTAATTAAAACAAAATGGAACAAAAGAAAGAATGAGTCTTAAGATGTGTAATTTCTTTCTGTCACAGGTTTGGATTAGCTCTTTGTGTTTTTATTAGTATTGGAGGAATAAACGATAACTCAAAACGGTTTTGTAACTCTGATTTCCTCCAGGAAATCTGCTCTAATTCCTGATGTTACAAGGTTAGGTGAACATACAGTAGTCCTATTGTGAAACAGGTGGTTCACTTACTTCAGTCAGTCTTAAATTCTGAGTTTTCTTGTTGAGGGAAATGGATTTGAAGCTCAGCAATCAGTGTTGAGTTGCTAATAGCAGTATTTGAATTTCTTAAATAATTTCTTAAAATTATTTGTATGTCTGGAGGTGTTACTGTTTAAGTGCTAACAGGCTCTTGGCAGGGGTTAGGGTTTGCTGGATATGTCCTTCCTTATCAGTGAAGCCACTGCAGAAGTTGTGTCATTGGAAATTCTCCTGATTGGCACTTCCCCTCCTCATTTGATGTCTCTCTGGAGATGGGTGGCTCTCAGTCCTCAAGACGTTCTTGGTGTGTAGAACAACAAATGTTATTATGACACGCTGTAACAGCAAATGCTATTATGGAATATATGAAACAAAGGTGTGAAAGAAAATAGAGGACTAGTGTGTTGTGGGTTAACTTTTTGGGTAATTGTCGCAATAGAAAATTCTCTCTTCATGTTGTTTTGTTGATTCTGCGTTAATAAAGACACACAGCTGCATGCCAGGCTTATGTTGCCGTGTTGTGGGAGCAGAGAAGAGGTTAGAGGCCACTGTTTGGGTTGCTCCTGCTGTGGAGATGTGTGTAGTTGTACCATGCCTGTTTTTGCCACAGCAAAGAGCAAGAGGTATTCTGTGAAATCTTTTTTTCAGAGAAAGCATAAAAGGTTTTAAATTTTTCCCATGACAGGCTAAAGATGGACACGTGATGGAAGTTTGTATTTGCTGACCGTGTGAGAAACTGGGACGAAAACTTTGCAGCTTCAACTAAATAGAGAAGATGCTTCTAAAAAATGAGATCTTGAAAAGTTTCATTTTAGCTCAACCCACAATTACATTTTATGCCAAAATTAAATGTTTCAAATCTTTTGAGAATTATCCAGTCTGTTTTCAATATGTAGACCAATTCTGAAATGAAAGTCAGTACTTCTCGTATCTGTAATTTTGATGTTCTCAATATTGATGCTAAATGTTCTCAAATTTCCTTTGGCAAATGCAAAAAAAAAAGTTTTAAAACGTATTTCATTAATAAAATAAAAAGTAGGTGAAAGGCTTTCAAAACTAATAGCTAAATTTTACCTCAATTTTTGAACTAGTTTTTGAATTAGCTTTGTTTTATCCCTTTCTATAAATCAGTTAATAGCAATTTCTAGCTTTGTGAACCAAAACCAGCTCATTCAACCAAGCCATGAAATAATCAAGCAAATGGATCAAATAACTGTTTTATTTCAAGTAGAATCAAAAGACGAACAGGAGAAGAAAATCTCTTGCTATAATTTTTCACGATTACGTCAGGAGATACTTTGCAGTTGGAATGTCTGCAGGTGTGTGTATGTGTCTAGGCAGGTGGTTGTATGTGGAAGGAGAAGTAAGAGAATACAGTCCTACAACATGTCAATTAGAGGAAAAAACCTGAATCACTAGTTAGAAAATGCTCTGTTGAGAGAAATTAAGGGTTCTTTGTGCAATAAGAGAAAAATGACTAGACTTTTTGAGTATTCTCTGAGGTCTGCTTTGTCTACAGGCTTCTACGGTTTTAGTACCATATGCACAGGAAGGCCAAACATGTAATGTTGAGATTTAAATGGGCTGGAGACTCCTCAGGGTCAAATGCTCATTTGTAATAACTTTATCTCCTAGGGTGGTATCTAGAGATCCCCATGGAGACGAGTGCTGAGCAAGCCTGTGGTAAAAGGGACTGTGGCAAAATTTGAGTCTTGTCAATACAAGCAAGTAGGAGAACTATTTTTAAATGAGTATGAATCATAAAGCAGATTACAGTGGGTATAATACATTGGAAGCATATTGCTGGTTTGTGAGGCAGGGGTTTTTTGATACTTGGAAGAGTAATACAATAACCAGGGAAGCAGCAGCGAAGTAGCACAGCCATGTAGCCACCTAAGAGCTGTCTGTAGTTTACACATAAAATGTGCGTGTTCTTATCAGGAGGTTTTAAGGCTATACTAAATTCTGTGGTTTGCTTTTTAATGAGATTAACCCCACTTTGTCCTGTTTTGGTTTTCTTGTTGTTTTCTTTTTTTTTTTTTTTCCCAGCTCTTGTACTATTCTTTGTCTTGCACAGAATTTCTTTCCCTATGTATTTTGTTTTGACTCACCCTGAAGTGAAGTTTTCGTTATGCTGTGGGTATCTCCATTTCAGTGGCAGGGCTTCTGAAATACTTGCAGTATTCAGAAATACTTGAATAATTATTACTGATTGTGTTGGGTTTTATCTTCAAAAAGACTTTGAGAACCTCAGGAGGCTCCAGGACCATGAATTTCCATTTGCCATCGCTATAAGCAGTGACTTGTAGAAAAGCAAGCTCCATCTGAGTGGTGGTTAGTGCTTTTACCCAGCTGTTGATTTGGAGAGACTGTTCCAAAACCATATTCCTCCTGATGAGTAAAAATCTATTTTTAATTTTATTCTAGATTTATTCAGTGTGATAATTTTTAGCGGAGCCAACACAGTGTGATTTCTGTCATATGCGAGCAATGAAATTACCAACTGCGGTTGCTTTGCCCTCATCTGTATTGTTCAGACCCGACATCGAGCTTGCAGCTATAAAAGGCCTTCCTATATTCTATATACATATAAGTATATTCCCGTTAATTTGGAAGGTGTTTGTACCTAGGGCTATTTGATCTTTGGATAAAGGGTTTGAAACACAAATAAGAGGTTAGCAAATAAGCAATTTGGTAATTTGTGAATACTGTTACACCGCTACCAAAAGTAAGTGCTTTGTGACTACATGCAGTGTCGTAGAGTATGGTATCATTCTGTTTTGAATCGTGCTTAGAATGTTCTAAATTTCCTGCAATCACATAGGAGGTGAACTTGGGAGGGTTTCAGTACACACCAAAACAATTTGGCTCAACTTTTGAAGCCAGAAAGCCCCCATGAAACATGGTCATTCATCCTTCAACAGATATTGTTTACATGAAGAATGAGAGCACCTGAAAGGGGACATTTGTTTGGAAAATGCAGTGTTTGTTGACTGTTGAACCTTTGTATTAATTTGTATGGTTTTAGACTGCTTAATAGTTCTTAAGGTTTTAAAATACGTAGTCTGTGGATTATTTATAAACCAAATGAGGAGAGAAGAACAAGCTTTACTGTTTTCCTTCATGTTGACTATTTATTAAAAGGTCCAGATATATTTAATGCAGAAGATACAATGAAATCAGTGGAAGTTGTCTGGTCTTTGGTAAAGTAATTCAGGAGCAGTTGCCAGTCTGACCGTGATACCCAGGGATTGTTACAGACCTCTGCGCTGAAGCCTTTGAAGATCAGAAGGTTCTTAATTACTCAACTTGTGCACGTAATATTCAATGTGTCAACACAAAATACAAAGCAAAGCTAATAACATTTTGAGATTGATGCTAGGCTAAGATAGCTTTATTTTATCTGATCTCTCTCCAAAGCATTTGAGTGGAAACAAAATTGTTAAACAGTTAATTTGATATTTTGAAAACAGTAATATTAAACAAAAAAAAAGATGCATATTATGATCCAGCTGTGAGAATCTGAGTTTTAACGGAATTGCAAAGGATGTGAAAATGATTAGCAAATGTCGTTACAGTATCATAGATCTTATGCGATGACCCAGTAAGAAGTAAAGTTTTCATAGTTGCATTGTACTTATTTTTAATTGTAAAAATCACCAAAAATCTTTAAAAAAGCAACTGGCCAGTTTCAAGGCCAGAGACTGACATATATCTGAGCATAATACAATAAAACAAGTAAGAAACAAGGATTTATTTTCTAAAACAGAAAGCATGGACTCCATTAACATTCTGATAACTCTTTATATTGACAGTTACCTGAAAGCACTAGTTCCTGGGCACAGAGGTGAAATAATGCTGTGAGATTTTACCTAGGGGAGGCTGATTGTTGCCGTTAATTTGATGTAACGGGAGCGCCATGGAATGTCCACTTAGTTTCATGACAGACTGAGTGCTGGCTTCTTCCTGGTAGCAGATAGTTTAGAATGTTTCCTTTAATTTTAGGCTTGTTCCTTCATTTCTAATGAAAAAAAAGGAGAAAGATGTCTGATAACCACTGAACTTCCTCAGAGCAGGTTGAATTCATAGTTCAGAGAAGCTTACTTTACTGTTAAGCTCCTGCTATCTTGGATCTCCTTGCACATGAATAGGAGTTTGTAGGGCTGAAGAGCATGAAGAATTTCTCCCTAGAGACTTGCTGTTGCATTTCATCATTAAAAAAAAAAAAAGCAGCAAAGGTAGCAACAGGTAACAAGCCATGTCGGAAAAGGATTCCTGGGGTTTGCAGTTTGTCGGATACTGAAGCATACTAAAAGGACAGCTGGGCTGTTACCTCTCATCCTCCAGGCTGGTTTTGGTGCAGTATGTCTCTGAAGGAGAGAATACTTTTCTCTCTCTATTTTTTGTGCGCCTGTAATCATATCGGCACATCTGCTTCAAACATGTGGAAGGCTCCTCTGAGCATGCAGGTCGTAAGAATTTTTGGACTGCTTTTTCGAGAGGTGTTTTGGAAAGCAAAATAGGATCAATTTGTGGAGCACTAGAACACAATGGTGATTAACTCTGGCAGTGGTGAAATGCCAAATGTGCTGAGAAAAGTTAAAAAGCTGGCTAATGTGGGTTACTGTAACTGCCGGGTGGTAGGATGCAATATAATGCATATATCAGTGCTGCAGTAGCTGGTTTCTGTTCATTTTTAATTTTGAATTGTAGAAAAGCAGCCTGTGCGTGTTTATGTGGAGAGGGGGTCTGTAGGACAGCATATTTATCCACAAAGTCCAAGCACCTTTAAAAGAAATACCACCGAGTGTGCCCAGCAGCAGGCTTGGACACACAGGGAGGGTTTGCATCAATGGAAGCTTTCCCTGGGTTCTCTGTCTGCTGCCTCTGCGTGAAGCCAATTGAAGCTTAGCCGAGAAAGGTCACGTTAAGTGGAGCTGGAGATAGCCTTTTTGATTCATCGGTTGCTTAGGAATTGGACGTGCCTGCTGCGACACGCTGCAGGTGGCCCTGTCTGTGCCGCTGGGTGCAGTACACTAATGGTGTAATGGCTCTTCAGGGCAGCCTTCCAATGGATTGGGAACGGTGATTGCAGATTCTGTGGGTATTTGTATGTAAACTACCGCAGCTCCTAGTACATGTATGAACCACAGAAGATTGGGTAGTGGGAGGAATTTTACAGTTCAGAAATGCAAAATGTATTCCTACGTATAGATTTTTTTTTTAATTTCTTTTCGCCTTGTATCCTTGGTAGATCGGACAAGAAGTTGAACTGCAGGAGGAAAGTTTAGTGTTAGATGGTACGAGGAGAATTTCAGCAGTAAAGGCTGGAAAACCCCAGAGTAGATTCTCATGCGTCATTTGAGAGTCTCCATCTGTTAGAATAGCTTTAGTTACTTCCCTTCCATGAAAGCTGAATAAACCTTGGAATATGTACTAGATTGTCCATTGAGATCCCTTCAGTCTGTGTTAACAAAGTGTATCTTCCTGTGATGAGCTTGTGGTTGGGCCATGAATCAGTGCCTGGAAAGGATTGGTGAGCTATAGAGATTCTTTTTCTTTTAAATATGTTACTATCTGGATTTTTCTCAGAGATACTCAATAACCTTATGTGCTCTGAGTGGAGAAAACATTGCTAAGATATGACCAAGGAATATGAATATGAGTTCAGAAGCCTGCAGACGTACTGATGTCCTCTGCTCAGACCTGATGTTGCAGTTGAGCTTTTGGAGCTAATTGAGCTAATTGGAGCTGCAATTAGCAAGGGAGATTTCCACTTCATACATGTTCCCCAGCAGCACTGTGTTGATGGGATGGAAATAACAGCCTTCTGAGCAGGGCAGTGGAGAGACAGATACATGTTCATGGAGGTTCAAACTTCAGTTAAGTGTCACAGCGGTTACTGGTTACAACTAACAGCGTATTCTGGAAAGACCAATCTATTCAGTTACTCTCTTGGAATGAATTTTGGAGTTCAGAGAGCACAAAGAGCTCTGGAGAAGTGGTGTGTCCACTATTTCCTACTGGGGGAATTCCCATCCCATTACATGTTAGAGATTCTGTGGTCAGTGTTCACAATATGAAAAAAAGCTATAATTTATCATAGAATCATTATGGTTGGAAAGGACCTCCAGGATCATCAAGTCCAACCTTCATCCTAACATCTCTCTAACCACTAGACAATAGCCTCAAGTGCTGCATCTGCTTGTTTTTTAAATACCTCCAGGGATGGTGACCCTGGACAGCCTGTTTCAGTCCCCAACCACTCTCTCAGTTAAGAATTTCTTCTTAATATCCTGCAGGACCCAGCACTTGGCTTTGTTAAACCTCATACAGTTGACCTCAGCCCATCGCTCCAGCCTGTCCAGATCCCTCTGCAGAGCCTTCCTACCCTCGAGCAGATGGACACTCCCACTTAGTTTTGTGTCATCTGCAAATTTACTGAGGGAGCACTCAATGCCCTCATCCAGGTCATCGATAAAGGTATTAAACGAGACCAGCCCGAGAACTGAGTCTTGGGGGACCCCACTTGTGACCGGTCGCCAGCTGCATTTGACTCCATTCCCCACCACTCTCTGGGCTCGGCCATCCAGCCAGTTTCTAACCCAGCGAAGAGTCCACCTGTCTAAGCCTTGAGCCGCCAGCTTCTCCAGCAGGATGCTGTGGGAAACGGTGTCAGATGCCTTCCTGAAGTGCAGGTAGACAACATCCGCCGCTTTTCCCTCATCATAGAAGGAGATCAGGTTGGTTAAACAGGACTGCATGAACCCATGTTGGCTAGGCCTTATCCCCCGGTTGTCCTGCACTTGCTGTGTGAGCGCATCCAAGATGAACCTTTCCATAATCTTCCCTGGTACCGAGGTCAGGCTGACAGGCCTGTAGTTCCCTGGATTCTCCTTCCTACCCTTGTAGACGGATGTCACATTGGCATTATCTCTACAGATCTGACTCCAGCTCTTTTATTTCCACCCTGGTCAGAAAGCAAGAAACGCCTTTGGTGAGATTTTGCAGGGTCTGGCATTGCTATAGATGTGTGGTGTGCAGAAGGACTCCTCACTCCCTGTTTTCCCAGCTGGTAGTATCTCTTAGCCCAGAGCTTCTGGCATGTGTTCCCTGTGTCAGACATGCAGGAGAAAGCTGTGGGTTTTGTGTTCTCATTAAGTACTCAAAGTTACTTTTAAGTCCCTGCCGTAGGAGTAGCTAAACGGAGGATAAATTGCGAGCCCTGCAGCTGGTGTTCTGCGCAATAAGCTAAGCGTCCTTGAGCTTCAGTGGCTGGCTGCCAGATCCTCCTTTGGCCCCCTGGAAACACTCTGAACTAGATTGTAGGTTGTCAGGTGTTGGTTTGTTCCACATGAGGCTTGCTCTTCTGCGCCCCACATCACTGTCACCTGCGAGAGTGCCTGCATCTGGCAGCTTTGGCAGCCCAGCCCTGCTCTGTTTGGTGGTTGGCTTCTCTCCACACTGGGACTCCACAGGGGAGGCTCAGCTGCTTGGCACTCTTAGGTACAGAGGAGCTGGGTATGGTGCATGCTCTTTGCATCAAGAGGGAGATGCTGCCTTCCCAAGGCTGTGCTGCAGGCACTCCTTCATCGGGGGGTGCGAGGAACCGGAGGTGACAGGATGCAGTTGAGACCTACCCGGCATGTCATCAAGCTCAGAGGACATGGGGAATGGCGAGTGTGCCTGGCCTTGCCCCGGGTCTTGCACCAGTAGCAGGATTCCACTGAGGGGTTGTCCAAGGCAGATTTATTTATTTATTTATTTTATACTATACTTTATTTGCTTATTATTTAGTACTCACAGGTATTTACTTTCAGTTATACTTGATAAATTTTTTTAGTTAAAGGGAGACATTCTTTCTCCCACTGAATTGCGAAATAAAGTCATGTTAGATATGTTGCATGTACATTATTCAAATCCTGAAGTGCTGGTAACAGAACACTCACTCTCTTTTACCAGTAAGCAAGCAATTAAGTATTACCAGCTTTTAATGATGCCATGAGCGGTTATGAGTATCTTCTGAGACCTGGACAAAAAGAAAAGAGGATTCTCTCTTTTTGGCTTTCTTTTCTTCCTCCGGTCATTTTCCTGATCTTTAAATCACTTCATTTTTAAATGTTTTTTTTATTATTAATTTCTCCTGCCTGTAGCTGAAAATACTCAGTCTCTTGATTTTCCTGAACAGCCGGTGCATAGCTGGGATGACTTCTTGTCAGGCTTAAAAAAAAGCAGTATTTTTATCTTGGGATATTTGTTTTCTTGCTGGTGACTCAGAGGAATAGTCCCTGCTTAGGCCTTTTTCTCATATCCATTTGATAATTCCCTTAATAGGCAGCTAAGAGGTGATCAGAGAATACCTGATTTAGCCTTCCTATGAAGCTACAGTCTTAAAAAACAGTCTTAAGCATCCATAGTATTGTAGGCAGACTCAAATCTCCTTCAGCGGAGAGCAACATTTACAGCAAGCTTTCTGCTGGTTATTGCCACCTTTTCCCAGCAGGAAGGCTCTCCTGGGGTCAGGAATGGGAGCTGTATTCCTACCAGCAGGCAGCTAGAAATGTGCTGTGTCTCTCAATGATACATGGTCAGAAGATGTAGGTGTCTGAGCTACGTCTGCGTTGACCACTTGTGTAGGAGGAGAGGGGCCAGTTGAGTGAAGCAGTTGATGAGGAGTACCCAGCGTTCATACTGTATGTGGTTTTGGGGGGCTCTATTGGCAGATGGACTGTAGTGCTTGGAGCATTTAGTTCCCTTAGTCTTGGGGAGACCCTTTCAGTTCAGCTTCATCTGACAGCAACCGAGATCATGGCCTGTGAGATCCGTGTGCGTTGCGAGTGGGAGCACGGTGAGCAGATGCGCTCCTGCTTGGAGCTAAAATACACCCAGTTTTGCACCATTCAGCACAATGAGGTTGTGTTGGAAGATAAAGTGTTATTTAAGGGAGTTTAAAATGCTGATCTGGTTCAGATTAGATCATTGTGAGCTTCCTGGGCATACGAAGTCAGTGGAAAGGCGACAGGCAAAAAACCCTGAGAAGTCAACCATGAAGTGCTGTCCTGCACAAGCTGAGCAATTGGAACCTACATTTTATGAAATCCTGTGCCATTCGTGGAAATATTTGCATATCTGAAGCTGAAAGATTCTGACCAGTTTTGCACAACAGAAGGCAAAGTACTTCCTTTAGCATCAGGTCTTTAAAGAGGGAACTAAAGGTATCCAGCCTAAAGGAATTCCTGTGTAAATACCTAAACGTATTCCTGTGTAAATAGAGAAGTAATTAAAATAATTCCTGTTGAAGCTGTATTGTTTTTTCTTTTTTTTTTATCTGGCAGACTTGTGAGAAATTATTAATATTCCCACTGTTTTCAAAGTTTGCATTAGGAACAGTTCAAGATATTGCAGGAGGACGTGCCCCAATTGAAAATATTGATTTCTTCTTTCGTGCTTTTAACAGGCATTTCCTTTGCTTAATGCTCTAACTAAGTGGAAGGAAAACATCTTTAGGGAAAAGATTCCGTTTTTTTTACGTTGCCCAATATTTCGAGGTATTTTTAAAGCGTTGGAGCACATTTGCCCATGTGGACATGGCATTGCTGCCAAACTGACAGGGGCAGTGTCTGCAGTGATTGGCTCCGTTACTGGGGAAGTTAAGGTTGATTTAATAAACGTCCCCATTTTCCTTCATGAGCTCTGTGCCTATGTTATTTGATTTGACAGTTCTTTGTAGTTGTTTGTGGTTTTACGTTCCGTTCAAGACCCAGTTCCCCAATTCCACACGGAAATTGTCAGGTAGCATCTGGTTAAATGAAGCTGACAAGTGTGTTCTGTCAGTTTTTGTTTTAGTAACTTGGTATGTTAAGAAGTCAGGCTTTTGTATGGGTGGTAGAATCCACAGGGGTTTATTTTTTTCTGTCTTACACAGATTCACGTAAGAAGCCCGGCCTGTCTCCGCATAGCTTCTGGCTTTAGGTGGGAGATTTGACATTTTTGTAGTTTTCCTTGATGCGTTCAGAACTGTGTGAATACAAAGGGAGTACGTCTGAGCTGTACTGGCCATCCTAGAAAAACAGTGGGTTTGAGAGTCATGCTACAAGTCTATAAATTGTTATATGAAAAATTAATAATGTTGTGTTGAGTTATTAGACATCGCAGTGTATGATGTAAAATCCTAAAGTATTTGGTAGGCTTTCAGCAGAGCATCTTCTATCGTCCCAACTCCACAAAAAGCTTAGCCATGTTTGAATTTTTAGGATTTTATTTGGCCTCTCAGGACTATCTTCATATTGAAACTAATAGAAAACATTCTGGTGTTTGATCTTGGCCTCCTTTTTAGATCAGGGTACCTTGTGCAGGGTAACTTTATGAAATAATTCAATTATTTGCACCCAGAATTATTCTGCCAAGCCTAGAAGAGATTCTGTGTCAAGCAGAAACACAGTCTTAAATAACATGAAATAGAAAGAGTGGCATGTAAATATTATTTATTTAATAAAGAAGATAAGTGGCTCAAAATGCATCAAATATGGGGTTGAATTCTATGGTGGTTTAAAGAAGCCACTGTATTTTAATTTGTGCCCGTTGCCTCTTGTCCCTACATGATAGATGTTTTAGAAAGCTTTGTGAGAACATCCAGGTAACGTGTTTAGAGGTACAGGAATTCAAAATGCTTTCAACTCTGAAGTACATAGTAATGACACTGTAGAAAAGATTTTCTTTTACTAAGATGTATTTAGGGTTAGGATTTTGAGTGGTATTTGTTCAGGGTGGGGTTTTTTTGCCATGAAATACTGTAATCCAAACTATTTCAGATTGTGAGGAGAACAACCTGGATGTCACATTGTTCTGCTGATGATCAAAGGGCTCCGTTTAGCCTGTTTAACGCGTTAAGTCCATTAGTGGCTTCAGATGGGAAGTTCTAAGAGTAGAGTTTTTGTGCTTTCTCTGGTATTCCCTACCCCAGCCTGCTTTTAAATGTCTTCACTGCCATACACAGTGTTCTAGGGATGTGACAAAGGCATTAATTTCTTAAATGACAAGGGAAATAAAAAATATAACGACAATTTCTGCTTTTCAACCATTTACTCACTTTGTGTAACGCTTGAGGTGAATGCTCTAACCTGTCGGTGCGTGTTTGGGGACAGCTGATGGACTGTAGGAGCAAGGAGAGAATTTTCTCCTCTGTGACCTTACTTTTGTGTTCACTTGGCCGAATTACGGGTTGTTTTTCCCCTACTTTCATTGTTGGCATTAAGCATTCTCACTTGAGACTGATGCAGTTCGCCAGTTCTACATCAGTCTTTATGATCCTGGCCTACGTACATATCACAGATACAAGTAATTGTGTCATGACTGGAGGTAAGCTGTAGTATGAGCATTTCAGGAGTAGCTCTGAGCAGGCTGAAGGATACTGGGCACTGGCCCGAAGGTAAGATGTGTTCCGTCATTAAGCAATGAATTGTTGATGTCAGCCTGAATTTTAGCTTCTGTTCCTCAAGTTGAAATGGTTAATTTCAGTGCTTTTCAGGTAATTTTTTGTGGAATGTTTTCAGCTTTACAAACAGAGATCAGCACAAGATGCGGTCAGATCTTGGCAAGCGCAGTTCTTTATAATGGCGAAACAGGCTAAGGAGTCTTTAACTTTTCCCTTTCAGGGAAACTGCATAGCAAAAAGGCGCTGGGAAAAGGCGGTTCTGCTGATTTAGATGGAAGTTGTTTGGAATGGTTCAACGTCATCTCACAGAGATGTAAGCTTGTGCGGGTATCTGATACGTTGAATGAGGCCCGCTGATGGTTGCATAAAGTGTCACAGAAATGTCAGACCTCAAAATATTTGTTAGCGTCAGGGCTGCACAGCAAGAGATCCAATTTTTAGTACTTATTGCTTGCAGAAAGGAAAGGCATGGGTCAGAAGTCCATCAAAGTTTTCTCTAGCCTTAAGGATCTAAACATATAAAACAGGCCTGACCTTTCTGATCTCTGCTTATTCTTCCAGAGAAGACAATAACCCTCTAATACCAAAACACCAATAAAGCAAATTCCTTTCAAATCTAATGAGGAATGATTTTGCTGATTTCTAGTTCTTATAATAACTAAGAACATGCTGTTACCAAAGGTAACATCACCACCTACTAACCGTATAGATCGGTAGTAGTGCAGCTGCCATGTAGATGACATTATTCACCTGAACGCTCAGAGTTCCCCAGGCACAGGACACATCTCTGTGATAACAGCGTGGTTCTCCTCTGCTTAGGTAATGCCTTAATCAATGTATAGTCATTTTGTCTCCCATGTTCACATTAAGTGGAGACTTTCAGTTGAAAGTGTGCTGTAAATGGTGTGATCACATCATAGAAATGTTTTATAGATGGGCTTGTCAATACAAGGGAAAACAGCAGCCAAGGCTGTGCGCGGCCTTTCTCTTTTCCAGCTGTTGTGCCAGTAAAGTTCCTTGTGTACGTGTCTCCTGGGGGATGTCATCTTCAGGAACATACGCCTTGATTGCCTTTAGTCACTTGGGTTAATTTAAACAGTGAAAGATCACAGAATCCTAGAATAACTTCGTTTGAAAGGGACCTCTGGAGGAGACTGAGTCCAGTCCCTGTCTGAAGCAGATCTAATTAGATCAGGTTGCCAGGGACTTCTGCAGTTGAGTCTGGAACAGCTCTATAAAGGCTTGAGTTAAGCTGGTGGGTCTTGAACCAAATCCAGAAGTGCTCTTTCTTCTTACTGCAGAGAACTCTTAGCTCACAGACGCCAAGTGCTGAGAAATGTCAGGGGGTGGTGATACATGGTCCCACTGCAGCTGCACCCTGAGAGGACGTGCTTAATTACCTTTGGAAACACTTCAGAGCCTGCTTGCCTGCTGCTGCAGCCTGGGCCAGGCAGATGCCCTGTAAGTCCGGCAGTTTCCATGGCCTAAACTCAGATGCCACAAAAAATTCTGGATAAACTCTGTTAACTTCTTAGTGAACGTACGTTCTTGGCTTTGCTGGAAGCATTGGCAACCTCTTCTTAGTTTTCTTTCTGGTTTTGAGTGACAACTGTTGACCACCACCTATCTATAAGTCTTGCTGTCTTGTGACGATTTCACGTAGAAATCTCTGCTTTCCAGTCTTTCCAAAGTCTTCGCTCTTTTTCTAGATTTTGGAACAAATGGATTTCATTTTGCTTTTGGAAGTTGAAAACTTTGTGAGGTTGAAGTAAAACAGTGGTTGGAGAAAAAAATTGCAGTCAAGGAAAACTCCTCTCTCCTGAGGAGATGGATAAATGCAAGAGGCACAATATGGGTCACAGTTGCTGGTGCAGTTAAGGACTGTTGGTGCTGTCATCTGACACGGCTATAAGATAAGCTAGGGAGAGTGATTTTAACTCGGGAAAGGTCTTTATTGCTAGCTTGGATCTTTAAGTTGTACAGAATACACGGAACTAATGGTTATTTTTTATTAAATTTCTCTAACGTAGAATGCTCAGCTCTATACAGCAATATCCCCGGTTTGTAGTTGACCTAAGTACAATTTTCTGTATACTTAACAATTCAAGAGCATTCTTAAGCTTAACGAGTGAAATTTTGAATCTGGAGCCACCTGAGATGATGAGAAAAACATTGCTTAGAATATTCACTTAATGATTTCATATAACCTGCATCATTTAATATATGCACCCAGGGTATTGCATTAAGTACTGTGTGCTGGAGTTGCAAAAGAAGGATGAAGCCTACACCTTCAAAAAGTGAGTGCATTAAACTAAGTCACTGATTAAAAAAAAGTCAGTCTATACCCATTAGAGAGGCTTTCATCTCACTGTAGACATAGGTGCCAACTTTTTTCAGCATAGTGCTACTGCATAGCCTTCAGCACACAACTGAAGTATTTAGGGTCATCTGATTACCTGTTTTAGCATATACAGAAACAGCACAAAGTGAAGTGAAACTGTCTGGTTGAAGCAGAAACCTTCATAAATCCATCTCCCTGTTTTCTGTGTTTGTTTTCATCCTTTTATCTCATGGGTTTTTGGCTCCACGTTGTTGATGTTGGAGAACATACTTCCTACTTTGCACAAGGTGCTGTCGTGTTACAGCAGTTGTGGATGTGCAGTTCTCATTTTTTGGCGGCCATAGATCATATATAAATTTATCTAAGTGTAAATGTATATCAAATAAGGACTTATTAAATCTCACTCTGCGTATTTTTGAAGAACTACCAGCATCAGCAGATAAAACTACCATAAACAGATCTCTTGACTGTGAGAGGTTTAAATGTATCTTTATCCTCTCGCATCCAGTGACAGCTGTCTCTGGTTATGCGAGAATTCCTTTCACATTCATTTTCCAGTGGTCTGTTAAAGATGTGCTCGTTGTCCTGTCACCTTCAGCACTGGATACAACGCAGCCAGGGTCTGGAGAACACGTAGTGTACTGGGTCAGATTTTGCTACCTGTGATTGAGTTCATTGCTGTCGTCTTCTCAATTAGCTCCACTGAATTTAGAAGAGATGGCTTGTGACATGAGGTTGCCTGCTCAGCTGGAGAAGAGCTTTGGCAGAACTTATTCTTCTGCAGATGCTGCGGATGAGATTTTAGACGGCTCAGTACTTTGTCAGCAGCAGTGCTGGAGCGGTGCTGGCTTGTGTAGGCAGAATTGCATTTGCTGTGGGAACGTTACACCGAAGAAGACGGGGTTTCTGGTGTTGTTTCGGTCGTTAGATGCGTATGTGTGCGTGATGGAAAGACTCAAAGACAGTTCTCAGGTAGTGTGTTATTTTGGGTTCATCATATTTACTGGCTCTGCCGTAAGGAAGCATACAGCTAACGCGTTCAGAGTTTGTCCATCTCAATTTGACTTCCTGGCACTAAAACAAAAACGGGTTTCCTCATACTTTTGAAATGACATGACAGTGTCCCCTGGTGGTGAGACTGGTGGAGTTCCGCTGGGTTTGCAGCTTTCCTCGCTTTTTTTCTTTTTTAATTGGAAGGAATTGTGGCATCCCTGCAAAGAAAACTGCACTACTTCAATCGCTAGTAATGCTGTCTAGAATAATATTATAATATGTAACCGCTGGATTTGTGCGGGTGGGCTGTATCTGGGACCTCCTGTAAATCCTAAAACCCACAAGTTGTTCCACCTAAAACCACATAGCACTTTGCATGCGGAGATGGAAAGAAGGATGTTTCCCTTCTTAAATAAACACTCTGTTCCCGGACTCTGCAGGAGGTGTAGTAAAATAACTGACTTCACAGTACCTTCCTAATTAGCTTGCAGTGACAGCAGAGCATGGGAATTCACCCGGTCTCTCGATGATTCGATCAAACTGAAGCAGCCCCAGTGGTGGGGCTTCCCGGTGCCCACAGCCGTGCCGCGGCTGCCGTGCCCTGTCTTCTCTCGCACGCGTTTCCTTTCTCTCACCAGTCGTACAATCTGTTACTCACAGGATTATCTTCTGTGTAATTGTTAAAGCGCCCTTATCTGCAGTAGCCTAATGACTGATATCTGGGGCAGGGACATGTTTCTTAAAGACATTTCAAGTAACATTCTTCTATATATGTATTATATACCCGTGGCATATCTGCACAGAGGGCGTTTCAGAAGAATGAATGCTGGAACTTGCTGTAGGACGTGGTAGATTTCGCTATAACGTTGTTTCTGAAGCTGTAAATCCCTTTAAAACAAAATAAACCAGCTTTAAACTGGCCTAGGATGAATTTTTAATTAACTAAAAGCTAGAGCCTCTGAAGTAGCATTGCACAGACAGCTGTTGCAGTTGATGACCACATCAAATGCGGATATGCAGCAGAAGCTGGGAATCTTATTTATAAAGGTGCATGAATCCCACTAAACTCTCCTACAAACAGGTGACTATATTTACATTTATATTTGTTTGTAACTGTTGAGTCTGGAGCCAGGAAATATTGACAAAATTATGACATAACAGTGCGTTAAAGGATCCAAGTATGGCCCTATTAAATGGGAATTTAGGCTTGTTATTTCTTGCCTAGATATATATNACCTGGTGCTAAAAGCTATTGAGCTATTAAATGGGAGTTGAGGCTTGTTATTTCTTGCCTAGATATATATGTGTGTGTGTGTGTGTGTCTTGTCTCCAAGTGCCCTTGACCTGTAGGGCTCAGCATTAGGTCTCGATGTCTAATGCACTCTCCATATTAATATAAGTATGGCTTAATCTCTCGAAGATCAAGGAGTATAAACTGATTCACTGCGTCAATGCATAAATAACTCCGTCAAGAACAGAGTGCTAGTTTGAATATTAATAGCAGAATTCAGATAATCCAGATACCAAGATTTAAAATAAGTTTTAAAGCACGTGATGAAAAGAAGGTGCAGATTTTGAATGGAGCAGCGATCCTTTTACTTTGGCAAGTGTTTCATTGAAACTCACAGGAAGACAATTTGGGTTGTTTTCAATGATATTGCACTTTTTAAAGGTAGTATTATGAGGGAAGGGCTCAACAAGCACTCTAGATATTTGAGTTCTCTGCAGAGAAAAGCAGCGATGAAATGTGTAACTGGCATTGAAGTCTAACCCCACTTAAATCAATGTAAAACCAGTGAATCAGAATTGACTTTGTCCTTTCACTATAGTGTCTAGCCCCACCCTTCGCTTGCTGTAGCACGGGGCTTCAATACTGTTGTTTCTTAGATTATATATGGAAAATACGCACTAAGTGCTGAGGCTGCGGTATCTGGGCCCAGCATTGGAAGGGCCGGATTTTCAGGCTTGGCACAAGAGTGTGGGCAGGCAGAGAAATCAGCTGCATTTCTGTGTGTATATAGGAACTATTTTTTTTTCTCTGTCGAAGATGTGGAGTGTGGGTGTAACGTGGCGTTTCCAGGTGTGACCATTTGCCTTTGCACGCATGGATGATGGAATTACTGAAACTAAAAACTATTAAGTTTTCATCACAACTCTGCCGAAAAATTTCCCTTCTGTAATTACATTGTGGGCAAAATCCTAGCTGGGACAGCACTTGCTGTTGGATAACTGCATTTGTTTTAAAACACACAAAAAAGGAAGGTAGTTCACTAGCAGTGTGACATTCACTGTGGAATTTACGGAGATGCAAAACGAACTGGATAAGTGCAGTTGTAGTTTGGAGATTTCGACAGCTTGATTTTTGTGTGCAAAAATAGAGAAGGTCTGCTGTGGAAATGTTGCTTACAAACACAGCTAGTCCGATGTATGAGTTTTCTGAACATCTCTTTACTCTGCTAACAAAACATGCCAATTAGCTGTAGTGACACAAAATATTTTAAGCCATAATAAACAAAACAAACCATACACACTGGTGGTTTGGTATGTATGTTTTCTAACTTCTTGTAAATAACAAACACACTTGTCCTGTGGTTAGGGAACTGCCAGAGGTCAAATCTGGATCAAGGTTCCACGTTTGGCCATTTAAATTACAGCGAGACAAATGATAACAGTGGAATGGGATCCCAAGTATGAGGGAACTGAGAAGCTACGTGGGATTTTGTTTGCCTCTCAGTATCATCCCTAAAATTGCACATTCAGATAGTGAATCTTTCTCCATTTCCTTCTTGATTTTTGTTGTTAGCCCATCCTTTCATTTTGGAAGAAAATGCAAGTGAACATTTTACAAAGCCACTTTATTTCTCAACACTCATTCACCGCTGTTCTCCTCTTGCGTCACAGCATTGGTTTCTGAGTAATTCCATGATGCTACATAATTCCTGTTGGATTTCTAGTAATGTGAGCGTATGAAGGTAAGACAACTTGGAGCAAAGGTGGGCAGGTTTTTGCCTGCGCTTCCTAAGGCATTGGTTAAGCATAAACATGAGCATTGCAGCCCAGACGGGGCTCACGGTGTCACTGGGCAACTCTCGGGGGAGAACTTGAGGAGGGATCCAGCAGAGATGCTGCTATGAAATATTAGTGGACTGCTTTACCTGAGGCTGATCAGGAGTCAGTCTCAGAAGTCCTCTTCAGGTTTTATTTTGGTGCGATATCACCTGCCAGCTGTTGGAGATCTGGCAGCTGCTGGAGTCGGGTCCCTCGGCAGCAGGATCCTTTTGCTCCTCGTGTTGCCTTGCCTGCCATCTGCTTGTACCTTTGCCAGCTGAAGAAACTAACTTTCCACCTGCTTTGTGCTATCAGTGTCATGCAAAACAAGCAGAACAGATATAGGAGCTTGCTCTATCTGTGGTATTAATTACAGTTTATTTCAGGTGCATGAAGACATTCTAATATTGTAATTATAGAAAAAAAATAAAGCAGCATGGATTGGCTGACAGTAAAGGAATTAACCGCAGTAATACACTTCCTAAATTCCAAAATAAAGGTAACGTAGTTTAGATAACAGATTATGGATACATCATAATAAGGTCTGATTTCCTCCTCACTCTGTATTGTTTGATTGACGGGAAATTGGTCTGAGAAAATAAGTTTTGAATGGGCAATTTGTCTTGAGTTTCATTGCAACGCTGTAAATCCCGGAGAAAGGAGCAGAATAACTCAGAGCAATGTCTTCACTGCCTGCATGACACCCTCCCCATACAGCAAGATTGTGAGACAGGAACATAGAGTAATATTAATAATGGCAGGGGGGGAAGTTTTGCAGTATCCCGGGCCTCAGCACTAATAACGTGAAAATATCTGCATTTTATGTGTATAAACATCAACAGCACAGTTCATTTATTACTGTGAAGTGGGTCAAAACACAACCTATAGATACTAGGATGAAAATTGCTTTGGTGAATAGTGCCGTATTATTGCTTTCAGCTCTCTTTGGAAATCAGAATCTCACAAGTTAATCACAGTTAACAAAGAATCTAAACATCAATGCTGTTGCCTGAGTAATTGACTTTTGACATAGAGGTATTTTAGAAGATGAATTGGGATGTTCGGCCAACATAAATATGCTGTGCCAAAAATAGCATGCAGTTAAAATGGAAAATAATTAAACGATCAATACGTGATCCAGAAATGTCTCATGTTTTATTTCTAATCTTGCAAATGGTTCATACAAATGCAACTGAATTTGTCTCTTGAATTGCTTCAAGAGACGTTCTGTGGTGTGCCTCTGCAATTCGAGGCAGTGACAGGCCTGTCAGTTGGAAAGGCAGAGGAAGAAAACCACTGACAAATAAGCTGCACTTTCCCAACGACTGAAGAAAATCAACCTACAAAATAAATGAATGTATAAAATAAAATCATCAATAGCTTTGAGGTAACCCTGCATCAAACTGATTTAAATTCATTCCTAAATTCTGGAACTTGGAGAGGTGGATTAAATATATGTGTACAGGCCATTCAGAGGTTCGATTCCTAGTAAGGAAAAGCATGGATATTTAATAAATTAGCACAGCTTTTTAAAAAACTCTTTCTTAGAGACATAACAGTTAAGCAACATATGCGTCTTTTTTTTCTGTCTAATTGAAATTATGTCTTCAGAGGAACGGATTACATGTGTGGTTGTACCTTGTCGCATTGGCAATGGTGGTGACCCTTTGCTCTCATTGCTCTCGTTTGGTCTGGTGGTTTTATTCACTGTCAGTCACACCTCAAGGGCTGCTTCTGCAATGTGTGTGAGTTAAACTGATCAGACCAAGTTTATGGCAAAGAAACTGGTACTGTAGGAATGTTAAATCTAATCTAAATGTCTAGTAGAATCACAGAATTCTTTAGGTTGGAAAAGACCTTGAAGATTATCAAGTCCAACCATTAACCCAGCACTGCCAGGTCACCACTAAACCATGGCCCTCAGCAGGGACATCCCTCCAGAGATGGGGACTCCTCCACTGCCCTGGGCGGCCTGGGCCAGGCCTTGACCACCCTTTTGGGGAAGACGTTTTTCCTCGTGTCCAACCTAAACCTCCCGTGGCACAACGTGAGGCCGTTTCCCCTTGTCCTGTTGCTTCTTACTTGGAAGAAGAGACCTACGGTTTCTTAGTAAACAAGGAAACCACTTCTGGGTTTTTAGGGGGTTGCATGTGTGTATTTTAACAGTTTTCTGGGTTTTGTACAAATCAGTGGATTAAGTTCACTTACCAGCAGCATCATACTCGTTTCCATTATGGTGATACCACCAAGCTAGGTGCCCTCTCCCAGCTTGCTTTCTGCAGCTGCTGTAAGTCAGGTTAAATGCTTGCTCTTTGGCAGGATGTTGAGCCATAGTGATGTTCTGCTTGGTTTGCTTTGGGGTTATAACAGGTTCAAAGCTGGACACGTGCCTGAATTTCCCTCTGCGTACGTGTCTATACTTTTTTTTTTTCCTGTATCCTGTTCTCATTGTTCTTCCAGTAGACTTTGGAGTCTTAACTCCAAACACCTATCTTGTCACGGTAGCGAAAGCCTCATGGAGTTTCAGTACTGCAAGGGTTGTTTGGTGGGTTTTCTAGTATTCATCTCCCTTGTTTTGGACAATGTTATTACATTGCTGCTGCCTTTCAAAGTAATGTAACATTGCTTTTGCATAGAAAATGCACCATTAAATTGCAGATGTTATGGATGAAAGCACTGTAACTGCAAGAAAAGAGGTTTGACATGCAAAAATGTTAGGATCTAATTCCGTGCTTGCTAAAGACGATGGGAGTTGTAGAATTGCCTTCAAATGGGGACGGGAGCAAACTCAGGATTGAATTTCAGTATTGCAGAGGAGTCACTTAGTACTGTTTTAAAGGCAGCAGAGATCTGGTCATGACAAGCAGTGAGCACTCTCCACTGCCCCAGTGGTGCAGGGACCTGAGGTGCTTCCCGTCAGGGCTGGCAGCAGGTTCCCAGTCCTGCCTTTGGCCTCATTTCCTAGAGGAACAAAATGTAACGAAGGTTCCCTGCTTTGCGCAGGGATCTCCAGTTGTGTTTCAGAGCTGTTTCCAGGTGATACTTTAGACTTGCAGCTGCATGGAGCAAAATGGTAACAGCTTTTTTTTTGTTGTACAGTTGACGTTTTTTCCTTAATGGATGATTTTCAAGCAGGTGCTTAGATCACTACGCAGTTCCTTATGCAGGTGGGATTAAGTAATCTTTATGTGTAAATACAGAGGGGTTTCTTTTGTGTATTGTAGCTTGTTTGCCACTTAACTTTTAAATTTATTAGTTTTACTTCAATATGTAAAGTATGAAGCTCTGCTGTTGCATCCTGGTGCATGTCACTGCAACCATGGCTTGCAAAAATGATGTTCTCAAAGCTTTAAGAAGCAGTAGCTATAAAGAAAAAAAGTTGAACTTTTAATTGAAAGGTGCTGGTTTCTTAGGAAAGCTCTGTGCACGTTTAGCAGTGTAACATAGGTATTACATTGGGGGGTGGAAAATAATTTAGGGAGGGTGTTGAATCAAATGAAGTCAGTAAGATTTGGGGGTATATCCTTATGCGTCACACAAGGCCTTGTCCATGCAAAGTGGTAACATTGCTCTCTGAAAGCTGCTGAGATTTTACTGAAGCCTTTTCCTTCCTGAAAACCTCACTTGGGGTTTTAACCTCACCCAGTTTTAAACCTGCAGTGTGTTTACTACCAGAGACGGGGTTTTCTTTGCTAAGAAAGTTAAGCACCGCTTCTTAAAGTGCTGATAAAATGTACAGACCTCCTTCGAAAGAGCTGAGATACATACTCTTGAGACCTGAGGTGTGCACTCTTCCTCTGCTTTCAACCTCCTTTTCTCCTTTCATTAAACTCTCCTCAAGAGCCTGATACATCCTCTGCATTCATCAGGTCCAGCAGTACTGTAGGAGATGCGGTTGGATTGTCTCACTTGGGTACGTGGTGTTGAAGCTGAGGCTGTTCTGCAGAGACACAATACTGTTGAGAGTGGTTGTGGCTGGCAGGTCATCGGTTGCACTTCAAGTTGTGTACGTGAGAGCCCTTGTGCGTTTAAGTTTCTCTAAATTTTATCTTAGGTCTTTCCCATTATGTGAGCAATATATTTTTAATTGGTTTTAGTAAGTAATTTGTTTCAGTGTATTTTTTGTTGTTGTTTTCACTCCCTCCAAAAGTGACTATTTGGGAAAAAAAAAAAAAATTCCCAAAGTGTAGAATCATAGTATCATTTAGGTTGGAAAAGACCTTTAAGATCATTGAGTCCAACCATAACCCTACTCTACCAAGTTCACTGCTAAGCCATGTCCCTCAGCACCACGTCTACATGGGTTTTAAACACATCCAGGGATGTGTTCAACCATTTTCCTGGGCAGCCTGTAACAAGTAATAAGGGTTTGGTTACAAATTTTAAAAATGAGGGTTTTTTTAATTACAGATACACATTTTGTAGCAGCATAACCAGATTGGTTGGTTTGGAGTTGACTTTTCTGAAGAAACGATCCAAAGGCTGTCAAATAGTTAGGTGCTGTGAATTTTCGCCATCCACGTTGAGGCGTGACTGTGAAATGTTCCTGTTTGCCTTTGCGTACCATGGCACTTCCATTTTCCTGAAAATACGAGCCTGTTCCAGTTCTGCCCAGAGGTGAGTCATGGTCAGGGAGGAGAAGCCTTGCTGAAGAAACTTGATTTGTGGTGACGTGGTGTGAAAGTACCTGCCATGGCAGAGCTGGACCGTGGAGGAGGTGCTGAGTGATGAGGTTTTCTTCTGAGATTCGGAGCAGTGCATCCGTGGAAAACAGGGACTGCAACTCGTGGTAGTAGTGACCATTAGTGAGTAGGGTTCTCTGCACTCCGGCCGAAAGCGTGTTAAATTGCCCCTGCTTATGTCAGGGATGAGCGTGTGATCTGTTGGCATACGGCGTACGAAGTTAACGCCCTTCCCTGTACACACTAACTTGTAAGATCCTGGTTCTTTAACCAGGGTTTTGGTAAATTACTGTTTCTTGAAGGGGGAAATAAATCAGATTTGCTTCACAAAATTAAACTCATTATGCACATTTGAAATCATCCCCAAAGTGTGCTTGGAATTTCCATTTCAAAATGGCTTGCCTGCAAAACGAGATGAAATTTTCAGATTCATAAAGCTGCCACTAAACATTAAAATGCACTTTTGAAAGAATATAAGCTAAAGAAACTTTTTGATGGCATCTCGAACAGGCAGCGTTTTTGAATGTCACAGATGATCAAGAACATGATAACACTGAGTTTTTCATTTTGAGATTATGAGAATTTCTCTGTGATTTTTTTTATATATATATATATATATACACCCCATTGAAAAGAGATTTGACTGAGCCTTGAAATGTGTCACATACAATTCAGCGATATTTGTATACTTGTCTCTTTAAATTGCTTCCCTCCTTTATTCTTTGGATGAAAGAGGGATGTGGATCTGTAACAAGTTTTCCCCGCTGTGAGTGAACCAACCTCCATTCGCTCTGTCTAGCCCAGTGAAGTGTCTGTGTTTTCCGAGGTGGCTGTTTGACTGCTCTTAAATATCTGTATGATACAAAGAATTAAATTCTTTCTAACAAGGAAAGCTAATTCTAGTCTTCCAGCATTTGGTCATTGATGTCTGTAACAAAAGCTTTTAGGGGAATAAAGGAAAATATACTTATTTACAGCAAACTAGAATGTTTTTTAACAATGGAGCAGCAGCTTGGGGTTGGTAGTTATCACGGTCTGTCAGAAACGGTCCCAGAGAAGGGCTGTGCCCCACGTGAAGGCAAACCTGCGAGCTCCACCTCCCTTCATGGGCAAGGACCGTGGCACCTCCCGTGCAATAGAGTCATACACTGAATCACCTGAGGGAAAACAGCTCCTGAAGGTCTTTACTTAGTTAGCACCAGGGTTGGGGCTTTTACTCCTCCTCTGCAGTGCATTGGGTAGAAGAGGGCTTCCTGCTACGACTCAGGGCACCTGTGGGCTTCAAACAAATGTTTTAGCACACGTGGTTTACCCAAGACAGGAGATTTATTTTTTTGCTTCACCTTTTACCCTGCCTCCTGTATTGTGGAAGGTGACAGATCTGCTGTGAAGGCTTGCTGCCATCCCAGAGCTGTAGAATCCCAAGGAATCTCTCTAGTAAGATTCTGACTGACCTGTTCCTCTGGGAAGAGGATGATGCTCTATTTTTGTCTGAGCTGCAAAGCAGCTTGTCCTGAGCAGGATCGTTTTTTGCCTTGTATGCATCCAACTTGAAGCGACGCTTTCAAATCTTTCTCTCTCTGTGAAAACCAAGCATAGTTGAGTGGAGGATATTGTTTTAAGCTGTCAGAGTGCATGGCTTGAATTCTCACACCATGCCTGTAGCCTCTGCAGAATCCTTCCCAGTACTTACTGTGTTTTCTACCAAGTCGCCTCTATTACCCTGTGGCTCCCTGATGTCCCCTGGGTATATCGCTGTCAGGGTCATCGCCTCTTAGTGTTTCTAGAAGAATGTTGGTCCAAATGAGCTGTAGCAGAACACCTGGCACGGCTGTTGTTTGGATCATCCTGGTATTCAGAGCGTTTTGTGCTGCTCCGAGATTTCAAGTGCTCTGTTCCCTTCCCAGTAATTGAAGACAGTAAGCAGAAAAATTGGGTAGGTTTTTTCTTTTACTCCTCCTGCTGTGGTAACAACCTGTTACCCTCAGGCTCCTTTTGCTTTTTTTTTTTTTTCCGCAGCTTGCGTGTTTGTGGGTTTTGGTTCCTTTGGTTTTTGTTTTTACCACCAGCATAACATTTTAGAGAACGTGGCTGCTCCATCAGAGCTGTGTGTCCTTAACAGATAATCAGGGACATGAACAGCACACATATTCTCTTTTGTGTCAACAGGTTTGACAAACATACTTGGGAGGGGACACCGAAATGCAAATGGGAATGCAGAAATGCGTACAATTATGGATGTTTACAGAAATCCAATTTACTAATGAGCTAGAAAGGCCGCAGCATACCAAGCGGGCAGATCTGAAAGGCATTGTTGACTTCTCGCTGTTGTGGAGCTGTGTATGTAGCGACGTATCACAATATGTCGCTCTCATAAGACATCAGCCTAATTACTTTCCAAAAGGTAGTCAAGGATTGTTTGAAGTGTCTTCCGTTTTGACATCTGTGATGAGTTTTGAAATACAGAATTGCAGATCATGTCAAGAAAAAAAAAAGCATGTATTCATTTTAATCTTTGTATTTTGCCATGTGGGGTGCATGCTTCCCCAGCATCTTGTTACTGTTTTGTTATGAATGTCAGGAGTCTGATGTCTCGCTTGACATCGTAAGCGTGGCTGTGGAGCAGCGCAGCTGGCTTCAGGGAGGAACCGAAGTGTGGGACCTCGTCGTCCTTCAGCGCCGACCCCGTTAGCACTGACAACATGAAGCCTCTGACATTGAGTTTTCCTTCTCTTGCCTTGTTGACCACAAGGCTTTTTAGTGTTCTCGAGGGTTTCTTTGTTTCTTTTCCTGTTGTCTTTTTTTAAGTCTCTTTATTATAAAATAAAATTTAATATAGTGAAAAAGTAGCCTTTAAAAACAAAATCCTACTATAAGCTGTATATGTATACATCAGGAAGTTGCTATTTGACTAGCAGAATAAACTTCGTGAAAAATACAAGCAGGAGTTTTGGCAGTAAGGCACATTGAAACTCATTGATTGTATGTTCATCAAGACGTGCTGCTAAAGTCGAATTCAAGTGCTCTTAATAATGCTTAAGTGAAATTAACTTCGTTTTATACTTTCTGCATATATCTAATAGTTTCTCACACCACTTGGATGTGTTGCATGTAATTCTTGAAGTCTTCTGTTTGTTTTTAGTTGGGTCTGTGTTTTTGTTTGCTTGTCAGTTGGTTTTGACACGCCCCATCGATGTTCTGTGATGGAATTTGGCAGCGAGTTGGGTTCTGTTCTCTGAATTGGTGGCCGGTCGAAGTGGTGGCTGTGCAGATGTGAAGTTTGGGATCCCACTCTCCGCGGGGACAGGAGGAGCACATGTGAGGCCAGCCTGGTCTTGGTAATTAGACTGGAGGGGAGGGAAACATACCCTGATGGCACAGCTCCTGTTACTAGTTCTTGTCCCAACCTGTAGCTGGTTTGGTTTGGTTTGTTTTGTTGTTTACAGGTGAACTTTTATGTGCTGGGGAGTGAGGGGGCAACCAGAGAAAAACCTTGTCTTTCCAGGTTGCCAACACTACTAATAACTATCTCCCATCCTGCTTTTTCCAGGCAGTGTGGTCTCAAAAGCACAAGTTACACCAGTCAGGGAAAACACCATTCCTGCTAACTTCTTCCAGTCTTGCTTCTTGGGATTGCAGGAACTGCAGCGTTTTTTTAATGCAGTAATACCAGTGTTCAAGAAGCAGCGGTCCCTTCAAAAGCTAAATATGCGTATCTTTTGTTTGCTTGACCTTTTAGCGATGGCAAATAGGAGTAATGCTTTTCTGTAAAATACATTTGTCTCAGCAGTCCTTGACCTGGGCTCCGTAAATGAAAATGTGCTTGCAGAGCTGTATCCCCACAGGATCAGCAGAGGGGCATCGCAAGCCAAGGAGAAAATAAAGAAGAATGTACTAGCCCTTGTGCTGAAGAATAGCATAGCAGAAGCTGCCTTCAGGCTCTCAAAATTGTTCTTCCTATCAAAGATTTCATGCTTGGTGGATAGAGGGTCTGTCTACCTCTCTGCAAGCAGAGTTGTGTTGGAGACAGCACTGTCTGGGCTACCTGGTCGATGAAGCTCTCACCGCCATCGTATCCTTCCCTTTATTTGTTGCTATTATTTATAGTGGAGACCCAGACAGATCGTTCGTCATCATCACTGAGTACGATTTGAATCAGGATGTGTCCTGGCAGGCTGCAAATCGGCACGGGGGACAAGGTGTGCTGCAGAGCTGCAGGCTGCTCCTCTGCCTCTCTCCCCTTGCTCAGTTGCTCGATGTTCTGCCAGCCCCGGGTTTCTGCGTTTGTGGTCTTTCTCCTGTGGTTTAAAGAAACAGAAATGCTGCTGAATATAACTTCAGTGCTTTGTTAAAAGTATATGGTATTTTAGGAGCGCTTCTGCATTGGGAGGAAGTGACAAATTACCTGAGTATGTTAAGCTTTGGATATTAAGAGGCCAAATTAAAAATACCTGTATCAAGGCTGCGTTTTTCCTTTGCCTTCTCTTTTCTTCGTGAGAAACCTCCTGTAGTAACACAGCCAGCTCTAATAAGGCTTATAAAAGTATGTCATTTCTTCACAGTGTTTCCCTCCAGGAGTCTTCTATCGATTATTCTGTAGACAAAAGAGGGAACTAAAGAGCTGCCTTGCAAGAGCATCGTACAACATAAGGAGCGTTAAGGGAGATCCGGAATGCGGTTTTATGGATATCAATAGGATGGGGCTGGGCTTGGCTCTTCAAATAATTCAAATAGATCAATGCAGGTCGCAAATTTGGGAGCACCCACTCCATGCAAGAATGTAAAATTAGCTGTGAATTTGAAATCCAGTGATTATTTCGTTTTTAATATTTACATGGCATAAAATGGGCTGAGTTGTTTAGTAGTAGCAAGGTACTTCTAGAGTATAAATATTAAAAAATGGACGATGTGTGATAAATCATGCTGTGTGTAGGCCTGCAGTTGTTGCTGGAAGGACTAGCACAGTATTTTGGACAGAGATAAATCTTTTCTGTCCAGATGAGAATGTCATTTTAAAAAAAAAGATTTGGGAAATAGGAATATTTGGGAACCTGTGACGACAGGAAAAGAAAACACTATGATGCGTTCAGGAAGATTGCAATACAGTTTGCAATTTGTAATTTCTCTTTAAGCTACCTGCGTGTTTGTGTGATTCTATCCCAGAGTTGGGATTGCTGTCCGGAGAATTCCCTTTTAAAGCGTGTAGCCAATCAAAATGGCATTGCAGTGCGTTACTAGAAAGTTACTTTAACAACGCTTGTAAAAGGTTGGTATTGCTTTGGAGTGTTCTTTCTGCTGCAAAATAGGTACTGGCTGATTAAAAAGATTTCAAGAAGTATATTGGAAACTTTGGGTTTCTTCTCAGCTATTACTTGTTGCAGTCATCCTCTTTGCTTGGTTCTCTTTGATTTAAAGCAATAAATACGCATTTGTTAGAATGTTTGTATGTGGAAGGCTGAAATCTCTGTAATGCACAGTTTTCACCTTGGAGGCTGCGTGCGTTAAGCTTAGGAGACATCCACAGTGGTGTGATAGCCCCTTTCTAGTCCTGGTTTTTGTTTCACAACAAAGTGTTTCTTCAGCCAAAAAATGAAGCACAGGTGGGGAAAAAAGCTGTAGCTAGATTGCAAGAGAAAGTGGCAAATATAAGGGATGGGAAGGTTGTCACACCTGCTTGACCACTGAGGGAGTATTTCAGGCTGTATTCTCTTTCTCTGTCAGTATATCAACAATTTCATTCATTTCTTTCATCTTAAATACTGTAAGGAAATGAAAGCGTTGGCAAAATTTTGAGTAGATGTCTGAAGGACATCTCAACTCTGACTGTCACCCTGTGTGAATCACTCGCTTTTAAAGGTCCTGATCATTTGGGGGTTTTTTTAGACAGAACAGTTTCCTATTTTCCAGTCTTTTCTCATATATGGCAAAGCAGGAAAGACGGCTTTTGAGTGAAAGCCGTGACAACCAAAGCCATCATGAAACCTGCCTCTAGCCAGAACAGAGGAGGAGGGGGTGTGCATTTGCTTCAAACCCATATTCCCTCTTGCATTCCCTTTTTCTTTCCTAAGCAGAAGGTTTGCTTTATAGTCATAAGGAAATCGTCAAATGGAAACATTGGAGGTGACTTCACAGAAAAGGGAATGGGAGTTGTGCCTTTGGATCCCTTCAGGGAACGCAGGATACTGAACCCAAGTCTTCCATTTTCTGGGTGGGAGCTCTAACATTCTTACTTTGACCCTATAACAAGGCTCAGGAGCAGCAATGTTTTGAGAGAAAATATCAAATACTAGTGCCTTTTCTGTAGAGCGTGATTGTAATGCTACATGGGAAACTTTCTAAAGACAGGCCTGATCATCTCAAGGAGATATATGAGGATCTCCGTTTTTGCTTCTCTAGGGTTTCTGTGTTAGTGCTGAGCTGTTTAGCTCGGTCACAACTGCCGTGTCCCAAGGCGTGGGAAGTGGTACAGCTGCAGGCAAGGAACGGAGTTTGGGATACAATAGCGTCCTTAGGAAACACAGACCCGTGTGGCTGCAGCCTCGCACTTGCCAGGAGTTTTCAGGAAATCAGTTTGGCTTTACCTTCCTACTACTTCATACTTCTGTGAACCCAACCTTCCATGAGGTGTTTAACAAGTGTCCTTACCACGGCATTTTTCTTCCCTGTCAAGTTGCAGTGTTTTAAAAGTGGAGACCTCTGTGGACCCTCCAGACAGCCCTTCAGGCGACTTTACATGTACTTTTCTGGGGCAGGTTGCACTCACACTTTACCAGATATAAGTAAAACTTCCTGATTTTTACAGCAGGCAGGCAATCAGGCATGAAATAAGAGAGCTGCCTCAGCTAACTCTAGCAGCAGAATCTAGATATCTTGCTTTTTCTGCTGTTGCAAAGGTCATCTTTAAACATTGTGGCCTTTTAGTATATCTGCGTCAACTTTACTTCAATGAACTCCTTATTTTTCCTTTTGATGCAGAAGAAAACATTGGTAAGAACGAGTATTGCGAATATTTTATACTATTCCTAAATTTCATCACAGGAGTCTGAGAATGTTTGCTAATCTCCTTGAAAATAGAAATACTATCATTTAGGGACTCTTACAAATGAAGCAGGCCATAGAGCCCAGAGTCTGGAGTAAGAGCAGTAGCTGCTGTTCTCAGTGTGGGGCGATGGTGTCCCAGGTAAAGCCTGGCTGGTGGTAGCTGTGTATTGGTAATCTGCTCTATCAGAACGCTTTCCAGAGTGTGCTTCCTGGCCCCAATCTTGATCACAGCATCAAGACTCTGCGTTTGAGCTGCATGCTCTCTGTGTTCCTGCAAGACCATCTTGCAACAATATTATTCCAACTTCTGATTTGCATGGCTTGACTTAGTTTGCTTTGAAATGGAGAAAGGCTTTTAAGATACAGTACTGAGCATTGATTGCTGTGGGTTTGTTTTCATCTGGGTGCATCCGTTTGAAGCTCTTTAAGTCGAATGGGAACGATCAACACCAGGAGTATTGGTGGTTTTGAGTGCGGGTTGAGGCACACTGTTACCCAGAAGATGACAGCCAGGGAATTTTAGCCAGCCGTTTCCCTGGGTGGAGTTTTCTTGGGCATCTGTTTCAGTAGCACACAGCATGTGTTGAGTTTTAAAGGTGAAACTTCAATTCAGTTTGCTTTGTTGGCCCGTCATATGAAACGTTCTTCTGTGTGCCCTAATGAACGTAGTTAATATTTTATAGCTTTATTTGCCTGTAGTGTCAAGCTTCAGGAGTGTAATTGGAAATGTTATGAACCGCAGGAGGAAGCCTGCATTTTATACAGCTAATTCCAGTCGTTTTGCACTTTCTATCTTATTGCAAAGCTTCCCTTCCAACTCCCCACTCCAGTAACAGCTTTTAAGCTTTTAATCAGGTAGCAGAGGCAAAAAAGTTGTATTCTGTATGTGCACAGAACTACAGATCTGCAGATGAGAAGCTCTGAAAGTGGCACACTCCTTACTGTAAGTAAGACACAAATGCAAACCCACGTGATTATAACTCGCCATGAAAACGCATCCCAAGGAACGTGTGTTACCTGCAATCAGAAAAGCTGTCCCAATGTCGTGTATCAGGATAAATGAACAATGAAGTCATTCCACACAATGTTTTACTATGCCTGGAGGAAGCCTTTGTGATCCTGAATGCTGTAGAGGAGGTCGTGGCAGGCTGTGTTGGAGCTGTTAGGTATGGAGGAACCATCCTGCTAAGTGATGTGTCTGAAATTTGGGGGGCGGGAAGGGGTGTGTGAGGGGGTGTCCAGAGTGATATTATTTAACTTTCTTTGTTGAGACCCCTGCCTACCTTCCGGGATAGCCATTCAGGTCTTTCGTTATCTGGTTATGGCTATATTTTTATTAAGCATAAATAAGCCACAACATATTTTACCAAAACACGTACAGGTATCACTCTCTGCACTGGCAGGTTTCCATATCAGTTGATGATTTGAAAGCAGAGCTGAAACCAGGTGTTAAATCAACCCTGCCTAAAAAAAAGCCTGCAGAACGTTCTTCTGTTCAAGTGACCAAGTTACAGATCACAGCATGGATCACATGAAGAGTGCACTTCCCGAGTTCAGGATTTCAGAGTTCAGCAGGTCGTTGTTGAAGTTTGACAAGGCGAAGCTAAGTCGCCAAATGTATGAGAACTTGGAAAAAAAATGGATAGATGTAATTACAGTCACGCTCCAAAAAGTAAATGACTGCGGACTGCTGCTTCAGAATTAGGTAATTATTTTTTTCAAGTTAGGCATCTGAAAATATTTGTGGACATGATGTTATTTAGTGGATCTACTTACTTGCTAAAGTAAGTTACTGAGAAAACCCTGTGACCAATCTAGAAACCCCAATGAATACAAAAGAAGGTTTAATTCCTTGGATTTCTTCATTCAATATTTTTTTGAAAATCAAGATTCCAGATCTGGAATGTGCTGTCAGGGAAGTACTGTATACACCCATTTCCTGAGGGAAAACCAGGCATTCTGATACATTCGTGTGCTTCCCTCACAAATTCTGAGTATGTAAAGTCAAGGTTCTATTATTTTAAATGTATTACCTTCAGAGTTACAAAAGAAATTGTCAGATTTGTACTGAAGGTAGTAACAGCAATATTTAGGTGCCCCTGCACTGAAGACTGGTGTGTCAACGAGAGGTACCCACGCTAAAGGGAAGTGTGAAAGAGCCAGCTTTTGATCTCCTGCAGACCAGTTACACAGGGCTCCTCTGGCATTGCCTCTCTGCCGTCCTGCCAGCCCTCAGGATTAGTGTGTGAAAACCTGTACTTAGAGCCTTTCGTGTTCAGTAGATTGAACGGATTTCTTGGTCCCCTGCGATTACCGCCTCTGGTTAGTAGTAAAATTCCAAGTGCTGCTGTTTTCCTCCTCTGTAGTCAGTGCATGTTATTGCTCTCCCCTTGGGCATCCCCCGGACTCCTCACGTGTGGGAATTGCAGAGCCTGGAGGGTTGTGCTGAGAGCAGAAGGTGTTCTTGCTGTCAGCCAGACTTGGAGGGAGACCACTGAGACATTCCAGGATTTGGGTTACACAAAACAGGTTACCAGCAAGCCAGGCAGCTCTTGAGAAATTTTTTTTCATGCTAATATTTCGGAAGCAACAGCTCATATCCTCTCTGTTTCATAGTAGGATTTTGTAAGATTCAGATTTGAAATAAACAGCTTTTCTTTTTACTGTTACTCAAACAAAATGCTGTTTCTTAAGGCTCTGAAAAGCTACAGGAGGGATAGGTCCGTACTATCAAGAGTAGTACGTAACTGTTCCCATTTTGTTCAATAACTGGGAAATTCAGGAAGGGGATGTGTGGGTGGCTGGAGGTGTACATGCATATGGGGATTTGATCTCATTTGATAATTTTTAGTACTTCAAGAAGCTAATAATACTGAGAATTTGATTGGTGTTGAATTCTTAGAGGAGAAAAACAGCAGAGGAAAAGAGAAGAACTTTTGCCTTCGGTTCTATCTTGTGGGGTGAGGTTGTTTAGGAAGTGCTCAGCTGTTGTCTCTGATACTAACTCTCCTTCTTCCTTTGTTGCCTGGTCAACTTTGCTTCAATTACTTTTTTAATACTAGATCTTTCAAACATTACTCAGTGTCACCAAACAGAAAAACACATTTTGGCAGCTTTAGCCCTGTTGAATGTCATGTGCTCACGGCCTTCACGGCAGGAGAAGAACATCCAAGCTCACAGTCCTGCAGTGGTGCTGGCACCTTGTTTTGTGCCAGAGTTAGAGCCAGGTCTTAGTTTTAGCTCGTCAAAACTCTGTGTGTTGCACAGTGATAAGGCAGTTATACTGAAAATAAGAGATATGTGACCACCAGAAGCAAAGAAAGACATGAAAAGAATCATCAGTAGAGTTAAGTCATAGTTAAACCTACAATTTAAGTTGATAGCACATGGACAAATACTTCCAAAGAGAACCCCTAGGGTGGATATTTGTGTGTGTAATCCCAAACGGGAGGTTTGTTAGCCTTGTTGTAAGGAGAAAGAGGCACAAAATATCCGTGGTTGGTAGGTAATAAGGCAGTTTTTAGCGTGATGGAAGGAAATTGGAGCCATCTTCAAGTGCTTAAAATTGCATGAAGAAGCTTGTGCGTTGCGTGCGGTGATAAATAAGAAAATCTCCAAATGCAAAGTGCGGTGAAAATACGTATAGACAGCTCTTGCTCCAGATGCCTAAAACAGCTTCAACATCGAGTGGCTTTTTATACCCTTACCATTGCTATTGTTTGCAGAGCTCTCACTTAGGATCAAGAGCACTAAATCGAAAGCCAGGATAGCCAAAGCACAGGTGATTGGCTTTTCAGATGAGCATGACTTAGGGAGCGCTGTGCTTATTAGAAAATCAAGTGTGTTTCTCCAAGGAAACCTTCAGAAACCTTTCTGAAAACCTTCAGAAAACAGGCACTTGGAAAATGTCCCTTTGTATAATTGGGCTAAGAAACCTCGTTGCAGTGGTAGATCTTGAGACTGCAAAAATTAGAGTCCAAGCTTGTGAAAACACAACCAACAATTGCTTTTTTGGTTGTATTCCTTTCAATGAGGTCTTTCTACGTGTGCAGTAGACTATGTAACAGAGTTACTGTTTTGAAGAAAATAACTCATTTCTGACTTGTCTCTTGTATTGTTTTGTGTGAAGTGCTCGTGGTTTGGTTAGATCCTCTCCGAGCAGCGAGATGGACTAGACAGCCTCCCAACAGCTCTTTGGCAGGATGATCGGCTGTTGCTGGCCTGAGGAGTGATGGAATTGCACACAGAGAAAGAACTGCCTTGGTGAGGAAGAATTTGCCACAGTGGAGCATGGGTGGATTTGAATCTGGGAATACACAACAGAATAGAGAGCAGCTAGTTCCACAGAAATCCAGACAGCACAGCCCTTGCCTCCCCAGTGAGATCTTTATTTCCCTGTGCTGCGAGTGGCAAATCGGAACACTGGGTTTGCACTGGCCTTGAACTGGTCAGGAGAAAACACGTGTGGATTTAGTGTGGATTTCTGGTAGCTCAGGTGTGAATGCGGTGGTACAGGTGCAAGCTGGAAGACAATCTATATAGGAGGAAAAGCTGCAGCGGGTAAAAAAGACTTGATTCACGTTGGTGAGAGGAAGAAGAGATTACTTCTGGATTCTGTAAAGATAGCTGCTTGAATTTTTTTCAGGGCCTTGGCTACTTGAAGTCATCCCAACAGGAAAGGGTTTGGCCACACAGGCCAGGAGGAGATGCCGCGGTAAATGCAGGTGGACAGTTACGGACGTCTCTGCGTTTGGTTACCTGCAATTCGCAGCACTATAAAGGCATCTCTGTGAGGGTGGGATGGTACTTTGCCTGCTGTGGAGGGACCCTGCCATAAGGGGGGAGAAATCAAGAGCTGTTTTCAGAACTGGAGGCCCAGAGTTCCTGTGTTCCATTTTCCTGCCTGGAATATTCACAGAGTGAATGCCACAGAGGTGGCAATACTATGAACTGGTTGTTAGGATGTTTTAAAAAGAAACCAAGGCCTCCTGATTACTCCTAGTAGCCTCTATAGTCATGTACACAGATGGATAAAAAGATGCTTTGCAGTAATACAATTTTCAATTTAATCGTAACACTTAATTTTCTTCTAAATGCATTTACTTACAATGCTGCTATAGAATCGATATCTTGTGTTGCTTCTCTGCTCACCATCCCGATATCAACTCTGTCTTGCAATGATAAAAACATTTGCAAGCAGCCGTTGAAGGAAAAGATCAACTGTTTTACTAAAATATCCTGCATAGCTAAGTGTATTACTAAGTTGGGGGGAGCTGTGGGAAGGTGAGGACTCGAAAAGAAATAATACTGCCATTAGTTAAGAAGATCATATATGTTAATTTTTGTTTTCTTGGTGCTTTAGAGTTTCTTATGCACATATCAATGACAAAAAGGGTTGAGGAATTCCACAAAGGACATGTGTTACAAGAGTAATTAAGTTGTAAAAGTGTGTTTTATTTCATGTTAGATGTGAGAAACTAAGGTTTGTGGCAGGAAGCACCTTCAGTAAAGGAGAACCTGCATTTGGCACAATACGGTGTCCTTTTCTTGCTTTCCTCATAATGAGCAGATACAAATATTTTGAATTACCATAATTGAAAATGAGTAAAAGGAGACTTCAGATTAATGAAGCAAATGTATTATTTCGGCTCCTAATCAGTAAACCTTTTACATATAATTAATCACGTTACACTTGTTCATGGTTAACAATTGCTGTAATTGTTAACTTTAATTTAAAATGAGAAAAAGAAGCTGAGATTTGACATTTAGGATACACAAGTTTTGGAGATCAAGGTTATCAGTCGGTTTTGTGCAAATGCATATAAGCATTGGGAATTCACCAGAAAGTTTTATTTTTCATTTGTGTCTTCTGGTATTTCATGGGGGATTGGGAAAATACATAAACACTTCACCTGCAATTCATGTCAGATATTTTCCAATAAAGATGTCAAATAAATAGTTTTGAATAACTTGAGTATATATTGAAGCTATTGAAACAACAGGTCAGCGAAACAACTGGCAATGAGGAAAAATATATGAACTGATTTCCAGGGGGAAAAAAAAAAATGATGGAGAGAAACAACAAAAGAAAGTTGTTTATGTTTAATAGCCCCAAATTCTTTTACATCTTGCACCTTAAAGGCAAAAGAGACTATAAATGTCAATGTTGCTGATCCAGACAGTAAGTGCGATGTCCTGTCCTAGGGCCTAAGTGTTACCCCGTGCTGTGGCTCATGCTTGTCTTGCACCTTTTAAAGTGAGGTGCTCAAACCAGTGCTGCTCTTCTCTGGGGTTTTTAGATGATATTGCTTATTACCTGTAGCAGAGGAGAACAGTCTTTGTATTTGCGAGGCTGGCATGGGCACAGGGCAGCATACGGTGTGTGAGCAGTTTCTGTGGCTTTCTGGAAATGAAGCCGTGAGCCTTTCAGACTTACGGACGCACACCAGATGCCAGGTATTGAATGTGCTTGTTGCTGTTCGCTGATCTACATGTGTAGCCAGCTATGTTGTCTTCTCATGGAATTTCAGCGTGATTGCCAGCAGTTTTAGTTTGTCAGGTCTCATTTCTTGTAGGGTTTTGAATTGCTTGTGATAAGCGTGTTTTGAACACTGTCCACTCTCCACTATATTTGAGAGCCAGGTGTCTTTTTTTGGTCAGTAAACTTTACCAAGGTTTGCTGCTCCACTTTTGGGTCACTTTCTGTGAGAAATTTGATTCTGTTTGTCATCAGGGCTTCTAAAACTTCTGATATTATTTCCTCTTCGGCTTTGTATTTGCTATGTTTATACTTCGTACTTGTATCTTCTGTTTAAGTCATTATTGGTATGTTTCCTTTTTTTTCTACATTGAGAACATTATTTGGAGCAAGGTTCCTTGACAGAGTATGTTCCTATAGTTAGGCACTTTGCCTGAATTAAAAGAGAACACTGGAAATAGCAAAATCCTTAGAACAAGCCTCTCTAAAGATGCAGTTCCCAAATCCCAGGCTCTGGTAGCTAGTATCCTCAACTCCTCAGCTTCTGCTAGACTAGAGCAGAAAGACTGGATATAAAGAACAAAGTATTCCTGGATTTTGTGGTTTTTCTTGTTTTGTTTTTTTTTATTTCTTGTTTGTTTTACTTTCATCTAAAAATAGAAACATCTTCCTTTTATGTAGTTCGTATTCATAGCAACTGAGGATGATAGTTGGTTCAGACTTAGGCCACGGGGGTCAAATGAAATTGTATGTAGAGGGGACAAGAATTCCTTTAGGTCAGAGATGAAGATCTGTTTGTAATTGCTTTGAGAACTATAAGAACAAGTAAAGTTTCTAGGCATCTCTGAGGACTACCACCTCAAAACTATTGAAGGAAGGCTTTCAGGAAGATTTGTCAGTTCAAAAAATATTAAAAAGGGGTATTTTTGGATGTTGAAAAATGTTGATCTCCAAAGTAAATTAACTAGAACCAAAGTTCAGCCCTGTAGAGAGCAAGGGGAGCAGTTGACAAGTCAGAAGCAAGTGGAGGTAA
>VZZY01017942.1:0-21114 GCA_013400335.1 Eurystomus gularis
TTGTCACATCCCTGGAAAAACGTGAAACAGTATTTTTACGTTAACTTTTCCTGCAAGCTTCAATTGCACCTCCCCTGTATACACTTCAGGTTCCAGTTCTCCACTCGCTGATGCACATTAAAACATCTGCCTGCAGAATCTAACAGCGTCACGGAGATTTATTCCAGCAGTTTTCATCTTACGCTACACAAATCACACTATCACCTTTCAGAGAACTGCTTACTCACAGGTTTGGTGAGAGGGGTTTGGTTTGGGTTGGTCTTTTTTAATTTCTGACAGTGACCATTGACCAGATTCCTCTTCACTTGCACACCAGCTCAATTAGAAGCCTGTATTATTAAATTTTAAACAGTGATCCAAAAGCAAGAGATGACAAGACAGATCTTGAACAGATGTAAAATCTTGTATAAAAAAAAAAGGAATGTTGGCATAGTAAGTGCTTGAATAAACCGCATCTACATTCAGACCAATACCAGTTGTTAACTTTTTGCTATTTTAGCTACTATAGCTTCTCTAAGGCAGATGAAAGTGTATTAATCGTGGACTTAAAATCTCAAAGTTGGCACACTCACTGTAATTGGTATCCCACTACACTTAATTTTATAATCCTTGCTTTAGACTGTCCCTAGAATGGAAATTCCTGTTGAGTTCTGATGCTTAATACTTTGCATTTTGGCAACCAGGTAAATATTCCACACATGAAATTAGTACTTACGTACAATCCTTCCTATGTACGCTTATGTCTTAAGTGTTAAGAGCATGTAAAAATCCAGATTTGTTGTGGTGGCTAGTTGTATATTTGTCTTTCTAACACGAAGTGGTAATTGTTTGGGCATCTTTGCTTTCAATACCTTAGATAAAATCATAATTCTAACACTTGAAGTACAGCAAATTATTGCAAATGCAGAATGTTTTCGTGCCGTCAGTCCTATTAAATCAAGGTTGGTTTTATTTACTTGCTTTGACTAAGCCACTTCTCAATTGCATTCTCGTACTTTTTAGGTTCCTTTAACCAGTCTTGATGCCACCTAAGGTGGGCGATAACATTTGAGTAGTTCTGACCCAAGCTTTGTTTCCAGCTAATAAACTGTCTTTTGTTATACTCATGAACAGAAGAAGAAACCTTTGGGTAGTTTACTACAGAGCGGAGTATTTTGTCCAAAGAATGTACAATTACTGGGAATTTTATGGCAACATTCGTTAGCTCATCTGGATCATCAGAAAGGTCTGGAACAAACAAAAAGTCTAGTTAAGAGCCAAACTGCTTTTAAGTAAACCAGTCAGTCAGAACACAAAAGTTGTACATACCGAACAGCTGTGGAGGTACTGAACGGCCGTCCGAGTACGCGATGTACTTCCACTTGTCTGTGCGAAGCATGTACGTGGAAGAATTCACGTTGCATCCGTGGAACTCACTCAACACCCAGGAGGGCCGAGGTGACACCTCGGTGGGTGATGCTTCACCTTCGGCCTTCCCACGTAGCAGTGGAATAAGCGAATACCCACTGAGGTTCTGCGGCACCGGAATTCTGGCTATATCTAAGCAAAGGTACACAAAGTCAAAATGCTACTGCAGTTACTGTGATTGAAAAAGCCTGAAGTAATGCTACAGGTGTCTGAACAGAAATGCCGTTATAATAATAAAACAGGCACTCATTCTCCTTGTAGAGCATAAGAATGCAAAAATATGCAAATAATAAGGAAACACCTTTAAGGATCTCTCCAAGGTCAGCTGCCCACCATCTTGATCACAAGCAGTGCCAGCTACATCTAATTCACTCTTTAACAGGTATTAAAACTGACTGCAATAGCCTCCCGTGATGGATGGTGCCTTTTAAATTTTTTTATTCATGATTTTATAACCTTCTCTTCTGTTCTGACTACCTCAGACAAGAGGAAGAGGTTGTCACAGCATGAAAGGACCATTCCTTTCTTTGATAATAACTGCATTAGGCTCTTTACCTGAGGGACATGCTTTAGTGGTGACCTGGCACTGCTGGGTAATAACTGGACTTGATGATCTTAAGGGTCTTTTCCCACCTAAAGGATTCTGTGATGATAGAACCACAGAACGGTTTGGGTTGGAAGGGATCTTAAAGATCAGCCAGGTCCAACCTTCCCCACCATGGGCAGGGACACCTCCTACTAGACCAGATTGTGCAAAGCTCCATCCAACCTGGCCTTGAACACCTCCAGGGATGGAGCATCCATTCTTCCCTGGACAACTTGTGCCAGTGTCTCACCACCCTCGTAGTGAAAGAACTTCTTCCTAATTTCCAATCTAAATGTACCCCCCTTCAGGCTGAAGCCATCACCCCTCGTCCTATCACTACAAGCCCTTGTAAAACGTCCCCCGCCAGCTTTCTTCTAGGCCTCCTTCAGATACTGGAAGGCTGCAATGAGGTCTACCCAGACCCTTCTCTTCTTCAGGCTGAACAACTCCACCTCTCTCAGCCTGTCCTCACAGCAGAGGGGTTTCAGACCTTGGGCTAATTTTTGTGTTTTTCATCTCATCTCCGGATATATTTACACTCTAATTTCTGTAGCAAACTATTAGGTATGAAGGCTAGCAAGGATTATTCACATCTAAAACACACCTGATTGGTTTTGATGACCTGATTTTTTAATAATAAATAATCCTATATACAATCACTCACTGTAATTGTGTTGATGACAGTAACGGGAACATCATCAGCTCCTTTATTTAATTTTTACATCCTTTTTTTTGTGTTTTATGTTAAGTCCACATGGATGCTCCACAGACAAACTGTTATCTCCTGTTGTGTTACTACATTGCCTCATGAAGTGGAGACGTAATTCTGACTATAATACAATTTCATAATAATAATAGTCACTGGGGAAAAAATATATTCATTTGAAATGGCTTAACTCACCAAGCATAGTAGGATATATATCCACAAGAGATACCATATTTTGTATTTGCCGCTGTTCTGTTACTCCTGGCCCCATAACTAAAAGAGGAACATGGGAACTTCCTTCATACATGCTCATTTTATAGAACTGCCGGTGTTCCATTGCAAGTTCTCCGTGATCTGCAGTGAATATAACAACTGTTCTTTTAAGAAGCCCAGTGTCTCTCAGAGCGGAAATAATTTCACCTGCAACAAGAAAAAGATACTGAAAAGGATACATTCAAAATATTCCATCCCACTTCTGCCCCTGCATGAGGACTCCTAGCTGGAGCGTGGGAAACTCCTCTCTCTGCCACAGGCTGCATTTTTGCTGTCATCGTTTTTGTTTAATTTGTAGCATAACTAATAATAGTTGTTTCAACAGCAGTAAAACAGGGCAGCAGAAGCCCTGATACTAGATTTACGGTGAAGGACCCTTGACATCATCCACCTTACACATAACTGGTGGAAGTTTCTCCTTCCCGTGCCTACATGCCCAGAGGAGCCCACTGCACATACATTTCTGCAATGAAGACAGAGCCAAGACAAGAGAAGTCTGCAACTAAGCAAAGCTGTTACACACCTTTCATGTTAAGTCACTAAGATGATTCTTGCTCAGGCTAGTTAAAAACTTAAAGTATGTTACTGAATTAAATCCCCGTGCAATACCTTCATTCCATAAATCTGTCAGGCTCCTGTTGATCTCTTTTCTTTCATAAGATGTGGAAGAGTAATTCTGTGTGTTTTAAATTACTTTATCATTCTGACATTGCTAAAAAGACTAGCTTATTTATTGATGAATTTACTATTAGAATGTCAGGCAATGCTTGTTTTTTCATGGTCACTTTCCAAATGAAGAAATAAAATACTGTAAATGAAGACCAATTTGCATTATAATTTTTATGTACCTAGACCTTACTGCAAACTAGGAAGAATTCTGAATGCCCAATTCTTTTTTTTTGTTTCTTAACTTTCAGTAGTGTGTTGCTAAGGGAGACTTCAGAGGTCTCCTTATTGTTTAGCTCTATGCGTAGTAGCTGTTATCCAGTCTATGCATTTGAAATCAATCTCCAAGGCAACTGCTTATGCCCTAAAATTTACCTTTCCTTCCACCCCTGCTTCGCTAGTCTGTCCCCTTCACAATTGTTCCCATTATTTCAGCTAGCACTTAATCAGAGAGTATTTAAGTTCCTCTTGTTCCTCAAGGAACATTTTGCTGCAGTTATTGGGCTTTTAGAGGGTTTCTGACTGGTGGTTGTGATCACTTTGAGATCACAATGCTCTGATCTCACCTTGCAATAGCCTTTAAAAGCTATCCAGCTATTTATCACAGATTAAGCAACATCCATATGACTTACTCCCAGATCTTCTTTTTCCAGAAGACCAGCTCTGTCAGCATTTTCTGAAAAAAATCAGAATACGAAAACCCACAGTGTAATGCAACATTACCTACCCAGCATGGCATCTGTCTCTGCACACATAGCATAATAAAATGCTCTAATATCTCTCACTTCTTCCTTTGTAAACTCTCCTGTGCAGTTCTTGGTGTAAGATGAGTAATAGTCTACTGGATGCATCTCCACAAGAGAAGACCACTTGGGAATTTTAATAGCTTCATAAGTGACCTAAAAATAAGAGGAAATTAACATTACTTTAGCGACTGAATTAAATATTTTTTTAAAAAACAGATTTAGCTTACAACTTTTAAACATAAATTCACAGTTCTCAGTTTGTGGTCCACAAAACACCTGCTGCTTATCTGTTACGTGGTGCTGCTACCTCCTCCACACTTCCCCTCTGCTTCCACAGGTATCAAGACATTTTAAAAGACAGCTATAAAAATCAGCTGGAAAATAAGGCTAGGAGCCAGAAATATGTGGTTTACCAGCTGATGTCTTTTTTTTCAGAGAGATACCACAGAACAATCTTCTAGAACTGTACTGCAGAGTAAGAAATACTGGCATAGTGTCTCATTAACTGTAGCATAACTATAAACCATATGTAGCAAAAAGATCAGGTGTTACACGAACCTACAGAAGAAGCAGGAAATTCACTTAGTCTGGGAAGGTCTCCAGGACAGTGGATGACAAGGCTTGACATCTTGATTCAAATAATTCACTACATTAGTGTGGTTTTCTAATACTTTTCTATTTGTTTCTACAGATATCAATCCATTTATTTACAAAGTTTAAGAACATTTTGAAACTGGGAAGTAGGAGCCAATTACAAATAATGCTGGATTTGTATATTCAGACTGGCATGCTCACAGATACTGCGTGCTGCAGTACCAGCTTGAGAGCCTGAAAAGTTTGACATACACATTTAGCCTAGGCGGTCATATTTGTACACATTCCCTTACGTTAAGTGCTGCATTTAACACAGTTAATTACTTCTGTGTTGCTGACTTAGAGCACAAATTACCACTAAGCAGAGAAGACAAGCTCAGTACGGAAAACTTCTAATAAATAATAAAAACACACCTGTTGTCCTCATTGACCGCTGAAAATCTCCTCTAACAGAGCTGAGGCCTAGATGGTGGCACAGGAACTCTGGTACCTGTGAAGTACCTCCCTAGGGCTGCAGCCACAGCTCCACTCCTGGGCTGGCCCCTGACATGGGCTGCATTTGGTTATTTTAAGCAGTTATTTAACCAGACACTTATAGTCCAAGGGGCTCCATGCAGCAAAAGAGCAATCAGGCCAAAGCTGTCCCTTGAAGCATTAAATCTCTGTTTATTGGTGTTAATCCCTGTTTGTTGGTGTAGTAATTTAAGTCGCAATCCCTGCTGAATCCAGTTTGGTTTTGCCCCAAAGTGTGGCACGGGTAGCTAAGACCTGTCTGGGGAGCTACCAGTGTAGTGTTTGCCCATTGTGCTGGTTCAGCCATCACCATTTGATGCTGCCATCAGTTCCCTGATCACACAGGCCAACACTGAACTCAGCAACATCCCTCACAAGTCTTCTCTCAGACAGTCCTGCCACAGGTTCCTGTGGGCCCAGCTCCTCCACTGCCCACTGTGGTGCCAGCATCATCTGCTGGACACAACGGACAGAGATGGCTCCACTCTCATGGTGGAAGGACACCACCATGAGAGCTCAGCAACATGCAACCAGCCCCAACAGAAGGCACACCCAACAGGGAGCTCCTCCAAATGATCAGCTCCTGGTTGATACAATCCTGGCCTCACCCACCAGCCCAACCGCAACCACCTGGGTGAGGGCAGAGACACAGAGCCACAGGTGGGCCAGGTTCTGCCTCTGGAACATGAAGCCAACAGAAACAACAAAACATTCTGCTGGGTTGTGACTCATCCACAGGTCAACTCCAGCTCCAGGCCCACAACTTGAGCCCCAGCACTTCACTGCCTCTCAAGCACATAGTGTATCCTTGACCACCAGTGCTGTCATGACCATGTGTTCCAATACCCACAGAATTCCACCTCCCACAACAGTCAGCATTCTCTCTTGAGTTATCTAGCAGATGATTTAAGTCATCTGAACAGCTGGCAAGACTGCATGAGTCGAAGTGCCCACAGGAATAAAACCCAGCTTTGCAATAGTCAAACAGGGGTACCAAATCTAAGTTTCCTTGGGCCCTGCAGAAAATACGCTGCAAGAAGAAATAATGGAAGATAAAATATTAGCAGACAACTGCTTCAGTCATCTTCCTACACTGAAGGTCTTTGGCTAAAGTCACAGTTTAGACTCTCAAATGGTTATTTATTAGTTGCTTAAGATACAGAGGCAGGAAAAACTGTCCCTCTCCATCCATGATTTGTCAGAAGACAGAACCCTTCTAGAAGTCTACAACCTAGTTTCAAGGGTTCACAAAGTCATAATCCCTTAGTCCCTCTGTTGTACCTCACAGCCAGCAAAGAAGCCACATGGCCTGAAGGAATGCCAGCTTGTGCAAAATACAGGGGAACATCTGCCTAGCAACACAGGGTTTCATAAAGATACCGTGTTGATATACCCATCTGTATTAGCTCCCCAGTAAACATGTAACTTAATACAAGTTCTTCATCTATGCGCTCAAAATTCTTAATGAGATTGATCTGTGTCATTTTCAAAGACTGCTTCTTCCACGGCCAAAACATAGACACATTCCAGAAGAATCAGGTGATGGTCAATACACAGTATCGTGTGGTTCACATAACCCAGTATTTATATGCAGTGGTGCAAAGGACTGCAGCAAACTATGGAGTTTAAGTATTCTAACTGGACTAAGGATGATAAAAATTTGCCTGAGATGCTGTAACTGCCTGCCACTTGAAAGAAAAGTACCCCCCCACTTCCCAGTACAGATCTAACCCAGCAACCACCACCTAGAAAATTTTCCTTAATATCAAAACTAGATCTTGCTTTTTGCAAATGAAGGCTTTTTCCCCATGTCCTTCTCCCCACAAACTTCTCCTCTCTCCTAGAAGAAAAGAACCCACAACCCTCACTCTCACAAAGAAACCCACATTTCTCAACCTTTGTATATCCTTTTTTTCTATGTCTTTGTACTTCTGTCGTACCTAGATAAAGAGATTCTGCAGTTCCCCAGCAGAAAAGACCAAGTGGGTTCTATAAATTGCATTATGGGTTGGGTCTTTTTTCCTCAAAGTAAGCATAAAGTCTTTTCAAACCTAATTCTCAGTTCTAACTGCAGAGAATCTTAATGCCTTTATGCAGTGAGAGCTGTTGTAACCCCTTTGATATTTTTATGACAGATAATGGCACCTGGACACCACACAAGACAGTGAAAAAATATTTACTGCTTCTTCAGAAGGGAGTGCTGTTAGCTTTCCACGTATGGACATACTGGGACTTTTCTGTAGTCTAAAAACACTGAAAAGCTACAGTAACACAGAAAGAAGTTGACAGAAAAGAGATACTTCTGCTGTGCCTTACTACTTAATGTTCTAGGTTCACAAAGCAGGAAAAGTCAATCTCTCACTATTAAACTCAGATAGAATGATTACATATAGCATTACTTATAACAAGCACAACACCAAATGTAATAAACTATGAACCTCATACCTTTACTGAAAAAAAATTACAGCTAAGTATAGCAGCCATTTAATTATCCATTTAATCTGTTTCTAGCAACTGAAGTCCAAATTTCTTTATTGATTCAGTGACTACAGCTAACAAACCCTTTCCTACAACAGGGAGAAATTCTTTACTTATATTTGTTTAGCCTTAAATCAGAAATCTAACATCTCATCCAAGTACTTTCTTACTGTGTACTGAAATACCAAGACGAAAATACCAACTGTGACTTGAAAAAATCCCAAGGAATAAAATACTGTGCACAGTTATAAGTAAATGTATATTTAAATTTCATCTTCACATCCCTTTTCGAGCCAATAGGGAGATGTTAAAAATGTAGAGGCTCCATGATTTTCTCCAGCATAGGGTGATGGATATGGGTGTGGTAAATTCAGTCCCAAGTAAAGAACAAATGGTTGAGTGAGGTTAATGGCTTCCTCCTTTATCCAATTTACTGCTTTATCAGTATTCTGCCAGTCTGCTTCCATCACTCTCACATGCTTCCTGTCACCAGTAAGATTTACCATGGGTCTCCCTTCTTGCCGGAGCAGGAAATCAACATCCCTAGTCCAGGCTTCCACACGGTTACTGAAAATACATACACAAGATATTTACTCACTGGAAAATGTTTTCTTCCACTTTTTCTCAAAAAACAGTTAAGAATTCCTGGAGAACTTCCCCTATGATTCTAGCTGCAAACTATTTGTAATTTGTACATAAAAAAAGACTTGTTATTCAGTTGCTCGATAGCTGTTGTATGTCTATTTTATACCTAAAGCTTCAGCCATTTTTTTCTGTTTCGGAATCTTTCTTATTTAACTTCATGTCAGAGTGGTTCTTCTCACATCTACAAAATGATATTTAGAAATAGCATCTCCATCTTGGTGACCCTGCTCCCCGTTCTGGCATGGACTGAGACTGTATTCATCTGGTGGAGAGGACCTTATGTTTTTGTGATGTGAAAAAGTCCTATGAAAAATAACTTGCCTGGAGAGGCTGCTTTTAGAAGCAATGTTCTGGTTTTGTAATAGTACAATTCATCATTTTTAAACACTATCACTTATGACAAAAATCTATAGGAGTGATTTATCTCATACAATTGCTTTTGATATAGTTGATGAAGGCTATCAAGAAAAGGAAATAACAGAGAAGGGTGTAGAGAAATCAAAAAGGGGAGAAAACAACACAGCACTTTAATGATAAAATGTTTTTGGAACAGATTTTCTAATATCATTACAATTGTTGTTCCTCTAAAATATTGAGAAATCTGAGCTGCAGATGTCCTTGGTTCTTTGCCAGAACTTTACCACAACTGCCACAAACAAGTGTCGGAAGAAAACAGCCTATTTAAGACCTTGACTAATCTTCATTTTGTTCATGGCAATTTCAATATAGCCACAGAAATGACAGAAGAAAACATGAAACTGCTCAAGGGTTGATCACGTACTTTCATTAAAACATAGCATTATTATTGTTTAAAAGCATCTAACCAGTTTTATCCCCAAAGGAATTTTACCAGTGCACTTTTAACCTCCAGAAAAAAACTATTGGGAATGTAACAGTAATTTCTTTTACTGTTCTAACTCCTTGTTTTTGTTCACACTTTTAAGGTAAATAGGCTTAAACAAAACACTTAGAACAAATTAAGGTAGCTGGATGGCCTACAGAGAAAGCATGTTTCATAAACATTAAAATGAAGTTATGGTAAAAGGGGTCAGTGGGTGTGTCAAATTGCATCGAATGTCATAATACTCAAATTATACAGAAAAAAATATTATGTAGGCTATAGGCCAGCCTGACTATTCAATCAGATTTAGGTTAGGATCAAGTTGAAAAAAACAAACATAAACCCTCCTAAACTTAAAAAAAAAAACAAAAACCAAACCCCCAAAATCCCTCTTCAGACCCTTTCCACATTCTGGAGCAAAAAAGATGTTTTGACACATCCAAGAGGAAAACTGATCCTGAAGCACAAGAGGAGAAAAAAATCTGCCAAAATAAGAATCCCCAAAAAGAGAGAAGGAGAGTCAAAAAAGGGGACAATACTAGGTTCAAATCTTGAATTTAAAAAAAAGAACAAGGATTCAATAGGTAAAAGCTTCAGAAATGAATCCACTTTTCAACACTTTCAATAGGACTGAAGGTGGATCACAACTCCTTTACTAGCAGATGGCACTTCAGCAATCGTAAAAAACATAGAAAGGAAAAAAAGCTGATCAATAAAGGATGGGAACACAATAATGCATCACTGAATATAAAGCTAAATGAACTACTGTCACTATTGATCCAGTGAAAGTTATCACATGACAGTCAGTTACTATATCTATTTAAAATTTTAAGTTAAGATGGCCACCAATATTCAAGAGGACACATGGAGTCTTTGACAGGACACAGACATCACGTATTTCACAGTCCAGAGGCCGACAGTCCAGTTCTTTCTGTCTCTGTTACATATTGCTTTGTATGCACCTCCTAGAAACCCTCTTCCACAAATGTCATTATTTCAGAGCTATGAGTAATTATCTTACGAGTAAATCACATTCAAATGGATACTTAATATATTTCACGATGTATTTGCATTTCTAAGGTAAGTAAACTTCTGTCGCTACAGAAATTATTTGCGTTAGCAATGCGCTGTTTACAATATGTTAGGCCAAAGCAGAACAGATTTATGTCACACAAATGTTGCAGCAGAAAAGTTAACAATTCTTATTTTATTAGATAAATACAGGATCAAAGAGCAGTGGTGGCTTTGTCGTTTAAAGAAACAACACACATGCTTAAGAAACGTTTCTAAAGACAGAATCCCGCTCAATGAATCCTGTCCTACCTGAACTGTTCTATATCTCTTAGCTAGTGGCCTTTTTAACAATAAATTAAAAGAGCAGGACATTTCAATTACCTTTGTTAGAACTCTTCTACACTATTTATAAATGACTTGATTGGCTACTTAGGGTTTTTAAATGTCTACACAGATGCCATGCTAGGAATGAGATGTACATTTTTCTCTGACTGAGGAATTGTATTTTCCCTTTTCATTTTTAAAATTAAAAACAGTGTAAGCTGCCATTTTCAAATTCCTCTTGTGTAGGCATAGAAAGGCTGACCTAACCATGTGTTTATTTTCATTTATTCTCAAATCCTACCCACACTTATTCAAACAACAGTGCGGGCTTGATCCTGTTAAGTACAGATCTCAGACTCCCAATGAGGGGAAAATTAGAGAAAAATGTATTAAAAATTTGCACTAGGGAGAACATATGGTAAAGGCCAAGGACAAAAGATTATTAAAAACTGCAACACCAAGGATTTTGCAGTATTTTTCTGTTATCTGTGAAGTGCCTAAGAATTCAGCCTCATGGGACCAAGAGCTATGCAAACATTCATATAAGCAAGCACAAAAAAATTAGAATAACATGATAGCCGATGACTTTTTAGTACATTGTATTTGTTTCATAACAAAAAAAAAATTAAGAATAATGTAGTCTTCAGAAAAAAAACATTCAAAGCAAAGGACAAGAGGTCCAATACCCTATCTTTTCACAGTTAGATGTTAAGTTACTAAGAAGAGCTTCAGACAGAGACAAGGGGGAAACATCTGCTGTACACGAATATGGACGCTGTCTAGTAAAGTAAACAAACATGAAGTTTTTGCTGTGGGTCAGTATTTTACTAATCTTTTACTTCCAGGTATATGGAAAAATAGAGAAAAAGCTTTATGTTCTTTTTTGACAGCCTTAAAATGGAGAGGAAATTATTATCTGGGCCAGATTCTGAAGTGGATGCTATTTATGAAGTATTTTGTAGATAAAAAGGAGTGTGTACACACAACATACTATTAACTACAAATCATAGGATGGTTTGGGTTGGAAGAGACCTTAAAGATCAGCCAAGTCCAACTCCCTGCTGTGGGCAGGGACACCTCCCACTAGACCAGGTTGCTCGAGGCCCCATCCGACCTGACCTTGAACACCTCCAGGGATGGAGCATCCACAGCTTCCCTGGGCAACCTGGGCCAGGGTCTCACCACCCTCAGAGTGAAGAACTTCTTCATTACATTCTAATCTAAATCTAGCCCCTTTCGGTTTGAAGGCATCACCCCTCGTCCTATCACTACACGCCCTTGTAAGAAGTCCTTCCCCAGCTTTCTTTGTGACCTTTGAACTACCAATTGCTCACTTCAGTGGCAGAGGCAAGGAAATTTTAACTCTAACCTGTTTAAAATAAAAGCAAGAGCTACTCTTTATTATTATTTCAATAGTTATTACTCAGGGAGAAAATGCATCTTTATAAAACATACACAGAAGGAAGACGCTGTGTTTTGTCCCAANGCTACTCTTTATTATTATTTCAATAGTTATTACTCAGGGAGAAAATGCATCTTTATAAAACATACACAGAAGGAAGACGCTGTGTTTTGTCCCAACTGTCCAGACACTTTATGCTTATTACTTTTTGAACATAATGTAGTTAGTCACTAAGTGTTTCTAAGTAATTTTCACAAATAGCTGTAATTATAGTCACATTTTTTTAAGTAAAGCTTTACAGCATAGAAAGTACAGCAGTACTGGGTTTGCGTGGCAAGGTTTTGGTAGTAGGAAGGCTACAGGGATGTTTCTGTGACAAGCTTCCCCCATGTCCAATGGAGCCAATGCCACTGTCTCCAAGATGGATCCACTACTTGCCAAGGTCAAGCTCAGGCAGGAGCAGGGAAGAGTGTGAGGAGTCCTCCTCCTGAGGAGGAAGGAGCAGCAGAGACAACATGTGATGAACTGACCACAACCTCCATTTCCCATCCATCCACACTGCTGGGGGGAAGGAGGAAGAGAAAACTGGGAAAGAAGTTGAGCCTTGGAAGAAGGGAGGGGTGGGGGGAAGGTGTTTTAAGATTTGGTTTTATTTCTCGTTACCCTACTCTGATATTGACTGGTAATAAATTAAATAAATTTCCCCGAGTTGAGACTGTTTCATCCATGACAGCAGTTGCTCAGTGATCTCTCCCTGTCCTTACCTTGACACACAAGCGTTTCATTCTATTTCCTCTCCCCTGTTCAGTTGAGGAGGTGAGTGATACAGTGGCTTTGGTGGACACCTGGCATCCAGACAGGGTCAACCCACTGAAACAGTCCAAGTTTGTGAAAATATATGGCCTTCAAAAAACCCAAACACCTCATGTTTTGTGATGGTAGATTTAACACTCAAGTATTGACAAATATGTTTCTTTGTTCCACTTCTCCTACACTGCTACTATAATCAAGCAAGGATGTCTCAAGGCAAGGCAAAAATGCTTTATGAATATCACTTAGGGAGCAATACCAACGATCAAAAATAACTTTCATTCATTGGGTAAAAACACAGTCTTGATATTCACCTTCCGGATACAGGTAAAAGCCCAAGTGCATCTGCAAGGGATATGCTTCTGCGTAACGTTGCAGGACAGACCTCTGCTAGGTTCCTAACACATTCTTTTTTAAATTAAAGCTGCTACCATTTCAATCAGAAACAAAACCCACTTGCCAGACCATTAGATGATTTATTTACTGCTGCTCATTTTATAGCAGGAGAATTTACCTGATTACCTTACTGAATGATGTCCAGAAGTATAGTCCAATTTCCCATACTTCTGTGTGTGGTAGCCATACTTCTCCATGAGATCCATCCATGTTACATAATCTGGATCTAGGCCTTTGAAGTTATTCCAAGATTCTGTTACGTGAGTGAAAAGACCACTCCACATAGCTGGAAAAAGATAAAATAAACAAAGTATAGTTTTTGATAGGTGGCACTTCACATCTAAAAGTAACTGGAATATACTTGAGGAGGGATCAATCTTCTCATTATTTTAGAGGTAAAAAGACCACATTGTGATCCAATAGCACAGCTAATACAAAGTATTACTCTTCCAAATCTGATTTTCATCATCAATATGAATAACAACATTTACTAAAATAATCCCTAGAACTTCAGAAAAAGGCCCCATCTTTTCAGGTGTTATGCAATCATTAAATCAAAGTTTTCTGTAGGTCAAGAAATACTCTTATTGATTGCAGAGAGAAAATGCCACAGTAGTACAGATCCTGATGAAACATTCATGTATTTAGATGTGTTCCAGAGTATTATCTCCCCTTACTTCAGCTGGATTTTTATGTTAAAGTTGTCTGTGGAGAAAATTAGAGTATATTATATTTATAAATAGTATACACCCTCAGTTTTATCCTTTCTAGGTAATCTACTTCACTACCAGCAGAAGAAACAAAGCAAGATTGTCAAAGAAGAAGTCAAGATGAAATGAAACCAAGGGAAGGGTTGCAAAAGAACTATAAAGAAAGTTTATTAGTGAATACCTGTGTTTCTTTGCAGCTTGTTGAGAATTGTTCACTCTTCCCAACACTACTTTAGAATTAAGGGAGTCCTAAAATGAAACTAAGCTGTTCTACTAATCAATTAAAATATCTTTTAGGCACAACGTATCAACCTCAACCCCATACCAAGGCAATAACCTTACTTTCCCCACTCGAGAGTCCTCCTTCCCACATCTCTTCTAGTATCATCTGTGACACTTCCACAATCGAGGCACCCTCAGTTCACTGCAGGTCTCCAAGCTACTGGCTAAACAAGAGACGTTCTGCTGGTTCAGAGCTACACTTGTGATGAAGTTGTCATGATGTTGATGGACGACCTAAAATGCTAAACAGATGAACTGTTGAATTCATCACACAGCCTCTTCCTTACTGAGAGCACTAGCTGCTATTTTCATGAAATTTCTGCAATAACCCAACACAAGGTTGTTGTTCTCAGCAACAAAGACTGGCTGAAAGACTCAAAAATAATTAAAAAAAGAAAACAAGACGGCGTGTTCATGTGATCTCACTCACTTAAAATATGACCCGGAGAAACAGAAAAGGGAACCAGGTTATCAATAAACGGAACACTGAATGCTACACTAAATCTGACAGCCTGAGCCTGCTGCAGTCAGTGCAGGTTGCTTCTTCCAATGCATGCCTGAGAGCTACAGGCGGAATTTAGAATCATAGAATCATAGAATGGCCTAGGTTGGAAGGGACCTTAGAGATCATTTAATCCAACCTCCCTGTGATGGGCAGGGACGCCTCTCAGCTAGATCAGGCTGCTCAAGGCTCTGTCCAACCTGGCCTTGAACACCTCCATGGAGGGGGCAGCCACAACATCTCTGGGCAATTTGTTCCAAAGTCTTGCCACCCTCGTACTGAAGAAATTCTTCCTAAGATCTAATCTAAATCTATTCTCCTTCAACTTAAACCCATTACCCCTTGTCCTATCAGTGGACGCTCTTGTAAAAAGTCCCTCCCCAGCCTTCCTGTAGGTTCCCTTCAGGTATTGGAAGGCAGCTATTAGGTCCCCCCGAAGTCTTCTCTTTTCAAGACTGAACAACAATTCATTTACATCACCTCTGGAGGGTCTTTGCAACAATTGCAAGGGCCAAAAATGTTTTCAGATGTAACGTTTGATTCAAAAACAGAGCTTCCTTCTAACTTGCCAGCAAATTCTGCAAGTGTGAGATGAACCCAGGACAATGATTACAGCAAGTAAAGAAAAAGCCTGAAGTATTCAATTAAACCTACTGAGGGACACATCATGTATTTAACACTGTTTGGAATAAATGTCATTGAAAGGCACTGCTAACAGCCACGGGTTTATTCATCTGTTATTATTTAGTATTCTTCTTGAGAACAGGAAAGAGATTTATTAACTTTATATTGGGAAGGGAGGGTGGCAGACAAACTGATAATTTCTTCACAAATCCTGAAAATCTTTAAAAAATACTGAAGTTTCAGTGGAGTTCGCAAAAAGATTTGTGAGCTCACGCAGGGCTGGAAAAGGGAGAACAAAAGAAAAATAAAAAGGAAGAAGCATGAGAAACAGAAAAGAAACACATAGCAAATATGATAATACTGTATAAATTCACATATTCAAAAATTGGGTCTTGCTGAAAAATAAAACAAATCCCCCCCCAGATTAAACCTTTTGAAATGACCTACCATGACCACATATTTAAATATACATGTGCAAATATTTTATGTGATGTTTTGTTTAGTCCTACCTGCGCGGGAAGGACAACAAATGGGAGAGTTGGTATAGGCATTGAGAAAGACAGTGCCATATCTTTTCATAAAACTTATGAAAGGCAAATCCACAGTCTGATTTCCTGGAGAAAATGTCAAGCGTCCATCCTGCAGTCAAGCAGAGAAAACCAGGATATAAGCAGCATAAAACTACTGGCTGCATGAATTCATAGATTGTTGCCTTGAGCTTCTATTACTCAAATGTTGCCAATTCTATTCAGGTGTGGAAAATAAAGTGTTGAGAAGCCTTAATTAGATCAATATAAAAATGGATTACTTTTTAATAAATAACATAAAATAACTGGATTTCTTCACAGTAAAACTACTTCCTTTCTATCTTTAATCTAAGCTCCAATTCTTCCAGGAGTAAGGTCCTGCTGTGACATTCAACATGGCTAGGTATGATGAAAGGTGAAGAGGAGTCAGTCTCAACTCTGATGCAGACGTGCACCGATACCTACTTCTGTGAAACCTCATCCTCTTCCTCTTTTTAAAGGTTTATCCATACCACATATCTGTGAACTTCTTTTAAATGATGAACTGGAAAAGTGAAGTGCTGGGGCCTGAGTTGTGGGCCTGGAGCTGGAGTTGACCTGTGGATGAGTCACAACTCAGCAGAATGTTTTGTTGTTTCTGTTGGCTTCATGTTCCAGAGGCAGAACCTGGCCCACCTGTGTCTCTGGGGCTCTGCCCTCACCCAGGTGGTCATGGTTGGGCTGGTGGGTGAGGGCTGGATTGTATCAACCAGGAGCCGATCAGTTGGAGGAGCTTCCTGTTGGGTGTGGCTTCTGTTGGGGCTGGTTGCATCTTGCTGAGCTCTCTCAGTGGTGTCCTTCCATGTGAAGGCCACTGAGGAGCCATCTCTGTCCGTTGTGTCCAGCAGATGATGCTGGCACCACAGTGGGCAGTGGAGGAGCTGGGCCCACAGAAACCTATGGCAGGACTGTCTGAGAGAAGACTTGTGAGGGATGTTGCTGAGTTCAGCGTTGCCCTGTGTGATCAGGGAACTGATGGCAGCATCAAATGGTGATGGCTGAACCAGCACAATGAAGAGTGACCTGCAAGCCAAAGGAAGGATACTGTCCCACTGAAATATGCCTCCTTTTTGATACGTTATTGATCCTTTATTTTGTCTATTTCTTTAACTAGAATTTTTAACCAGTAGCTTTAGAAAGACATAAAATTCTGAATCGGTACTTTTACTGTTCAAAATTATGATGACATGAAATCAGGTTTCATGTAGACTGCCCTGTTGCGGGTCACACTGCCTTTTCTGTCACTTGTCTGCCTTTCCTTGGTTCAATGAGATATCTTGACTCAGCCCTAGTCTTACTGGTCGGCTCGTTGATGAAGAGACTTTTGATGGTCAATCTGCGCAGTTTTAGTAAGATCTCCCAACCAGAGATATTAATCAGAGGCAGGTATCTGAGTAACTCTTTTCTAGATTTGTTACAGAAACACAAGTATCTTAAAGCATGGGTAGCTTACAAATTGTGTTTTGCGTAGCATTTATTTTATGAGAGTGTGTAAGCAGGCAGATAAGACGTCTAGGAGAGTGCATCAAACTTACATTTTTACCACCTACTGCCTCATTTCTTCCAAAAACAATGCATAAATTACCACATCAGCCTCTGCATAATAAGTACCAGCATGCAAACTCTTATCTCTCATCCATATATGGGCAATGGACCATCCTACCAAGTTACTTTATAAAGTGAGAATAGTTCCTACAAGAGAAACCACAGCAAAAACCTCTGGTATGTGATCGCTGGTAACCCTGTGGTAACTTCTTTGTACCCACACACAGCCTACCAGCATTAGCAGCCTACAAGAAATGCTTTCCTCGTCCTACGTTCAGCAAGCCTCATTTGGCACAATGGGCCCTTGGTGCCTGCTGAAGCTCAGTCATCATTAGATGACATTAAGTACAAAATTGCGCTATGGCTTCTACCGTAATTTTTTTGTTAGGTGAGAAATCTTGAAAACTATTATTTAGCGACATATTACCTCTTCAACAGAAAATATTCAACTGAATGACCACTTTGCTCCCGCTGAATCATAACGAAAAATCAGCAGGTATTACCAACAGTGAATCATGGGAATTACTTTCTCTTAATATGGAAGAGGTAGTTCTATTCAACTAATAAAAACTCCACGATTGCTTCAGATGGAGACCTCTGATCACCTGCTTTAAAATGTGAAGAACATGTAGAGTCCCAGAGGATGCCGGACCAAGGCCCTACCTTCTGTGAAAGTTCACTTTTCAATAATGGTACATTTGAATTGGGGACAAGCTCTTCCCAGTCATCTGAGTCACACTGAGAATTCCAAAGGATAACAGAAAATGCTATTAGCTTGGAACAAAACAGGTAAGATGGAGGCATGAGTTCTGAGAAATGCTAGCCTCTACATCTTTTAATTAAGAAAATGCCTTTTTTTTTTTTTAAAGACTGCATTTGTTTTTAAAATAACTGTTTGAAGCAAATATTGTATTCAACATACTATTCTCCTACATGAAACACTAAACAAGCTTACACGGAAAGAGCAATAGTTGCTTTCTATCTTCAGCTTTCCAAGACTACAGATCAATATAAGATTTCCTACCAATTTCAGACTCTGCTGTTTCTGCACATCAGCAGTGATTTTTATGACTTCTCACTTTAGTTTTACTAGCTGAATTTTTTGGAATAATTTGCGAAAGAACAACAACAAAAAAACCAACACCAAAAATAAACTCTTCAGCTTTGCTCTCACTTACAGCCTGTGTCACCACTGCTTTCCCTACACATGATTCCCCCAGGGTAACCACTGAGGGTCCAAGTCAGGATTTACAAAGAATAGTGCACACAGTAAGATTTTGCAAGGTTTCAGAAATAACTCAGAACACAAGAGATAAGCACAGCATAATTGCGCTCCACAGGAATAAATAATTCTTAAAATTTACTTAAATATTTTAATATTACATTTATTCTGTCATTGTTTAAAATATTTTGACCTTAAGGATGAGCACTTTGCTACCTCACTGGCCACCCAGCTATCACTCATATCCTAAATCCATAGTCAGAGATTAACACCATTTTCTTCACTCTTTGCCAGGGATTGCATGCAGAAGAAACAATTCCCTCCATTTGTTTTCTGGCAGAAAATGCTATTTGATAGCTTGTCACCGTAGGTAGAACCCCTTTGTTTGATACCAGTAAAGCCAGCGTGGCATCCCAGCACCACGGTGGACAGCTACACAGTAAAGTGGGACAGTGGAGATCAGGACATGATAAAAGACCAACCACCTAGTTTTGTACACCACTGCAAATAGCAACTGGAACAAATGTTCAGTAGGACAAACTGGAAATAAAGCTGTAATCTGCAGCATGAACTTGAAAGGAACTTTGAGCTCAAAGTGCTCTTTAGAAAGTACACAACTGATGTGTCATCCTGTCAACAACATATTCCAAAGTTTCTCCAACAAAGATGTTGTTTGTTTGAACAGCTGGAGACAGGAGACCATTCCTTTGACACCGGACCAACAGGTGACTGATCACTGTCTATTCAGTGAAAGAAGTAAGCTTCTTTAATGGGCAGAGAAGGTGAAAGCTCTACATCTGTTTCTGGAAATCCACTTTCCAAGAACTGTGTGGGACTTGTGGCTTTTGAAGTACTTGAGGCAACGCTATTTATTTGAGTAACACAAGCAAGCCTATCTCATCCAGGAACTTGAGCTGCACCGTAAGGAAAGCCTGCAGTCACTCAGCTAACCTCAAGCAGCAGTTTGGGAGCTGAACTGTCTACTAGCACATTCCACGAGGAAGCCCTGTGAGACGCTCAGCCCTTGATGTGACACAGCAGCAGAAAGTTGGCTGTTCAAGCAAGAGGTCACTGCTCTGGAGGTCAAACATGGGCCAGCATCACTGAGAAGAAAATTTTTTAAGTGCTTGACAAAAACAGGTGTGAGTCTTTCATAGACACCACTGTCCACAACAAAGGCAGGCACACCTTCACATGAAAGCCTATATATTTTAACATCCTGCAGGACTTAAGCTTTTTACCCCAGGAAAAAATGGTAGTTTCAACAGGACCGTAGTTCTCTATTAGCAGTCTAATCAAAATTGTTAATCTATTCCTGCCTACAAATCCTCTCATAAAAAACCTGGGCAATACTATTCTTGTAACATAGTCTTCTTCACACACACTACACAAATACAATACTTCTCAGAGATAGCACCTTGTTCTTAATTGTTTTTGTAAGAACATCACAAACATCTGCAGTTTTGTCTTTCATTTTTTTAACAGTTACCTCACTAATTCCCCTGGAGACAGAACAGCCACAGACAAACTCCCAGGACCTAAACCACCGTAAGTCTGGCATTTTATTGGCAAATAATAGGTTCAGTAAGAGGTGAAAATTTGGAGAAAAATTCTCATCCACAAAAACTCTCGAATTTTAAGAGAGAGGATATCCTCAAAATAAAATAAAACATAAATAATAGAGTCAGAGGAAGGAAAGTAAGTAAGGAGCTATTGCTTTATCTTTGAAATCACAGCAAACACATGTTTTAAGAAGGGGTCTGAAGGATACTAGACATTTACCAAGCTCAGGAAGAATTCATCCCGAGAAGGACAGGCAACAGGCAAGAAGCCAAGCGCTCTACCTGTGCAGCCAAGGATGGAATTTTGAGACAACAGAGAGCCAAGTGTTGATTTCTCAACAGTGAACGATAAATGATGAGATGTGAAAGTCCTTGGAAGTAATACCATGCAGCTTATGTTTGATTTAAGAGGAAGGTGCGCTCAGATGAAGCAGAGAAACCAAGGCTTTCCCCTTCCTCTGAGTAAAGCCTTTACAAAAGCATTTCCAGTATGCTGGGCAGGCAGATAGAAGCATGGTGAGAAAAGAGTGAAAAATGTGCTGCCTGCAGGTGTAAGCAAGGAAATATACTTAGTACTTGTGAAAAAAAAATAAAAAAATTCTACCTGTCTGGAGGTTAAAACAAACGCATCAATAAATCATGGTACTACAGCCACTAGAAACTTATAAAAACACACTTGATACCCCCAAGTTGATGCCTG
>VZZY01017943.1:0-35112 GCA_013400335.1 Eurystomus gularis
GAGACCCAGAGAACTACCATCACTCAGACCCAAGTTGCAGGCACCGCCCCACCAGTCAGGCCAGAGTCTGCTGAACCTTTCAGGCAATAATTACACATGCACTTTCAGCCATCATATTCCAGCACAACACATATCCAGGGAGCACACCTGAACCTAGGAGCTCAGAATCCTTCCTGATGTTCATAATTCAGATAGGTCAAAGACTTCACCCACTGTGCCCGGGAGCCCAACTGATTGAACTCCACAGTGGACACAAACCGAATTGGAGGCTTCCATTTGGAGGCTTCCTAAAGCTCTCATGGTGGAGATGCACAGGGCTAGAAAGGACATTTCCAAACCATGGAATGAGGAGAAAGTGGTGAATGATGTGAAGGCCCTGAATCTCTCCCTGTTGATTCCTGCAATACATGGCCAATATGACCTTGTGAATCATCTTCTTTAAAATGCAGACAGAAAATATTTCATATGATAAGGGAAACCTGCTGGATTTCTGCAAATACTTGACCAGTACCCCTGTACTGTGTGACAGTTGACACCTGCACTTGTAGCGAAAAATGTATTCCGACGAATAGTGGTTGTTTAATTGACTTTAGAAAATATAGTTGAAAGCTGAAGGTAGGTAGTTTTTGTGCTATGGGGCAACATTAAGACCAGGATGAGGCTGAGAATGCATATGATTTAAATTATTTATTAAGCAAAAAAACCTGAAAATTTACATCATCGTAACACTTGACAGGCAGGTAGATAGGGAGGGTAGTCTCTGATTGTGCCTGAATACATATCCAATATTAAAGAAGGCTTCAGTTTTTTATTTTTGTCTACTTTCCAAATACAAGACAAGTCTTTAAGTGGAATTAAAAACATTGTACTCTAAACAGCTTTTGTAAAAATATGGACTTTTTTCATTATTTTATTTCATTTTTAAAACCAATTATTTGAAGCTAGAAACCTACTGATCTCTCTAGCCTGAATATATTCATTGAATCAATAGCCTGAACACTTTCAGGCCAAAGTGCACTCATCACTCAATGCAGAATTCAAGTCCTCTGTCCTAGATGTCAGAAAGAGGAATCAATAAAGTTTACACTGCTCAGAACAGACAAAACATGAACAGAAGAACCATTCTCTGCTTGTTTAAGGAAAAGTCTCTTAAATATCTGAGGAGAAGGAAATACTGCATGAGTAATAGAAGTCTAAAAGAATTTCCTGGCTACTGTTTATTCAACAAATATAAAAATAATAGGTTATATTTTAACCAGTAAAATGTGAGACAGCCTGACATATAGTGATGATGTTAAAGCCTGGACCTCTAATCCCAGAATTATGGTAGGGAAACCCTGAAATTGGAGTGTCTTTTTTATTCTTCCAAGTCCAGTAATTTACTTCTACTGTTCATGTAGTTCGGTGATTGTTTGCATGAGTAGAAGTCTCCAAAGGCCTTACTTTCCATGCTGCAGTCTCACAACGTCTTTTGCAGGCTCGGTCTGGAAATTTGCAACACCCTGTTCTTCCATGGTTTCATTGCTAATAATTTGGTTTGCTGATGAACAGCTGTAAGCATCTAACAATTTGGAGAAGAGTTGTGCATGCCTCTTGCGCTGAATAAAGGCTGTCTCTGTGTTACCTTCTTCCTTGTTAACTGTATATCTTTGTTAAATACGCTGTTGACAACTTTAGAGAGTGGTGCTTCTGGAAAGTCTGTAGCAGTTGAAATACTGGATGGGCAGTGTTACATTTCTGTTTCAGGGAGTTTAATTTGCAGAGATTTTGAGATTTCTTTTATTTTTTTTCTGTACAGCGTGGGAGGTCTTAAATTTGATTCGTTCTCAGAGAGCAACGGCTCAGCCAATGCTGGGAAAAAAAATGCTTTCATTCTTCTAATCAGGTGCTCACAAATTCATGCTGCCCAAATCACATTTTACTTTTATCAGATAAGGTCAAAATCTCATAAGTGTTGCAGTTGGCTTATTGAAGTGCTCATTACATCAGTTCAGCTCCAAGCTGAATATAGAAGATAGGATTTATTTCTGGACTCATTAGGAAAAACAGAAGAAAACAAAACCTTTGCTGTCATTTGGCTGAGTGTAAAACACAACTCATGGTGCAGGATTTTGGGTCATTTTCAGGCAATTTAACCTACCAAACTAACTTGTGTAGGAATGGCACAGACTTGCCAGATACCGTAGTATCTTCTGAGATTTCTGAACAGCTCAGCTACTCCATCACTTTTGTATTTGTGAAACTGAGCTACACTGGGGAGATGAAGGAGGAGAAGGAGGAAGAAAGACAAAGAGCAGAAAGGACAATGCAAGGCAGGGAAATGGAAGGCAAGAAAAGCAAACACAAAATCTTTATAGCTATGGACAAAAAAAGTAAGTCTTACACAGTAAAACTAGAAGATAAATAAAAGATGGAAGAATGCATTTTATGAATATAATGCATTTTCCCCCAATTTTATTCCTTAGGTTTTCAAAATGCATGACTTCCTCATCATTTTGGATGTTTGTTCTCAGCTCTATTTAAAATCTAAAAATGACAGATCAAACATAATGCATCAGCTTAATACAGTTCCAATTTGTAGATGTTTTTTCCTCTGAAGAAATGCTAAATGTGGTGGGGCTGCCAGCTGAGTTGACAGGATTCATACTAAAGCAATAATTTATTGTTTATTTGCTTAAATTAGCAACAGATAAGTGATAATTAAAACTAAAGTCAATGAATAACTCTTAAAAAATCTGGATTTCATGAAGGATGGTACTTATCAGACAAAGAAATATATTTCTCCAGAACCTTTAGAAAACAAATATTACTCAAGCAGCTAGATCAACGACCACCAGTTACAAACATTTCACTTCTGAAGCTGAATAGACTGTTTTTTGTGATTTAACCTTCATTCTGTGAAAAATGAAATAATAAAAATAAAAATTCTTCTCAAACCTTGGTTTAATTAATTAATTTTTATTCTACTTTCCTTTCCTTACAGGGTTTTCTGGGTCCAAAGTTTGAAGTACAGCCTGGACATGATTTAACTTGAGCAGAGTAGCAGTCTTCTTATAAAGCATAATCTTTATGGTCATGTTTTTTCTCAGGATGAAAAACTTCTTCATTTTGAAAGGCTTGAAAATGTGTCTGTGGGGATGTGATTGCGGGTCAGAGAGAATGTAATGAGAGTCAGAGCTGTGCCTGAAGTACCATTTCATATGTGAGAATGCTGTCTGATTAGGAAGAACAGATTTCAGAAAAACCACTCTGTTCTTGGATTCAAGATGGGGTTATAAAAGACCACCACAATCATTTCAAGCTAAGATGTACTAATAAATTATTATAAGCAATTCTTGTTTTGGAATTACGTAGCTTCAGCATTCAGTCTGTGGTTATTCTTCTAGTGGTTTTTTGATTTGTTAAAAAGTCCTCCACTATTCAGATCTGTTTCCCTTGCATGTGTTTCTGGTTTGTGTATTTTTCAGATGGGTTTTATTGATTAGCTGTAGTTCCAGAATTTGTCTTGTTTTGTAAAAATAAAATGTATATGTAAGATGCTTTATATCAATTTTAGATTCCTGTCAAAAGACAAATATGCGTTTGTGTGATAGTCCCCATTTTCATCTCACTGTTATGACTGGCATTCACCATGGTTCCATTTTTTAGTTCTTTATAAACTCATCCAGCATGATGATATTTGTTTGAAACCAGTGCTAAGCTATTATTTCCTGACCCCCTAAATAAACGTTCATGAGAAAAATTAATTTCCCTACTTTTTCTAAACACTAAGGTGCCAGTTATCAAGATTAACTTTAAAAAGTTTAACTTTATGTATACTGTAAACATGGACAGCATCAAAAGCAGTTTGTTGCCAGTGAATGATTTTGGTATATCTAATACACAACAGGAGTGATTACTTTCCTTTTAACTATCCTTGTTATTCTTTAGAATGTTTCCTTCTGCTGAATCTAAAGAGTGTCCTCATCTTTTATTTAATGTTCATAGCCATGGAATTTTTCATCAATATCTTTAGGTTTTTTACCAACTGTAAAGTCTTTGTCTCCTTGTTTATGAAAATTGCTCTCAATTTCACTGTTATCGCTGTTTATCACTGTTATCACTGTTTATCACTGATGCTATTATCTTCCTACTCAACTGAGGTTCTTTTACAATGAAATAAGTATAATAAGATGAATGAAGAACTATGGAAGAGTTAATGATCTTGTCAAATATCTCTAACACTTCCAAATTCCCGTTTACTATTTCACATTTTATATTTGTAAGTGTTCCCTTACATTTTATTATGCATATATTTCTTTTTGCTTCAGGGAATTGAACTTTTTTACATTCTAAGAAATTAAGATCTGAGGATATAAGTGATTCACTCAACCACTTCTGCCTTCTTGACTTTGTACAAGCTTTTTAATTTGAGTGTTTTATGTGCAATGCTTAGACATCCAAAAGGCATAATTTCATATTTTCTAATAATAAACTACACTAGCTGGTTCATGGGCTATTAGCAGATTTATTTGGATATTTGCTATATGCTACATACTGTAATACTAAAGTTACTTTTAAACCTAACACTGCTGGGAATTTTGCTCCTTAGGGATTTCTCTTCCCTAGAGATTAATAAATAAGTTGAAAGAATTATTTTTCACCTGCATTTATTGTCAAAAACACTCTAGAAAAGGAATTTTCCATAAAAGACAAAATTACAAAAAAAGACTTCTGAGTATAAGCAAAGGTCAATATTCTTGTCAATAACAACTCATGTAAACTGTTGGGGCTGATGGTGCCTTTAAAATGTAGAATATCTTACACTGGGTAAAAAAGGCAGAAGTCGTGTACAAAAATCCTTTAAGAAATGAAGCCCGGTATACACCAGCTAAGTCTGTAGTATCTTATTAAAATAAGTAAATTAACTTTGTAACTTTTCCAGGCACTTAGGCAAACTAACTTAGTGTGGCCGACACCTATACTATTGACTTTTCTTACCATCCAAAACAGGGAGCTGTACCTAAGCCACCTGTTGAAAATAATACCTCATTTTAATGAATGTTTTAATACCTGAAACGGGTGTGAGAAACGTTTTGGAAACTTGTTCTGGTCTTGGACCAGAAATATGCTCAGAACTGCTCCAGTACATTTGCAGTGTGGGTAATACTCTCCCATCTCCCAGGAGCACTCCCAAGCACTGCTTCATTTATGGGTTTATCCATTCCTGGAGACAAGATTATTGCTGCACACCCTCTTCTCCATTTCATTTCAAGCCCACATCTCATTCAGGAGTAGGGTCTTTAATATTAGCAAAGCAGGGATTTAAATTAGTCTAGGTAATAGAGTGTGTGAATGAGCAGGAGAATGTTCTTAAAAAACAATCACTTCCTAAGGGGGCAGTTTTTTTGTTCTTTCAACTATCTGGGAAAGCAGAGATGATGACACAGAGGTATTTTTAATTCTCTAAGTGTTGCAAGTCCACAGATATAGTGCTTACTTCCATAGAAATAAGCTCAATCATGTAAGAATATAACAGTTGTCTGAAGTGTGGCACTTTGTTCTGATGACCAAATCACAAGAGCAACCTAGTGGCTGCGCAGCAGCTGGCATATAAGAGATGTACTTACCTATTTATAACTTTCCCTAACTCTCCATCTATCATCTCAATAAGGAAATGTTAACTCACATCTGTTTAAGTACCTTGAGATCTTCTGAGAAAATTCACAAAGTTTTGTCATTTTCAGCCCGCTCTGCATTATAATTCTCTTTACCACTTTTTGTCTCTCTCAGTCCCTGTGGCAGGTTTAACTTTAAAGTAGTGAAATTATTACATTATTGTACTCCTTAGAGAATTCAGACTGTTGCATCCTGAATCACACAACAGATATTTTTTAGAGTACTCAAATTATGATACCATAAACATGTAAACTAAAGGATATCTAATAAATGGTATTAATGTTATCTTTGTCATGATGTAGTTTTTCTTCAGTTTGTTTTGCAACCCATGTTTGCAATCATCATTATTACTTTATTGGGCTTTATCTCTTTATTTTGTTTTACTTACAATTTTCCTAGAAGTTATACTTTCATGGCAAGTCAGTTCAAGGCACACTAATATAATAATTGTGTAGTAATTAAGTGAATATATTTGCAAGATTTCCTTTGAAAGCTATTGAGATTTCTAAAGATGAATGTAATTTTGCCTGTTTGCTGTCATGCAACCCTCCAGAAACCCAAAGGAAAACCTACCTTGACAGACCAAGGGGCCGATTTCACTTTCGCATTCAGTAGTCCTGTAAGAAAATCAAGGTTTCATGAATGAGATGGCAAGATCCTGTGATCAGTCCCATGGGCTGGAGGTAAAATTGTAAAGGTAAAATGAAAGTGAAACTTGTGTGATTGTGGACTCCTGTAGACTTTTATCATGTAGCTGTTCCATAAACTGTTAACTATATAACAATATCTTTTTTAAAAAATTAAGTGTTTTAAAATTAAAAACCAGTGCTGATAGGAACTGAAAAATGAATTATGTGACATATTGCAACGATAAAAATTAGATGAAGAAGTTCTGCTTCCTTTCAGGCTCTGATGTTGTCCAGTCTTACAGAAAGTGCTGCAAGACTAAACCTTAAGATCTGGAAGACACCATTTTTCTTGGCTTTGTCCTGCCTCCCCTTCCAAGCTTAGACTTTGGAGCCACTCTTGTCTACTCTTTCCTTGTACAGAAAAAAAGAAGAAAAATATTCAGTGTTATAAAAGTATGAGTAGTATAATGTGAATGTTGACTGAGCATTGAATATTGTCACAGAGCAAGATCGACTTAACTAGAAGTGGAAGTGTTATGTATTATTAGGTGCCTATAATTATGACAAGCAGGCCTGCTTTGGGAAGGATGAGAAAGTTCACAGCATTTATGAAAGAAGACAAGCTAATAGTAAGTAGAACTAGGCAAGAAGAGGGCATGTATTCCAAAGAGTCAACAAAATATGCTCATCTGTTAAAATGACTAGCTTCAGTTTGAAGTTGTAATTTTGTGTTCTAGTACCCTGTTTGGATATCTGCATTTATGCAAATACCATGCCAATAAATACATCCATAACATTATGCCACAGCTGTTGGTCTCATCTCACCTGAAAGTAACTCTTCTTTATGTTTTTCACTTGTCATTTAAATCCTCAGGCCTTTTTACCTCTACTCTAGCAGTTTTTTTCAGATTCAGCCTTACTTATATTCATGTCCCAGTGTCTGTGTTTAATGATAGTAGTAAAAGTGGCTTAAAGTCTCTTCTCAAAAGTCAGACCCTCATAATCCAGTGGAGACTGATCACTGGTAAAAACAGTCTTTTACCCCCTAATACGGAATCATAGAATGGTTTGGGTTGGAAGGGACCTTTAAAAGTCATCTAGTTCAATCCACTTGCAGTGAGCAGGAACTTCTTTAACTAGATCAGGTTTCAGCCTCATCCAACCTGACCTTGACTGTTTCCAGGGACAAGGCATCTACCAACTCTCTAGATAACCTGTTCCAGGTTGTAAAAAATTTCTTCCTTATATCTAGTCTAAATCTCCCCTCTTTTAATGTTTTAAAACCATTGTGCAGTGTCCTATCACTGACCCCATCCCTACACAACCGAGCAGTGTACCTACACTCTTCTCAGCATACCTGCTTCCGAGCAGAGACACTCTTCTTTTGAGAAAGGTGAATCCCACATGACACAACCAAACCTGGTGCCATGTAGGCTATCCCTTTATTGAAAAATCCAAATTTATGGCAGTGACACCAGCCATGGAACCATGTATTAATAGATTTGGTCCACCTCTTTCTTCCAGTGTCACTGGTCTCAGTTGGAAGGAGAGAGGAAAAAATAACCTGTGCCTCAGATTCCCTCACCAACCATCCCAAGGTCCTAAAGTCTCCTTTGACTGCTCTTGGACTAGATATTGCAGCTTCATCTCCACCCACCTGGAATATTAGGAATGGGTAATTGTCCAAGGGCCATACCAAGCTAGGAAGTTTCCTAATTATGTCCTTAATCCAGACCCCAGCGAGGCAGCAGACTTCTCTATGAGGAGGGTCTGTCTGGCATATTGGACCCTCTGTTCCCTTCAGGAGGGAGTCATCTACAACTAGAACCCTTCTTTTTTTTCCTTGTTGAGGTAGTTGTGATATGTGACCTTTCTGATCTTGGAGATACCTCTGGTGTAGATGGACTGTCATCCACATCCTCCATTTACTGGCCTTCCAGATCCAGAGCCTGTTGTACTGAAGAGCCTGAGGGGGTGAGATGGGCAAGGAGGGAGTTCACCTGCTGATCCCCATCATGGACTTGCCTCCATTCACTTTGGCTGCTGCCTTCAGCCTGGTGGGGGGAAGGATACAAGATTCCCTGTAGTTAGTGGTCCTATTTCTGTTTCAGGGAGGATAGAGCTTGGCTCCACTGGTCTATCTCTTGCTCAGCCTCCCTGATGCTCCTTAACCTTTCCACTTCCTCTTGCAGTTTTGCCACTGGGCTAAGCAGATCCTTAACCTGGTCACACCACACACAATTGTCCTCACTACTGCCTCCCATTACTGTTGAGAGGCTCTGGCACTCCCTGCAGCCTAAGACCCAGATGGCTGCATGATTTTGTGGGGGCTCTGGCTTTCTGCTGGGTGGACACCACAGCTAAGCTCCTTCTGAGAGAGTGATGACCACCGCTGAACTCCCTCTTGAGCTGGCGAGCTTCAAGGCCCTTCCCGTGCTCCCTTCTATGCAAACTACCTTGCCATGCTCAGTTTTCCTGCTCTGGTTGCAGTGCTCACCTGGGGCTTATTTCATATGTGTTGGGGTAGTTGCCATAGCCCAGGCAATTCCCAGGCCTTGTCAACCTCTCCTGCAAGAGTTCTTACCTAAATATCCTGTACTGCAACTTAAAAACTGTCATCCTTTGTGCTATTCATCATAGATATGGATGCATGCTATTCCCCTCTCTGCAGTATTTTTTCAGATACTTGAATAACATTTTCACTTGTCTCGAACTCTAGACCAAACTATCTCAGTTCTTTCATGTTTCCTTATTAGTCCTGCTTTCCAGACTTTTAGTAACCTCATTGCTCCCTACAGGATTTCACCTCATTGGTTTGTGGCTATCTAGAATATCTTCTACATACCTGGACGCAACAGTTCAGCTGTAGTCATAACAGTACTTAGTAAAGAGGAAAGAGCAATCATGCATGTGATTGGTTGAAAGCCTGTTTGTGTATCTATTTTTTTTAGACAAAATGAATTTCATATTCAGATTCTAATTCCCTGTAGTTCCCAGATTATTTTCTGAAGAGCTTTCACCTGGCCTAAAGATAGAATATTGCACAATGTGCTTTCTGCAGATCACTTTTTGAATACCACACCAGTGCATGTGTTCTTTCTGTCACGGTGTCACCCAGAACTTTAATACTAATGCTAAGGACACTGATCCTCGGTGCTCAAAACTCAATACAGTAGCAGTCAGCTGCAACAACATGGACTTGAGAGATAGCCACATATAAGTGATATGCATTTCCATGTCCTCAATGCATCAGAAGTGAGGGACTTCACCTTCCAGCAAAAAAAAAAATCATCTGGCTGAACAGAAGCTGACTAAAAATTAATCCACAAAAGATGGACCTTATAGGAACAAGTGACCTGCTATGTTAACCATCTCACTTTACATTCACGTGACTATAATGTAACTAATAAAACATAATATTTTATAATAATTTTACAATCTTTTAAAGATAGATCTTAGATTATCTCATTTCGTTATTTAATATAATAAAAAGTTTCATCTACAATATATAACTGTATAAAGTATAATAAAATAATATTATCATATAATGTTACTATAGTGTAATTATATATAATACGTGATGCAATTATAAGGTTAGAGAGTGGGCAAAGAGGAACCTAATGAAGTTCAACAAAGGCAAGTTTAGGGTCCTGCACCTAGGGAAGAATAACCCCATGCATTGGTACAGCAAAGGAAAGCAGCTCCACAGAAAAGGAGCTTTGAGTCCTGGTGAACAATAAGTTAACCATAAGCCAGAAGTGTGCTTTTATAGCCAAGAAAGTCAATGGTATCCTGGAGTGTATTGAGAAGAATGGTCAAGGAAAGTTCTCCTTCCCCTCTACTCTAGCCTAGTGAGGCCACATCTGCAATGCTGTGTCCAGCTCTGGGCTCCCCAGTTCAAGAGAGAGAAGGAACTGCTGGAGAGAGTCCAGTGGAGGGCTATGAAGATGATTAGGGGTAGGAGCACCGCTCTTACAAAGAAATGCTGAAAGAGTTGGGTTTGTTTAGCCTGGAGAAGACTGACAGGGGATCTTATCAATGCTTATCAATATCTAAAGGGTGGGTGTCAAGAGGATGGGACCAGATTCTTTTCAGTGGTGCCCAGCTACAGGATGAGAGACAACAGGCACAAACTGGAACATAGGAAGTTCTGTTCAAACATGAGGAAAAACTTCTTTACTTTGAGGGGGACAGAGCACTGGAATAGGCTGCTCAGAGAGATTGTGGAGTCTCCTTCTCTGGAAATACTGAACACTTGCCTGGACGTGATCCTGTGCAACTTATTTTAGGTGATCCTGCTTTGGTGGAAGAGATTGGACTAAATTCTCTCCAGAGGTCCCTTTCAGCCCCTAACATTCTGTGATTCTGTAATGTAATACACCCATACATATGGACATATAATTCAAATACATTTGGACTCCTTAGCATTATTGGATGCACAGGCTATAATGGTGAGCTAAACATTTCAAGGATCCTGAAGACAGCAGCACAGCTTGATGTCATTTGTACTATTAAATTGTCCTACCTTCCAGAACAGGGTGGTCACGTTCAGATTGGCTATTAAAAATGGTCCTTGGCACATGCTTGTTGCTGAGTCATGCCTAGGACTAGTCTGGGAGATGTTTGATTTGTCAGGCATAACCACACCAGGAATCATTCTTATTAGTTACAGATGTGCCAATAAAGTTGCAAAATCAGACAGCCTCTCTCCCCCCTCTCATGTTTTAGACAGGATTGTTCAGAGGTTTAACCCATTCTCCTGGAATTGGATTTACAGAGTCATGGCATCTTGCTTTAGCTATTGCACCTCATATAATCTCCATTTTACAGACTAGCTCAGAACTCCTACTCAGGACTGAATTACATGCTTGAATGAATATATCATAAAACAGTAATGAGTGTATCTGATGTTAATGTTTCTCTTTAATGTACTTTTAAAAGATACTGCTCTTACTCAAATGTTGATGCTAAGAGAAAGAATCTACTGCTGGAATACTACTTTTTATATCACCATTACCATCCTCATCACAGTCTAGACCAGGGGTCCTCAAACTACCACCTGCGGACCGGATACGGCATTCTTTTTCCTGGTTTTTTGTGCACTACTACAAATAAAATATGTGCAGTGTGCATAGGAATTCGTTCATTTTTTTCCAAACTATAGTCCGGCCCCTGACAGTGTCTGAGGGACAGTGAACCGGCCCCCTGTTTAAGAAGTTTGAGGACCCCTGGTCTAGACTATAGTGTCACAATCATCGTGATCTACAGTTATTTACATTTTGTGTTGTCATGTTGTTTAAAGACAGCGAGCAAATTATAGTTGTGCTTAGGTGATATATATATGAAATGAGGCAATCTGGGTCCCAAAGAGCTCCCATCTGAAGATGTGGAAAGAAATGACAGTCAGAGATAGAAAGAAAGAAAATAGCAGTAGAAAGGAAAAATATCACAATGAACAGTGTTTTAACGAATGTCACAGCACATCAGCTGCTAGTGTATTGAGTGTTTAGCTAAAGGGCTGATACTTCAATTACTTATTCTCCTGAATAAACCTAGTGACCTGAGCATTATTTGCAGGGTCAGGACCCCTGCTTGTATTTTGTTACAGCTGTCTTGGGAGCTATGAATTCCTTGGGGCTCATGTTTTTAGCAAATTTCCGTGACTTTCAACATGTTGAGATATTTGTGGATGGCTGGACATGAAAATAATCAGCTGTGCTAACTTCACTGAGAGACCTTCAGTGCTGCCAAATTAAACTTTGGGCTGAACAGACAGTTGATAGAAGCAATTCAGCCAAAAAATTTTGTGGTAAAATTGTTCAGATTTTAGTCCTGTTTATTTGTTAAGTATTCACCTCCTTTGTTTCTGGTGCCATAGAGAAACACAAAACCTAACTTTAAGAAAAGGAAGAAAGAAGGTACATAAGAGCTATGACATTTATTTGGATTCTTTAAGCCTTTCTTTCATATGACAACTATTATGCTTGAGGGTTACTACTCTTCTTGCTGCATATCTGTTGTAAAATAGGATATATTTTTCCCTTAAGAGAATGTTAATGACACTCAGCTTTTTCAGTGTCTTCCCATTACTTTTATGAATCACCCTGAAGATTAGCAGAAAATAGTATGTCTGCTGTTTTCTGTTTGTTAGTCTTTGGGCCTGGAAGAATGACTTGTACATGATCCTACATTGCAGTCCACCAGAGAATAGTATTGCTCAGGCTCAGGCTAGTTTCAGTTTGGTAACTGGAAAACTTTGTACATTGACACTGCAAAAAATGGATTATTTTTTTTAACACTCTTGTAACTCTAAAAATACAATGACAAACGGGAGGATTTAGGGGGGAATTGCCTTATTTTAGGTGTCTTAAAGGTTAATGCTGAAGTCGAAGGTAGTCACTCCCTTTATAATAACCAACAGATACCTTCAAATGACATTTCCTCTGGCATGTATTAGTTATTTAACTTAGGATAAATGGATCTGATTTGATATCCAGAGATGCCTATTGCATTAAGGGACTATAAAGAGACCCAAAGCATGTTTAGCTTGGATTTGGATTTAACTTTTTATTTATGGTTGGGCAGATGAATCCCACACTTAGCACCACTCAGTATGCTTTTGTACCTCATGGATCAATATCTGAGCAATAAGCCAATGGGAACCTGAGGAAAGGCTTCTTAGAACAAATGCTTTATTCATATTCTTGCAATAAAATGGGAGTGATGATTCTGGAAAATACTCTTGCCATTTTACGGGTGTGTTTTCACTCTTCTGAGATTCACTTCTTATACACAGTCAGCTGACATTGTAACCACTAAAAGACTTATGACGAAGCCTTATTCAACATATTTTTTTATCCTTCCCAAAATATCTCCTTCTCAGTGCTAGAGGGGAGCTGTAATTTGTTAGCTTTTCACAGCCACCTGAAGTTTAAATGAATAACACACAGCTAATGGGATTAATAAGGTGCTTCTGTGCTAAACCCGAATTCTTCTAAACTGCATATAATGTTATAGACACATAACGGTAATCAAATTAAGCATGCTGCATGATCAAAACTGACTTGATGTAGCTCTTGGTTTCTGCAGATTTCTGAACACCAGAAAAAGAAGATTAAACAGAAACAGAATTATCTTTCTAAATAGGTTTTCTCCTGTTGTATTTTTAATTATCTTCCTTTTTGGTCCATTATCCTCCCTGTCTCTCTTTAAAACAACTTACCAAATGTATTTTACGCAATTAGTTTTACAGCTTCCTGCAGCCCTTATTGGCAAGGATTGAAGATAGCAAACAGATAGCCTAGAAGGTGTTCAGAGGTGGTGCAGAGAACCCAGTGCCTCATCTTTATGTCCTAATAACTGTGTTTTGATGAAATGATGAGAATCATATGGACCTTGAGAACTGAGATTAGGAGGGAATACCAGGTTGTCAGGGAAGCTGTGGCCCTTTTATTGCCTTCTTCAAGTACAAAGCATGTTACAGGCTGGGATTATTTCAGCCTGTTCTTTGGGAAAGATGTGAGATGAGACTGATTCTGTTGTCTCCTGGTTTGGGTTTGTGGTTCACAGTTTAGCCCCATAACAATGCAAATTCCTTGTTTAAGGTCACAAAGCTTGGTATCAGGTGAAGTATGCAAGCCTGTAGTAATGTAGAATTTCCAGCTATATGGTGTCTTAGGCTCTTCTAGTCTTTCTAATTTTGTTATTTTTTAAAAAACATGTATTTATTTTACTTTATAAAGTCTAGTATTCTACATTTTTCACGGCTGAGACCTGCTTTTAAGGCTTGTTATAGCTGGCAGCCCCCTTGTGCTGTGAACATTTTACCATTGACCACAAAGAATTTTTCTGCCATCACAGTTACAGGGCAAAACTTAGAATTAGCCCCTGCCCGATCTGTGCTATATGACTGCAGTTCTGACACCCATTCATAGGGCTTCTTCTGGAGCCTCTTCCCCCATCTCTGTGGGGTCAGCATCAAATAATCATCATGAGCAAGAATACCAGGAACTCTTACTGTGGAACCTTCCTGGGTTGGAGAAATATGAATGGTTCAATGGGTGGACTGTTCAATGGATAAGAAATTGTCTGGATGGTCTCATCCAGAGAGTAGTGGCCAATGGCTCAATGTCCAGCTGGAAAAAGGTTACAAGTGGTGTCCTTCAGGAGTCCATACTGGGACCAGTGTTGTTTAATATCTTCATTAATGATATTGACAGTGGCATTGAGTGCACCCTCAGCAAGTTTGCTGATGACACCAAGCTGGGTGGTGCAGTTGATATGCCAGAGGGATGGGATGCTATCCAGGGGGATCTGGACAGACTGAAAAGGTGGGCCCAGGTGAACCTCATGAGTTACAACAAGGCCAAGTGCAGAGTTCTGCATCTGACCTGGGGCAACCAGCATTAGCAATATAGGCTGGGAGAGGACATGCTGGAGAGCAGCCCTGTGGAAAAATACTTGGGGGTACTAGTAGATGAAAAGCCGGACGTGAGCCACCAATGCTCAATGGCAGCCCATAAAGCCAATCACATCCTGGGCTGCATCAAAGGAACTGTGGCCAGGAAATCAAGAAAGGTGATTCTGCCCCCCTATTCTGCCCTGGTGAGACCTCACCTGGAGTACTGCATCCAGCTCTGGAGCCTGCAGCACTAGAAGGACATGGACCTTTTGGAGTGTGTCCAGAAAAGAGCCATGAAAATGATTAGAGGGCTGAAGCACCTGTCATACAAGGACAGGCTGAGAGAGTTGGGCTCTTCAGCCTGGAGAAGAGAAGGCTCCAGGGAGACCTTATAGCCACCTTCCAATACCAAAAAGGGGCTTATAAGAAGGCAGGGGGAGATCTGTTCTCAAGGGTCTGTAGTGACAGGACAAGGAGTAACGGTTTTATGCCAGAAAAGGGTAGATTTAGGTTATACATTAGGAAGAAGTTTTTTAATATGAGGGTAGTTGAGCACTGGAATATGTTGCCCAGAGAGGTGGTGGAAGCCCCATCCCTGGAGTCATTCAAGGTCAGGCTTGATAGAGCTCTGAGCAACCTGACCTAGTTGGAGATATCCCTGTTTATTGTAGGGGGGTTGGACTAGATGGCCTTTAGAGGTCCCTTCCAACCCAATACATTCTATGATTCTATCATGTTAGGTGGTGGTGTTATTAGTTTGCAGAAGTCTCTACCCGATAACATGAAAGCCTCCTTGGAGTACTGTAAGTGCTACATGGGAAAAGATGGAAGTTTTTGTCTTTCTGTATTGCCAGTATGAACACCAAGAGACACTGCACTGGGCTAAGCCAAGTAGCTACTGATGGGACAGTACTGTAGCTGTCATGCAAAATTATTGTAGATGTTCAAGTAATTTTGACCTTCCATACGTGGAACCTGCAGGAGTTTTACAGCTAAAAAAAATATTTAGCAGTGGACACAATATTTGTCAACAGTGTAGTTAATTTGCTTGCAATGGAATGTGAACAAGGTGGTCTGTGAAATTTTTAACTAATCGTACCCTTACCTTGTAAGTGGACAGTAAACAGTTGCACTGTAAATAGGGATTGGGATAGGTTTCCTTCCATTCTATGCACTGACAGCAGTGATGTTTGTGCTTTCATATCCTGACAAGTCAATAACTGGTTTTAGAGACTGGACTTCCATAAAGGAGCAGACATCATTGTGAACTGTGAAACACTGAGCTTGCAGATGTTAATACAGGCATAACTTAGCGTGGAGAACTCTTAACAGCATGAGTGGTGTACGAGAAAGAAAGCATGTAGCCTGAGTACTGCAAGGTGCTGCAGGTCTGAGAAGAGCCAGGAGCAGACTTTTGAGATAAGCACATTTGATATATAAGTTATTGAAAAATATATGTTGTTAAGGAGAAAAATAGAGAAGGTGACTGAGTGGAAAACACTGCAAAGTTTTTAAAAGCAAAGCAGTAATATATGTAAGAAGGTGAAAATGTATTTGAAACTCTGCAATTTTCCCTCAAAGTGCTTCTAAGAACTGTAGTCCTCTTACTTTTAATGATCTTTATAATTAATGAGGTATGTTAATAAAAGGTAGATATATCTACAACATCCACGTAACAGTTACATACAATTCACATTTAGTCCAGGTTTGCAGCATGTCATCTACACACTTCTTTTATTTTTTTTTTTTTTGAGAATGAACTGCATTTACTATTAAAGATTAAATACTAAATAGCAATACCTGATACCAGAAAATACATCAAAGAACCACATAGGTCATTTCCGGAGCTGAAGGCTGAGAGCATCCACTATATATGTGTACCAAACCCTACCTTTTTCTAGTTCACTGCTGCAGAGCAGCCCTTCCACACATAGTGTAAGGCTGGTTGTTGGGAGGCAAGGTTTACATGTCTCTGATCTGTAATAGATAAATCAGGATCAGCAAAAGGAAGGATTGCCCAAGGATACCTTGTTGTTAGGGAAGCCAGTCTTTTGGAAAATCGGTACCACTTGCTTGATTATGTCTCAGGATTTGGCTGGCTAGCAATGCACCTAAGATTTGGGCTTGCATTATGGTTTTACATTCAGTCCTAAACAATTGACTCTTCAATTTCTCTTGACAACTTTATGTTGTCAGTTCATCATCAAGAGCTTGTTATCATCTGTATGAGTGGGCTTACTGACTGCTTAGGAGCTAACCCTTCTTCTGAGGTGGATGAAAGCAGGCAATTGGAGAAGGAGTGAAAAAAAAAGGGAAGGACTAAAAATGCATAATAAGAGAAGCAGGGAGGGAATTTTAATGGAAAGATGACCCTGAAGAAGAAGATGTCCTGATGAATCCTGTTTTTTTTTTTTCCTGTGTTTTTCATGACTGAGTGTGAGGTCTGCTACATGGGTTTCTTTGCTAAGAACACTTATAGAAGTGATGCTTAGGTCAAAAGTATCCTTACTTTGGAAAGAGCTTGTAGCTGTTCATTGTAGAGACACGAAGAATGCATCTTCTGTTGCTGAGCTAGAGCCAAACATTAACATCTAGGAGTGGAATATGGATCTAATCTCCCTGATCAGTCTGGCTCACATACTGAGCTACTGCCCCAGGTAATTTAGCATTCTGAAAGGGAAGTGTGTATGACACAAGGATAGCAGACTTTGTTCTGATTGTATATTGGATTAGCGTGCTATCCTTACATAAATCTGTAAAGATATTATGCTTGGAAAACTCTGAATGTATTCAGGAGGGTTTTGTATTTAAAAAAAACTGTCATCATATCTTTTCCTAAGTACTCTGTGATTCCCTACATTGTATGAACTCCCACTGCAGGTTTTTATTTACATATCGGGGGTTTTTTGGCCTAAGTTGTGAAATGTTAGACAAGTGTGATAAAGCCTTTTTGACACCTGTGATCACTTCACAGCAACTGCTTTTTTCCTATGCTTTCATGCTTAGTTACTTCTTTATCTGCTTTGTTCTTCCTTGGTACAGGTAATTCCTATCTTCTAAGAGTATAATCATGAGGAAATTTAAATGAATAGTGATTTCATACATTTTCTTGGATTATTCATTTTTCCTTGCCAAAAAGATTGTACTACTTTGATTAAAATGTTTGTCCTAGTTTGAGCTAGAACAGAAATAATTCTATTCAGTGATTTTACTTTTCAGCTGAGTCTTTTCTAAGTGACTGCACTTTCAGAAATTAATGGTATATTTTTACAGTGTCTGCTTCTAGAAGAGATAATGCTTGATGTTTATATTGAATACCAAGGGCTGGTATGCTTGTATAAAAGGCTCTTGCTTATACTTGCTTCTATGGAGCCCTCTGCTAAGTCTTGTGTACCATTTCGAGGGTGTAGTAAGTAAGAGGTTGCAAGAGGGGAGGAGTGGACAGGACAGATGACCCTAAAGTGACCAATGAGGTATTCCATCCCATATACGTCATATTCAGTATAAAGCTGAGGCATCATGAGGGTCAAGATCTCTTCTTCAATCCCAATCTGTTCATTCCTGAATGCAGTTCCATAATCCGGTTCCTGAATCTAGTTCCCATCTGCTGCTGAGTCCAGCCTGGGACTTCCGCAATGCCTTCCCACAGCGTCAGTGGTGATGGTGATGTAACTGCTGTCAGGGGGGTTCGGTTTTATATTGATTTTGTATATATTTGTATATATTTCATTTTATTGTTTTCAATAAAGCTGTTTTAGTTTCCTTTTCTAATCAATAAATATCTTTCCTGTATTCCCTTTCTATTCCCCTTTGGGAAGGGTGAGTGATTAATAGAGAGTATCTGTCCTTTGTCTAGTGGCTGCCCCAGCCGTAAATTTTGACAATGGTTTTAGCTATCATTTCAGTTGCATCAGTACATCTGCATTACAATTTTTTTTTACCATTTTTTGATCATAGAGTATTTGCTCCTTGGTTCTGTTTTCATGTGGTATGCAGATGAAAAGATTTTCTTTTCTTTCAAACTGTGAGGTTCTAGGATAAACCTGCAAATTCAGTAAGAGTGTACCTCAGCACCTAAGTAATCCCACAGAAGTTTCAATGCACATTTTAAGTCTGGTCTATCACCAAAGTTTTTTGGGTAAGTGAGAATATAACATTATTTCTTAGGTGTCGTGAAACCTAATGGATGTAATATCTCAGAAGTATAGTAAGCAACTCAAGTTACATTGTAAGGAGGTTAGTTGGTCTTTGGAGTTCGTTGTTGTATTCATAGAAAGGGAAAGCCCACAGGACAATGTTGGTTTAAAACAGCTGGACAGTCAAAACAGTTTTCTGTGTGTGTTTTAGGGAGTTTCAGGGTACGGATTCCTAGGAAAAAAAGCCCTTAGACTCATATGGAGCCTATCAATAAGTTGTACTAAATTTACTGTGGATTATGTGTCAGGAGAAGGAAACAAAGTTGATGAAAAGTAGTATACATTTATGGGATTTATGCAAGTTTTATGCAAGTTTGCCATGAAAGGTTATGGCAGGAACTCTTAATTAACTTTATGTGAATTGGAAGCTATTAGATTAAGTAAACCATCTAGTAGACATACTTGTAAAAGACGTTTTCTGACCGACAGTTACAATGATGGTACAAGATTTATATACACAGTAAGCAAAACTGGTAGCATTAACATGTAACTATAAACTCTTTTTGGCATCTATAATTTTTTAAAAAGGAGGCAACTCAGCTGAAGTGACTGAAAGTGTGCATTGAAGAATTGTAGAAGCTAAAAACCAGACACTGTATTTTAAGAAAAAGAGCTTTGAGTAAAACATTGCTATTGCAAAATACTTAAAGCTGTTTATAATTCCCTGACCTATGAAGTGACAATAATAAATGACACACAAAGGATTTTTCTCTTATTTCTATAGTTTCTGGCAAACAAATATCTATAATGACTTTTCCAGGACTAAATCTTTTAAAAAATGTTGTTAAATGGTATTTATACTACAGCTGGAGTTTCTCTGTGTGAATGCTTTACTGTTTAAATAGCCTAATGCTCAGTTCAGTTGTGATTCACACTGAGAATTACAAGGGGAAAAAAAGGTTTAATGAAATCCTGATATCTAAAGGATCGAAAACCGGCCTTTGTTGAGATTGCAAGAGACTACAGAACTTCAGAATATAAATTTCCAAACCTTTTTTGCATGGGTCTCTTTCTAACAGAAAACAACTGCATACTGTCATCAGAAAAACAGCAGTAAAAAAAAAAAAAAAAAGACAAAAAATAAAAGACAACAAACTCAAAGAAAGATAAATTAATAAGAATTTCTAAATCACTTTTGCAAAATGTTATGCTTCTCTTAAATTTCTTATCCTGTTTGTAGGCTCTGGCAGCGCTGCTGCTGGAGGGCAGGAGATGAGGGTAGGACAGTATCTGCAGAGACATTTTCAAAGACACAGCCGACAGCAAGGTGCCTAGCTCCCATCTATGTTTTGGAAAACCTCTCCTAGAATCTGAGAACCTACAAAGTAATCTCAGTTATCCAGAAGGCTAGCTGAGCAGAGTATCTACACCACAAGCCAGAGGAAGCTAGAAAATGCTCTTTCCTGAGACTGTGAAAGGATTCAAGTTGGCCAGAGGCTGAGACTTCAGGCAGAAAAAGTCTCTCAAGAAAACTAGCTGGATCAGCTATTTAAACAGCAGCCAAGCTGCTTGTCTTCATTTGATGTGTGCAAAAGCCCCCAAATACTTTATTTTATTTCAATCATGTCCTGCTTTTCATCCTTAGCAGCCACTTCCCAAAGCAACAAAACAGCATTTCAAGACAGAGCCACTGCTCTTCTCTACTCTCTATAAAAGGAAGCAATTATGTCTTGCAGATCCTCTATGGGGATTTTCCCTGAAGGTGTGGTGTGTGCCTAGGACTTCCATAACTGGTTCTTATATCTTTTTCTACAGAGTCTCTGATGCAGGAGTAGATCTGAGGAGTAGGAGAGTGGCTGGAAAATGATGCACTCTCTACCCCCAACTGGTATCTGATTCCAGTGGACCCATTACTAGCTGTCAAAAAGTTAATTTTGACAGTGTTTCATTTTAATTTGGGTAAATAAGCATGTATTTATTTTGGAAAAGCATGATTTATTTAGGAGAAATCACTGAACTCACACATAAAAATAATTAAGTATTATGGCTGTGAATAATTTCTGAATTACAGATACTATTACAGAATGATGTCAACCTGTGTGCCTTCTGGATTCAAACAAGAAAAAAGGAGACAACATGGCTGCATAATCCGTTCTTTCAAAATTACAACATTTTATATCTCTGGAGATTTTCCAGCTTGTTATTCATCATGTCCTGTATTGTCCTTCCTGCTAAAGCTCTAGCAGCAACACCTCTTTGCCAATATAAAGCCGAAGACTTTCGAAAGTTCCTTGAAGAAATTTAGATTTTGAAATTGTAATTTGTTCCTTTTATCTGTCAGCAGGAGGCTGCCATGCTGGTTATTGTTTATCCCCAGCCTGACTTGCATTGGTGTGTAATCAGCAGATACTGCTGGATAGGCATTCTAGGATTTCCCAACAAATGCTAAGATATTTCAGTTCCTCACAAGCCTTCTAATTCCCTTTTGACTCCCAGAAATTCTTGTAGTTTGTCTGGAGTAATGGATTTGCTCATTTCCTATTGCACAGGCAATTCTCTTAAAGGTAACTGTAAAGTTCTTGCAGTGCTTTCTACCAAGATCTAACTGTAATGTCAATGTGGCACTGCCGGTCATACAAGGTTAATAGAATCATAGAATCATAGAATCATAGAATCATAGGATCATGGAATGGTTTGGGTTGGAAGGAACCTCAAAGATCATGTAGTTCCAACTGACCTGCCATGGCAAGGACAACTTCCACTAGACCAGGTTGCTCTAGGCCCCATACAATTTGGCCTTGAACACCTCCAGGGATGGAGCATTCACAGCCCCCCTGGGCAGCCTGTACCAGTGTCTCACCACCCTCAGGGTAAAGAATTTCCTTCTAATTTCCAATATAAATCTCCCCTCTTCCAGTTTAAAGCCATTACCCCTTGTCCTATCACTACAGGCCTTTGTGAAAAGTCCCTCCCCAGCTTTCTTGTAGGCCCCCTTTACATACTGGGAGGCCACAATAAGGTATCAACGGAGCCTTCTCTTCTCCAGGCTGAAAAAGCCAAATTCTCTCAGCCTGTCTTCATAGGAGAGGTGTTTCAGTCCTCTAATCATCTTTGTAGCTCTCCTCTGGACCCTCTCCAGCAGGTCCATGTCCTTCTTGTGCTGGGGGCTCCAGAGCTGGACACAGTACTCCAGGTAGGGTCTCTCAAGAGATGAGTAGAGGGGCAGAATCACCTCCCTTGACCTACTGGCTGCACTTTTTTTAATGCAGCTGTCCTGGTTCAGCCAGGACAGGGTTAATTTAGTGCAGCCAGGCTATTCCATACCATGCTGACATCATGCCCCTGGACCAGTTCCAGTTCTGTGGTGCAATTCGCACGTGCGACTGGACCGGTCCGCTCCGCTCCGTCTGTTTGTCCACACGGTATCACTTATTTTGTACATTGCTTTTCTCACTGTTGTCATTGCTGTTGTTACTGCGACTGTTTCTTATGTGTCACTATATTAAACTCTCCTTATCTGAACTCAGAAAGCATTCTCAGGCAATCCTGCTTTCTCCCTTTGTCCGAGTTGGGGGGCAGTGGCAGCAGCCACAGCCACGTGGCTCAGCTGCCGGCAGGGACTGAACCACTGCAGCTTTACTAAACCACCACAGCAGTCCAGGATGTAGTTGGCTTTCTGGGCTGCACTGGCACATTGGTGGCTCATGTTGAGCTTTTCATCAACCAGCATTCCCAAGTCTTTCTCCTCAGGGCTGCTCTCTAGCATATCTATATAAGGATCAGGTTTATAGCCTTGAACCTCTGTCGTATTTAGGAACACAGGGCATAAGCAGACATGGTTTGGGGGACCTCACACAAGTGGTTTACAAATTCAGTGCAAAGTCATGTGGGTTGATTTAAATCACCACTTCAAGTATTAGTTCTATCCCAATCATTTATCAAAAAGGTTGATACAGCTAAGGGTGTCAGACAGTTCAAGAATTCCCATTCCAAACTCTTCAATAATTCTTATTAAAATTCAAGGTTAGCTTTAACTTGATTCTTGGCATCAGCTATAACTACAAAATCTATCAGTATAGTGCTGTGAACTACTTAGAAATGAATTTTTTTACTAGTTATCTCAAAATGAATTCCTAGTCTTGTTAACACTTGCTCCAGATCTTTTAAATTAGATTTAATTAGTGACAATGCAAGTTATTCCAAAACACACATACAACAGAATCTTTGCCTTGCTACTAGTATTTTAGAAACCATTAAGTGATAAAAGCTTAGACCAGTGGAGATGCTTTGTTTCTCTCTCGTAGATATTGTCCAGCGGCCTTTCAACACTACCTGAATGGGCATAAAATAGGATATATTTTTTTAAGTATATATTTAGATTTCAAACTGGTTAGTTAAATGTGATCACATGGTTCAAGAGAAGAACTGGAGATTTCCGAGGAAATTTTTCTTTAAAGGAGAAATTATCAAAAACCAAGCTCCCTATCACTTTTAATAAGAAAGTTTCTATCTAAGCCAGAAAAAAAGAAAGGACCCATATTCTCAAAGCTGAGTTTCAAGTCACTAGTATGAAAGTGTATGGCACAGCAGGAGTTTAGAAACAGATCCTGCTCAGCGCAAGAAAGTTTATACTCTGGTGCACTGGTTGTTTCTTGATGGCTCTTACGTGAAGGGTGTGATGCTTTTTGTTTTTGAAAAGTCTTGGCTTTGTCTCGAGGTAAAGTACATACATATGCATATATATTTCATAAACTGGACTTTTGTCCAGCTCCACTCAGAGGATCATAATGTGATATTGGAGGAAAATGGATAACTTGTATCCAGAATTCCTCAGTTTTGATCATAATAGACATATTTTTATTTAGTTCATGCAAGGCGATGTAGCATGCCAGGACTGAACAGCAGGAAAAAGCTTTCAGTCACTGAAGGGTTGCTTTTCTTTATTTTTAATTTTATTTTTCTTTATTTTTATTTTTAAGAATGTCTCAGAAGTGATCTGATGAAAACAATTAAAATTAACTTTATACAGTACTTTTTTAAACTAGTGTCTTTCATTAAAAAATAAATGAGTGGAAACTTTTCATGTTCCTGGATGTGTGGGAAAGGTTTTAGGACAGGGTCAGACTTAAGGTTTCTGATTTCCTTCATTATTATTTCTGGACATCCAATTTAAAAAGTAAAATATGATCTATTTTTAAAGACCCTGGTTGTTTTGCCTGAGAAATTCTCGTGCAGTATAGTTTTTATGTGTTTACTTTATGATTTATTACATAATTGAAAGTTAAGTTTGTAAATTATTTGCTTGGCCTGATGCAGGCTTATTAACATTCCCCAGTGCCAGAAGTGGAGCATGGACCTTGCATGCAGCCCCAGAGAGCCCTCTGTGCGGCTGCGTCTGCTGATGGGAATCTGGCATATGCTCCTCCTCCACCTGCTGCTTTGCTTCAGGGACATGTTGTTGCTTTCACATCATCTGCTCCTGATCCGTTTTCAACATCTGCCAGAAGCCCAGGGACACATGCAAGCATTTCTGTAGTAGAATGGAAGCAAATACATTTTTTTCACATAAAAATTGTGCCCATGCACAAGAATTATAAAGTACCATAATCTGTGTTACCATAAACAGATCCTTCTTGGGAGGACTTTGAAATCAGGTCTGGACTGGCATCAGGGCCTTATTAGCTGGAGTTTTTCCATTGATCCTGATGGCTTCTGAATGAGGCCCCATCAAAGAAACTGGCATACGTTCAAACAGTCTCTGATGAATAACAAAGGCATTTCCAAGGCAGCTGCTACCATTCACGTGCAATCTTGTCTGAATCAAGAGAGTAGCTCCTCTGGAGACAAGTCTACAAAAGAGAAGAAAGATAAAGAATGAGGTGGGGAAACACAGTTTGATAGTAGCACACATACAACCAAAATTTAAGAACTACCACCAAATTGTTTGAACTCCACCAAAAGTAAATGCAAGTTGCTACTTTTGCTTTTTTTTTTTTTTTAGTTCTTGCTGTTATTTATAAGGGTATAGGTAGAAACTCAAACTTGGTACTGTCCCCTTGTACCCTCAGCCCTGGCACTTCCTAGCATATATGCACCATCCTGGTGCTGATGATAGAAAATAGTGATAGCAATGTGTGTTCTCTCTGCATGGCATAGTCATGAGTATCTTACTTTGAACTGATTTATTATAGAAGTTGTGAAAAAGCCCTTTTGGAGGGACCTATTAGCATGCTGAATGACAAATTATTCTGAAAGTCAGACATTAAACACTCTGCACAATGGTATAGGCAGCTGTCACTGCTTTATGTCAAAGCAAAGTGCTCAGTGGAGGTCCTCTTAAGTCCACTCTCACACTACTCCATGACAAGCCAGAGAAGAGTGTGATAAAGCATTGACGTTTTCATCTACCAACGTAAAATACCTTTCATAGAATATTTTTCTCAGGACTTTTTTCTTTCTGATTAAAACTCCTCCTAAAAAGCAGTTGGGAATTCCTTTCACAAAAGGACCAGTTAGAGAAATTAAACCAATCTTTGTAATGCACACCACAGAAATTATCATGCTGTGAGTAACTGCACATTCCATTGCATGCCATCAGAGTATTGTGGGATTAGAAAACATTCAGGAAAAGGTAATTTTCCCACCAAAATTATTGAAGCCAATGTTACAACTGATTCTACCTGGGCATCTGAGAGGAAGAGAAAATAGACATCTATTTATCACATCTGTGATAACGGGTATGCTCTGTTTAAATAGAAAACCTGTGCTCTCCTCTCTGCTTGCTTAATGTGAAATCTGTGTAGGCTTTTGAAGAACAAAAGACTCCTAGGAACAGCATGGGTTGAGTTTATTTTAACTATAGGATGATTGCTTATAGCACTCAATTTTAAACTGAGTAGAAATCAAATGAAGTCTAATGCATATCTTTGCTCTCAATATAATCAAACATCTGTCAATACAATAACCATGGGATTTTGTACATTTGTGTGTGTATGTATACACATTCCAGATATTTTGTATACACCAAAAATCACTGTGTGCAAGTGCAAGTGATTCACTAAGAGTTGCAATCCCTTCTATGAAAAATCCAATGTGTTTCACAGAAATGAAAAGTCTGATGATGGACATTTAACAAGTATGAGTGATATAATGATACATGGCAACAGTGAAAAGGTAAATAATACTAAAATTTTACTTGAGAAAGTAACAGTATTATTTAGTGCAGGAGATCCTGGATTTTCTCCCTCTGTGTGTTACCACCAGCAGCAGTGAGATAGATCACTTGTAGCAACATCCAAGGCAGCAGCAACAAAACGTGCTTGCCAGAACACAAACTGCAGGGGAACCTTGGAAGATATGTTAGAATATCCTCTTGGTGCACATGGCAGGAATCCAGCTTATATTTGTAGCGGTGCCCTAAAAAACTTCCTTAAATGATATCTCATAAATTTTATCTACGCAAGGATTAAATCTATTCTAGTTCTTATCTATCCTTCAATACATGAAACAATCTCAGGCAGGCCTCTGTGTTGCTGGGATGATATCTAACAGAAAGTAATGTACAAACATAGTATCTGGCATTAAAATATGAATGAAATGAGCACAGATCTCTGAAGCTGTGGAATTTTAGCCATTCTCTCCTCCTGTGCAAAAGCTTTTCTCTCTTGTATTTGCAGGACTTCTGAACTCCAATATATTGATTCTAGAAGATCAGTGCCTTGTTGGAAACAGCTCTGTGTACTGCCACAGGAATATTCTCTTTTGCTCCCTCTTTTACTCTTATGCATACACAGGCATACGGGTCAGTTTTACAAGAGCTAAGAGGTTACAGTACCCTTTTACACAGAGCCAAGTCTATGTAAATTTGAACAAATAATCCTGTCTAACATTGACTTCTCACTTCCCACCTTTGCAGGGAAGTGGTGTCATGCATAGTCACCAGACACTGTCTTTAAATGTCCTTTGGCATTTTAAAATATGCTAAAATCCCTCTGCAGATATGTTACAGCCTTTAAAGCAGTTATTGGGGAAGACACACAAGGCTTTTTTTGTGCTCAGCCATACCCTTATTTCTGGCTGGCCTAAAGACCAGCATTGTGAAAAGGAATGTCATGCAAGAAAGTTTGAAAACAGCTAGGAGGAGCACAGCCTTCCAAGCCTGAATATCTCCAAAAATACCTCTAAAGCGGCTTAGCACAAGTGAGAGTTAAAAGAATGAGCAAAGAGGAAAGTGATTGGCTGAAAGACTTTTTCCAGACCATTAAGAGAAATATAACTAGTGTTTGTTTGTTTTCCAAAGAAAGATCCCACACAGTATCTGAAAGCCAGACACCCTCATAAAGGCACCCACATAAATCACTCTCTCCCTGTCTCTGCATGGTGATCCCTGCCCAGAGCAACAGCAACTCCCCTTCTCCTTCTGTACAGGCCTCTGAGACGCATCTCTGCTGGAGCTGTTTGTCTGCAGTGATTCATCCCAGGATGTGAACCAGGAAAAGCAGGCTAAACTGTCTCTCCTTCTAGGAGGGAGGGGAAAAAAGTGACCCACGTGTTCCCAAAGCATGTATGTGTCTCATTCTCTCTGAAAGGGAGAAATAACTACAGGGCTGGATTTCTGGGTTTCAGAAGACCACAGAATTTTAAACATTAGGGATGTTTTCAATGAACACTGTAGATGTTTGGCTCATAATGTTGTTCAGATTATGCATTTCAGTCTGCATACTGGAGAAATCTGTCTCCACAACATATGTCAGCAACGTGAGCAACCTTCTCAGTGCTGGAACAACATGAAATCTGCTACTCTGCCATTGCCTTGCTGCTGGCACCCATGAGTCTCATTTGCCTTAAGTCACCAGATTGGGAGGGGGAGGAGGCAGCTGAAGGGTTGACCTCGTGTGTGTGCTCCTGGGGCTTTGATGGATACATAAACTTCATGAGCAGATTCTCCCATCTCTTCTTGTCTCTGCTCCACCATCTTCCTTTACTCACAGTGTAGCATGACAGGACTCCTGATGTTTAAGAACTCAAACAAACCAGGAAACTTGTATTTTTTGGCTTACTCCCCCAATTCCTGCTCTTCCTGCAGAAAATCTTTACTTCATCTAAGCTAAGACTGAGATCTTATCATGATAACTGTAACAGGCTTCAGATAAAACAAAAGTAAAATAAAATAAAACCTCCATATAATTCTTTCACTGTCATCTTTCATCTGTCTGTACCATACTTGCTTCTAAGTTTAGGACTCACCGTGCTTGGTGAAAGAAAAGATTCTTGTGAAGGATATGTTCAGGAATCATTGTTCAAGAGCTACCTCTCTGTGATGTCAAAGCCCGGAACTTTAAACCTGTCCAATTTGTATCTAACAAGGTATTGATAAACATTGGTCCCTGATGGGAGAATTTGCCATGCAAACCATTCAGAGACTTTGCAAGAAAAATACAGAAATGTTTATTAGTAGCTTCTCTACCAAAGTCAGTGGCAAATATAAAAATAACAGCAAAACTTTTCAGTAGGGATGAAAAGCACTTGGCTGTTGGAAGGGAATTCTGTTTTCAAGGGCATTTTGAAACTTTTTAAGATACTGCCAGAGAGTAACACATTACTGATTACCCACAGGGTAGCCCTGTTAATCTTATACTGGAAAAGAGTTATTCTATTGCTTGAGATTGGCTTAACTGTATTTTTTTCCTTTGAAAACATCACACGCAGAAGATACAATAAAAACGGCTTCTTTTAACTTCAAACTACTGAACAGTTCTTTTGGCACCCGACAGAGGTACAACGGTATTTCAGTTTTAAATTTAGGTGCAGTGGAGCTGGGGCTTTGCCTGAAGCAATTATTTTTCTATCAGTAAAGTAACTAGTAACATTAATAAGCTGTTATGTAAGAAATAAATGGTTTCTGCACAGTTTGTTTTGAAACTATGATGCAAGGTTAAGACGACTTACAGAATGACAAGGACATATCCCCACTCCCCTATATTTTACTTCATTCTTTTCTGCATCACCTGACAGTAAAGGTACAGAGACTCAAAATATCATCTGATTTTCATCTGGAGAGAGAGGATTACAGCACACAGCCGGTTAGCCACAATTTTGGAGACAATCCCCCCCCGCCCACCCCCCCCCCCACATAATTAGTGACTTTTAGAAGTATAAGGTTAACCTGATATTCTCAGCCATGTAAATTATAAGGTAATTCAGAAGGAGCTTCCAGCTGTGTGCAGACTTGGCAGGCTCCTGCACTTTCACATGCAGAAACAGGGGAACTCTAAGCCTGGGTCTGAAGATGATCACTTTGTGGAGACTGGAAATCGCTAATTGCTGCAGTATGTAAGTTGATGGACTTTTTGTGCTTCAGCTTTAACACAATAATAAATATGCAGAAGGCCTTTTCCCATTCCCATCTGTATTACTGTTAAATTCAAGGTCACAAATTTCAGAGCATTTTCTTTTTTTCTTTCTTAATTTGTTATTGCTCCTTAAGTACCCTTCTCATGGTGACCCACAACACCTGCAACTTGCATGGGGCTAATTAAAAGAGAAGTGCTGAGGACAGTAGCTCCTTCTGATTAGGTTTTCTCCTGGTTCTTCTCCTTCTCTTCCTCTCCTCCTGCTTCTCTCCATTGCTGGGGGGGCTTGCTGCTTTTCCCAAGGACTGCTTTCCTGTTTATTGCAACTGCTGTGCATTTGCTGGGCTAAGTATAGCTTTGTATACTTTATATTGGCATTGGTGTTAGGTTTGCTGTTTCAATAAATCTTTTGAAAATACGGGTCTCCTCACCTTTTCATGATCCCCTTTCTCTGCTGGGGAGGGGTCACTGGGTGGTGGAGCAACTCATACAGTTTAGCCCTGGATGTGGGCTAAAGGTAGATGGAATACAATTGGAGGGGAGCATGTAGCTGGCTAGCAGTACAAAGCAATGTCATAAATCAATAATATATGATTGTATAGTGGATCCCCAGGAAGTATCTCTATTTTATCTGAAATCTCCACTTCCCCAAGAGGAATAAAGCAGTTTTTGATTGCAATATGGACAGCAAGGGAGCTGCTAGTGTGCAAAAACAGGGGAAAGGAGATGAAAGCTAGGTTTGAGATCTTTCTTGAGGAGGTGATACATGAGGAAGGAAAGGATAAATTCACTCCATTCACTGCATGTGAAAATGACTCAGCTCAGAGCCATGAACTACCACCACCAGGGAGGGCATCTGCAGCCTACTGTGATAGTCCCTGAGCAACATTAGTTCAGGAAGCCCTGTGTAAGGTTCTACCACCAAGAGTTTCAGGTAGCCATCTGAGCCAGAAAAGGGAACTGGAGGGTATCCTCATAGCAGAACTGTAACATAGTGTCCTAAAGAAAGACAAAGCTAGCTAGGGCTTGCTTTTTTATGGCAGTGAAAGTATTATGTTTCAGAGTCCATAAAACTAGTTTTCCTGGTTGTCATGGAAACTGTCCTGGGACAGGTCCCTTGATGGTACTTAGGGGTCAACACTTCCTCACTGTCTGCCATGGTTTAGCCTTAGTGTGCCCGCAGGTGAGGAGTGAGAAGGGCCCTAGGGAAACCTGAGCACTATCTAAAGAAGTAATTAACTATTTCCACTGGCCCTGAGAACAGGTGAGCACAGCCATAATATTAAACACCCTTATCCACAAAAATAGGGCAGCCACATATGAACTGTTGATTAGAAATGTTCTCTGGCCTGTGCTAACTCTGACACCTTACCCAGAAGTAGTTTGGGACAGCGCTTTTTGTTTAGGCCAGAAACCATTTTAGAGATGTAATGATCTAATAGCATAGGTGCTTTAATGCAGATGCCAGGACATTTAGACCTGGTAGACTCACTGATACGTTTGTGCCCTTGTGGCCCTTGCAGCATTACCCAGTGTGCACCACCTGTGAGTGCCCCATTATGAGGGTATGGCTTTTCCAAGGCATGGTCCCTGTTACCACCATGCCTGGCTCCACCGTGTCCCCAGTATCACTGTATCTTCCAGTCCATGACAGCTGACCTGCTGAAGTTTTAACGACCCTGGAAGGGGGCTCCAGGCCCTGCACAAGGTCTGTACAGCTGACCTTCATCAGAGAATGACCTATGACTCTTGCTCAGGTGTTTCCAACTGAACATCATATCCAATTTGCCAGCCGAGCCAGCCTGCCTAACAATGATCTGCGAAGCAATGTTATACATGGGCTCTTTCTACAGCAAACCCAGGCTTTGCTGGGTTCACTCATACCTCATGCAGTTTTATACCCTGAAGGCAGATGTTCAAGCTTAACTGATTAACCTTCCCTCCTACCACCAGTCCAACCAGCTAAGCACCAGAAAACCCCCCAATAAAAATGCCCAACTGGGTCAGTCGAAAGGTCCATCCAGTGCCAGCAGTGACAGTAAAGGAAGCTAGTCAGGGAGCCAATGTGAGCCTCAGCATCCTCTGTTGTCTGTCCTCCTGGGACTTCTTCAGAAGCCACAACAGTTACGTAAAGGATGTTAGAGGTTAGTGATGTCAGAGGATCATCAGGATCAGACTTGACAGACCGTCACTGCTAGAGCAGGGCATTCACCCAGGTTGCAAATACCTTTGCAGAGTGGTTACCTTGAGGTGTCCTCTCTTGTAAGTGGTTAGGAAGCTAATACTCAGACCTTGCCTATTCTAGGTTAGAGGCAGGTGGCATTTTGCTTGCCTGTTTATTGTCATGAGTTATGGGAGTGTAGGAATGATGGAAAGTGAAATGCAATTAATAAGTTATTATTGCCACTACTGCTTCAAATAACAGGTAGCTGTTATTTGAAATTGTTCATGATACTGAAGCAGTGGCTGGTCAGAAATTATTTGACAAACTATTTTGATCAAGATTTTAATGGTCCAAATTTTTTTTGATCAAGAAGGGTTCCTCAGGACCAAGGTATGTACTCGAAGCAACTATGTCTTTTTTTAATACGTCTTTAAGTCTATTTGCATATCTTGTCCCTACCTCTACCTTTCTTAAATAGGGGTTTTATTGTTGAATTTTGACATGAGGCAGACCTCTATTAAGGGAAGTCAGCTTTTAGCTTTTGGACTAGGACTAAGATGAACTTTGATAGTCACTGAAAGTCAAAACAGGGGTGTATATTTGAATGTTATGTCAGTTCTGAACGTCATTTGACTTAGGAACATAGGCATTTGCCCATCTGAAAAACTACTCTCAGAGAAAAAGATGTGCAACTTTTTAATGCAGAACAGTAGAAAAATAAATTAGGAGAATTCATTATAAACTACCTAATTAATGATTAATAAATGTCTAAACCAAATTTACCAAAAATACCAAAGCAGCAACCTAGATTCTATTTTTTTAAATAGATAAAAAATATTTCTGATTTAAGGAAAACAATATTAAAAATCCAAATATTATACAATTAAATACTAATTTCTATTCAGGAATTTGCTGTTCCTATGCACTGTTTAAGTCTGGAACATTTCACTTTCAATAAATATTTCTATTCATACGTGGTCTTCTGGAACAGTCCCAGTTTAAATGAAAAGACCAACTTCTTCTAGATTCCCACCTCATTTATACAAGGCTGGCTGGAAAATGTAAACTGGATGAGTTTGGCCTCATTTCTCTAATCCTTAATTATGCGGCAATACACATTTACATATTAGTTCAAGAAGGCTTTTTCAGGAGTGACCTGTGAAGAAAGGAAGAACTGCTTGAACATTTTTGCTTTGCCAATTTCCTTTTAAAAAAAGGAAATATTTGAAGTGCTCAGAAAACTGCAATTTGCATCCAGGTGTCATGAACTCAGATAACCCTTTGAAAGACCAATTTTCAAGAACTAACTTGAAAAGAAAAATTATCTATCCTCTCATTGTTTTTCCCTAGATATTAGAATGTGAAAACATTATTTTTAATGCTTTCTGGAAAACAGAAAAGCAAGTGTGAGAAAGTTGACTGTGGGGAGTTGGGATTTTCAAACCAAAGAAATGAATGACATGCTTGTGTTTCTTCCTAATTTTGATTAAAAAAAAACCCAAAAAACCAAAAAAACAACCCAACAACAAATAAAACAAATGTTAAAAAGTAGAAAAAATTACAGTGATGACACATGAAAACTGACAAGATGAACCTCTGAGTTTGAAGGATAGATGTCAGTGGTACAAAGTCCAAGTGATAGGTAGGTACTGTGGTGTTCCTCAGGGAATTACCTGTGGCCAATAATTGTTTAAGTGCATGCTCAGTACGTTAATTCACAAACAACATCCAGATGAATGGAACTGCCAGTAAACTGGAGGTCAGGGCTGAAACTCAGGAATGTCATCAAACTGAAGAAATGGGCTAACAGGAACCTCATGGAGATCAGTGAAGGGAAATGCAAAATCCTGCCCCTGGGGGGGAATAACCATAAGCACCAGTACAGGCTCAGAGCCAACCAGCTGGAAAGCAGCTTGTCAGAAAAGGACCTGGGAATCCTGGTGGACAGCCAGGTGACAAAGAGGCAGCAATGTGCCCTTTCAGTGTTGAAAGCCAACTGTAAATCATGCTGTAGGAGGGAGACCAGTGCCTGCTAGTTGAAGGAGTGTATCCTTCCCATCTGGTCAGCACTGCTGAGATGAATCTGAAGTGCTAAACCCAGGTCTGGCCTCCCCAGTGCAAGAGAGACATGGACATACTGGAGATAGTTCAGCAGAGGGCCATACAGAAGTTGATACACTGGAGCACATGATGCATGAGGAGGCAGAAATATTGGCTTGTTCAGACTGGAAAAAAAGCGTTCAGGGAGATTTAATTGCAGACTTCCATAGCCTGAATAGAAGGTATAGAGAAGTCAGAGCTAGGCTGCTATTTGAGGTGTAAAGCAAAAGAACAAGTCAGCAGACCCAAGTAGAAGCAAGCAAATTTTTGACCCTAGATTACCAAAAAAAAAAGTTCAAAATCAAGGTGGTCAAACACTGTAACAGGTTGCCTAAAGAAATGTGAAGCACCTCCACCCCTGCTGACATTCAGAACTCAACTGGACACAGCTCTAAGCATTTTACTGTAATTGTGAATTTCTCCCTGCTTTGAATAAGGGATTTGGGCAGATAATCTCCAGAAGCCCCTTGCCATCTACATTATTCTTTGACTGTGTTTCCTTGTTATCCATAATGAATATATCTTTATGAAAAATCAAATTACGTTACACATAACAGTTTTACTAACTGATAATGTTTACAAGACAGGACTGGAAGATAGGGTTAAGAAGAATTGTACGGAATACAGCTTCAGTCAGTGCACAGAATTTTGTTCCATACGTGAGGGAGAAGGGTGAGTTACTAGGCCTTTATGAAACAATATCAGGGATCATATATTGTGCATGTCTGAGGATGCCTTGTCAAAAAAGTAAGCAGGAGTGGTGTGTGGGGTAGGTTCTTGTTCCTACCGGCTGAATTCAGTCTGTAGCTGGGTGCATGCTATATAGTCTGTTTGCAGGTGACATATTACCATAATATCAAAATACAGTTCTGACTTTCCTTAATTTAGATGTAATCACACAATACGCCCCAAACATTGTAAATCTCATTTGTGAATTGAACCTCTTGTGGCTTTTCCATGCTTGTTCTGATACTTCATATGCTTTACAGTTACCCTTTACATAATGGGGAACCTTTATCAAATGCTGATGTAATTACCATTAGGAGCATAAACAATTTCTGAATTAAAGTCAAAGGTCTCATTTTCCTAAGCAGTTGCTAGGAGAAGAGATTATTTTAAGCTTTGAAACATATTTTCTAATTTCCTGGGTCTGTAGTTTTCACGAGGTATGTAAATGTTAAACAAGTACAAATTAGTTCTCTGATGGCCTGTCTTAGCAGAGAGTAAATCTGTTAAAGCTCATGTAAAAGGAAAGATCAGTGGTCTTCATGCAAATTATTAATAATCACAGAATCACAGAATCATTATGGTTGGATAGGACCTCCAGGGTCATCAAATCCAACCTTTGTCCTAGCATCTCTCTAATCACTACACCATATCCTCAAGCACCGCATCTATTCATTCTTTAAACACCTCCAGGGATGGTGACTCCACCACCTCTCTGGGCAGTCTATTCCAGTGCCTAAGTACCCTCTCAGTGAAGAATTTCTTCCTAATATCTAATCTAAACCTCCCCTGATGCAACTTGAGGCCACTTCCCCTTATCCAATCATTACTAATCTGAGAGAAGAGACCAACACCAGCCTCGCTACAACCTCTTTTTAGGTAGTTGTAGAGGGCAATGAGGTCTCCTCTCAGTCTCCTCTTCTCTAGACTAAACAAACCCAGTTCC
>VZZY01017943.1:37689-76986 GCA_013400335.1 Eurystomus gularis
AAAAAATTAAAAAAAAATAAAAGGTAGAGATAATCAGGTTTCTGATAGTTGTTAAACCCATCCACCTCAATCAGTCACTGGGATCTTATAAATGGTTATAAATATCTGAAGGGTTTATGCTAAGAAGACGAGGTCAGTCTCTTTTCACTGATGCCCAGTGATAAGACAAGGGGCAACAGGCATGAACTGGAACACAGGAATTTCCACCCCAACATCAGGAAAAATTCATTACTTTGAGGGTGACAGAGCACTGGAACAGGCTGTCCAAGGAGACTGTGGAGTCTCCTTCTCTGGAGACTTTCAAAACCCAACTGCATGTGTTCCTCTGTGACCTACCCTATGTGAACCTGCTTTAGCAGGGGAGGTTGGATTAGATGATCTCCAGAGGTCTGTTCCAACCCCTACCATTCTGTGATTCTGTGAACATCTTTCTTTTTTCATCAGCTAACGCAGTATGCTGAAGAGATAGGGCTGAGCAGGCAGTGCTTTGGGACATCAGATTGCAGCTCTGGGCAGTTTTTTCAGATAGAAGGTGTTTCTGAAAATGTGAATCTTTACAGCCAGCAGAGACAGGGCAGGGCCACAGAGTTCAGATCCAGACATGCATTACAATGTGAGTAGCTGATCTAGTTATGCCTCAAAAAAGACACTTGTCAGGGTCTGATAAAATGCTCATGAACAATTGAGGGTGTTTTGAATGCTGTCAATGAATCACTTGCTGTTTTTTGAAAATGAGAAAAAATTCTGAATCAGAGTCACTACTATGTTTGACAAACACAAAATCAACACTGGAAGGAATTATTGGGAAAGAAGAAAAGTGCTGCCTGCTTCTTGGGAAGTGCTGCTGTTACATTTTGCAGTGATTAAATCTTCAGAAATTTTTACTAGTAGTATGTTTACTATTGCGGATCATGCAAATACTCCAAAAACAAAACGTTTATTAGATGGCTTGGTTTTGCAAATCTTATCTCAGAATATCATAAGAAAGGTGGTAGACTAGTGGAACTATTCAAGAAGTAATTTTCTAATGAGTTAAAAAAGTAAAACAAGGCTGAAGTTTTATTTTGATAATGTGTTAAGCTTTTTTCATTAAAAATTATTTATAAAGTAGTATTTTCATTATAAAATGCTTCTTAATTTTTTAAAAAAATTTTTTTCCATCAGTGAAAGAAACAGAAATTTAGGAAGTAAGAGACTGTGAAAGAAACAAGAATAGTTTCTGTGAGTTTTCCACTAGAAAAATAAAGAAATTAAGAGAAACTTGTTTGAAATAGTGCATTTTACTCTCATTTCTAGGTTTTGGTTTTGCCTTTCATTACACCTTCTGAGATGATGTAAGTGAAGAACAAAACTTTAAGGTAAAATATCCAACTGCATTATAAATAAATAATTTTAAAATATTGGCAAACATTTTTGTGAAAATTTTTGAAAACCGATACTTTTAATTCAAAATTAAATGCAAATATATGTTTTTAAATTATTATTCTTTGCATTAGAAAATATATAAATAGCATTTAGTCAAGTTATTGGAATTCTTGTTTCTTACTATCTAAATATCTATATGGATTTCTATGAATATGTGTGTGTATATATATAAAACAATAATTTCTACACTGTGTGTTCTAGTTTTATGTTTACATGTAGAGTCAGAGGCAGGATAATGAAAAATCAGTCCAGCCTAAATGAGTAATGGTCCCAGTTGCAGCACAGGCTGGTAACAAAATTAAGTAGAAGTGATTCAGTGAAGTCAACTTAGATGTAATATGATGGACCCCAGCTTAATGGCTACCTTTTATATTGGGACTAACAAGGTGGTCGCTTGCCATTACTGAGCCATTTCTTCCATACACTTAAAATATTTGGATCACATTAGCAGGCGTCCAATTTTTAAATGTCCCTAATTTTGCCTGATAAGTGTAAAATCGGGAGTGACTCCAAGAAAGCTCCTCTTCCTGCAATAATAATGGCAAAATAACGTGAATACATATTCTGAGGAATATTTTGCAGTAGAAATGTTCTTGCATTTGTTCTTATCTTAAAACATGGCAAAAGAGATTCCTGTCTTACTAGCCTTAGATTAGTCCTTAGAGGACATCCATTAATAAGTAAGCATAAAGGGCATCTGAATTACACTATGATTAAACTTTCCATTTCCAGTTTCAAACTTAATATAGACGTTGTAACTTTATTTGCCTTTATCCTTTAAGGCAATGAAACTAGTCATTACTGAAGTGGTAGGAAACAAACCAAATTTCTCACCTGCGAAAAAGCTTTGAGAATAAGAGAAACTAGTGAAAAATATTAATTACGTCTATTTCCCATTCCAAGCAGAACATTTTCTGATGTTTTTCAAGTTTAATTGGACATGTCCCAAACACTGAAGTTTCCCCCTCTGGAGATTCTACTACTCTCTTAACAAATCTCATGATTAGGATGTTCTACCAGTCTAAAATCCCTGTCTTCTTTTCATCCCATTTCTCCTATTGAACACTATTTCCAGACACATTTGCAATAAAGTATTTAATGTGCAGTGTCTGCAAGTGATTAAACATAAGAAGAGCCTTATAGACCAATAATACACAGTAAAATCTATCCTACTACTTTCTCATTTTCTGAGATGTTTCTGGTCCTAACACTTAATTGCAGCTGACATTTAGACAGAGCCACATGTTAAACCTTGGGCAGGTAGAGAGCAGAGTCAGGTTAGCACTTCGTTACCAAATCCTTCATGCTGGCATAAATCCAGTAAGACATGCCAAGGAGTTGCTATGAATTCTTAAGACCCTTCCTCCCGAGATAATTACACACCAATCACTGTTGGCATACTCAATACCTCATAACTTATGTCAAAGTAAAACTGTTTTAAAATAATATTTGTCAACATTTTTCTCTTTAATCCTTTAATTTCCCTTCGTTTTTTCTTTCTCATGAATATGTGGTGTGAAGGAAGCCACATAATTAGTGCTGAAAGCATCAGTTTAAACAAAGAGTGCTGTTCCATTTATAACAAACATATGTTTCAAATGGGTAGTAACTTACTGTATATTATTTTCTTCATATATTTCTTTTTGGAATTGAAATCTTAAAAAGGTGAGTTCTCTATTGTCTTAGGAAGACCATTTTTAATTTCTCTTTGCCTCAAAATTTTCAGAACAGATACCATTCTGCCTTATACTTCAAAAAGATTCTGAGGTTTAATTTTTATTTTGAGTTTATAAAGCAAGGGAATACATGCAAACTTATTTTTTTGGACATCAGATCTAATTAACTGTTCTTGGAAAAAAATGTACAATTGAGTGAACTTTCAAATACATTTTTTTCATTGATATTATCACATTTTCTGCCTTGAAGATCCATGAAAGAAAGGAAATGAGTTTATCCATTGTAATTTATTTCAGTTTAAAAATATTTCATCCATCATGCTGTTAAAAATTTGAAAAAGCACTTTATAACTTTTTACTCTTAGGGAACGGAACAGAAGTAATTGTTGAACAGTGGTTCCAAGAACATGCTAGTGTACTCCACCATATATGAAATTTGCTCTATGTGATGTGAAACAAGGCTCAGGCAATCATTTTCAGGATTTGTAACCCCCTGGTCTTCCAAACAGAGGTATAACCTGAATAATAATAACAATAATAAAATCCTAGAGAAAACTAAGTATTTCATTCAAATATATATTATGAAACAATTTTATTTTTTTCTGATTTCACTGAAAATTAAAAGCATGAATTCCCTCCAAATCCTACCCTTTATTGCCTTTGCCACCCAGGCCAATTATTCACACAGATTTATTTCAGAAATGTTGTGAGGAATCATCCAGACATCCAAATACAACAATGCAACATCACAAGTTGTGATAACAAAACTTGACCTTGATTTCCTTAAAGAACATGTGGTAAAAACTTAAAGGAATATCATAGGAAATAAGAGACCTAGAGGAATTTTACTAGGCTAGTTTTTCCCTTTTAATTTCTGAGCCATAGGCTCTGCTTTAGGCATAATTCCTAGGAAAATTAAACTACTGTAATATTTATAACTGCCTGCACCAGATGTTGCATGCACTTTTCTCCTCTCCCATTCATACAGATGGAGTGTGCGTGCTTATGCTCCAGCATACTTGTGGAGGGAACAGTCAGATCCCTGGCATAGCCCCTTTATCAGGAAACTCTCACTAAGCATCACATAAGGCATCTCTCTTCCTGTGCAGACAAAGGCCCTATGGAGTGGAAGGACTTAATCCTGTGTACATGAAGCATGAATCCTTCTCAAATACAAACACACTCCTGAATGGGGGGGAAAATATCTAAGACAAAAATATTTAAAGTCAAAAAACAGAATTTGAAGGTAAAAGTACCTGTCAACTTTAGACTAATGGCACTTACTTACCATCTACTTTTAAGGTCCTTTATTGCAGAAGAACCACATAAAGAGGTTGTGGGTGTAATTGATCTCAACATCTTTTGTTCTCTAAATTCTCTAAACTACATTTCTTCAAGAAATATGAAGAGAAACAGACCCATGCAGAGTGATTCCTGTCCCCTACCTCAGTCACCTGACTAGGGTGTCACCTTGGGATGAGATGAAATAAGAGGGTTCTACTACTTCTTTCCACTGACTACAAAAGAGACTCTGCTGACCACTGAAGACTTAGATAACTAGCTTTCAGACAACAGATTGATGCTATCCATTAGCATCCCTGAGAATGTGGCTGTGAAGCACACTGGTGTCTGCCTTCTCTCACTCAAAGAACTTGATCACATCTCCAGATGTTTCATTAAGCCACAGGAGAGCTGATGCTCACTTTTTTAATTCTCTTAAATACAGGTTGCTTTTTTTTAGCTCCTTGTGAAAGTTAGCATCAAGTTCCAGGTCGTGCTGCCAGATACACCACACAGCCATGGATAAAGACATTTAAGACATCTCCTAAACCACCAGGTGAAGAATGAGGTGACAGATTTAAGATGGTAGATCTTCGTGGCAAAGAAGTAAAGCTGCCTGTGAAAGATAGGGTGCTTTCCTAGGTCCCAGACAAGACCAGATATGGAATTTTAAAGAAGCCATGTAGTGTTACAAACCCCCGTCTTCTGCTTCTGTTGCAGAATAAAGGGTTGCAACTGCCCAAAATGCATGGCAACATGTGCATGGTAACAGTAAACCAAAACCAGAACAAGAGCACAGCAGGTATGAGAGTGAACCACACGGATACTTGTGTAAGAGCACACCAGCTGCACAGTGCTGGTGGTAGATACATGATTTTGGTAACAACTTGACTATCTGAGAAGCCTTGCTGAGACACAGCTCTCCAGATGGGAGAAAGGTAGGGGAAAAGTGCCTTAAAATCATCTGCTTTCTTCACAATTGAGTGAAAAGATCACATAGGGTGGGCTACTCATTTCTGTTGTCAGAACTCAAATTTTTAATAATAATTTCTTAACAAATATCAGAACACTTTTTGCCAATCTAAATAGCTACTGATCAGAAAGAGGAGTAGCTAGTCTCAAGAATGGACCAAGTGCAAAATATTCTTTACTGATATCAAACTGACAAAGAGCAGTTTATCCACACCGATGCAAGAAAATGATTTTTTTATATGTGTGTGTATGTGAATGGACACATTCTATGCACATTCAGCTTTAGTGTTACACTGAGTGTCCATCTTTGTGAGCATGAAAATCATTATGAAAAAATGTGGAAGTATGCATAGATATTTAAGTGACTGTCATATACCAACTCTTCAGTCATTGACAACTGGAAAAAATAAGGCCAATACTAGCACTATCCTATGTGAAGCATCACTATATCAATGCTGAACAGCAAACAGAGAATGACAAGAGATGTTCAACAGGAGAGCAGGAATCCCATAACATGGCAACCTGGTGTCACCGGGTCAGTCACTACAGTGCCAAAAAAAGCAAACATCACAGAATCACAGTTGGAAAGGACCTCTGGGGTCATCAAGTCCAGCCTTTGTCCTAGCATCTCTCTAATCACTACACCATATCCTCAAGCACCGCATCTATTCGTTCTTTAAACACCTCCAGGGACGGTGACTCCACCACCTCCATGGGCAGTCTATTCCAGTGCCTAACTACCCTCTCAGTGAAGAATTTCTTCCTAATATCTAATCTAAACCTCCCCTGATGCTACTTGAGGCCATTTCCCCTGGTCCAATCATTACTAATCTGAGAGAAGAGACCAACACCAGTCTTGCTACAACCTCCTTTTAGGTAGTTGTAGAGGGCAATAAGGTCTCCTCTCAGTCATTGGACTTAGGACACTGAGCATCAGCTTATCCTTATCACCACTTTTTTTCACCTCTGATTAAGGAGATGTGGGGATGAATCCAGGTTTCAAGAGGAGGCAACTCTGGCCATGTCATTATCTGGAGGATACTCCAAAGAGTGTGAACAATATTGCAGGTATCAGGGTGAAGACTATTGGAGAAACTGCCATATCATCCAATACCCAACCCTTGGCTATGGATGCAATCGCTGTAGTGTAAGCTTATCTAACCTGCTCATATATACTAAAGGTATAAGAGAAGTTGATTAATACTATTGCATCTTTGTTCAATATCAACGTTTTTGCAGCCATTGAAAATATAACTAGTGCATAAATACGTCTTGTGTATCTGTTTCTGTGGAGATGCCTTTGATATTTGACTCATGACTGTTTCTACAATACAATGCTAAGATCTACCAGCTATTCACTAAAAATGTGAACTACAACAAAATCCTACCAGTCTGTTATTGCACATATAATAGTTTGCAAGATCTTATAACCAAAAAAAAACCCCAAACCAAATACAAACAAACAAAAACAAAATAAACAAAACCAAAATAAACAAAACCCCAACAAAACCCCAAATAAACTAAAACCAATAAGATATGCAGGTTCAGTGGCTAAATACACAGGCTGCAAAAAAATTACAGAGTAATATTGACCATGCAGTCACAGAATTTCATGCTTTTCTGGAATGTCACTAAAAACCCTTTAGTATGTTGCCTCTGAAGAACACAAATGGCTTCACGCTGATTACTTACAAAAGTAGAGATTCTTCACAGAGGTTGGTGATATTTCTTTGATCTTCTAATCTCAACATCAGATATTGAAGAGTAAGCATGCAATAGACAAGCAGTGTAGGTTGCAGTGTAGGTAGAGTTTCATCCTTTAGCAAATTCAAAAGTCAAAGTAATCAGGAATGGGAAATTTCCTGTATATTATAAAATAGAAACAAAAAGTGACAAATCCAAGTGGACAGACTTTTTCTGAACACTTGAAAAACTGAAGTAATGCCACTACCGTTGCTGTCCTTAAGTGAAAATACAAAAATCCAGGCAACCACAATTATAGTGGCATGATACTGCTGTTGGGCTTTGGCAAACTCATATCCAGAATACCACGTAACAGTATCCATTAAAGAAAACCCCTGACTGTGAGCTACCTGCAGCATAGCTTCAGACTCAAATGGGATGCAGATGATGTGACATTTGTATCTCATTAGTTGCAAGTAAAGCATGGAGAACAATAACAAGACTGATGGCCAAAGAAAACTTTCCAAAGCCATGATACTATTCCATGATTAGGATCAATGCAGAGATAGCCCTCTTCAGCCTTTTTAGCCTTTTTTATCCTCCCAGAGGATGAAAAGCAGGGTTGCCTAAAGAGTATTTTTTTATATACAACAGTGCTTGCTGACACAGATGATGTCAGTACTAACATAAATGCATTTCTGATCTTTGACAGCTATTTAAAATTTGGATACCACTAGAAACTGAGACGACTGTAAAATGGTGTATGCATTCAAACACAGAAAGACATACAAGTGCTTATGAGATGGCTTACAGTGCTAGATGGGATGTATTAGCTTATGATAAAAATTGAAATAAGAAAATGAAATTTAGACCTAGCCTGCAGCATATAGCATAAATATAAGTCAGACAATTAGACATAGCTATTTCTACTGTCTTAATAGTGAATTCACTCCCATCAATTCCTCTTTCAGGAAGGAAATAGACAAACTGAATTAGCAATAAGAGATCTCTTGATCATTTATCAGAGACAACTTGAAAGAAAAGAGACATCAAATTCCCACCTAGTTGTGTTGTTTTTGTGGTTTTTTTTCCCCCCAAATGGTGATGTTATGTAATTTTTCCTGTGAAACACAGATTACTATCAAGATTATCAGCAAAAGCTGTTTATGATACTCACAAACCAGAGTGCACATCAAATAGCAGGATAAAAATCTACAGTGATAAGATACCAAGTTGGGATTGCCATCCAGGAACTGCAAATAACACAATGCAAAATAACACAAAAGCTGGTTATGTATCTGGGATGGAAGACACGGACTACAGAAGTTATAATAGTTACACAGTAACCTGAAGATGGGAGTGCCGGATGAGAGAAAGGCAGATGAATGCCTGAAAGACACACTGCAGCACAGTTTCTGGCAAAGCAAAATTGACAGCAGAGGCTGTGAGTTACTAACAGAAAACAGGTTTTGCCATTCAAGTTTGGGCTCTGTCTGAGCAACAATGCTGAGCATTAAGCCATGTGCAGAAATGAAAGCTGTAACAGTGTCAGCTGGGAGAAGTGCCAAACTCTGGTGACTTATTTAATCAACATGTAAAGGATGCTTGCACAGGATTCTATGACAGTTAATGTCCTCAGATGAATACATTACATATTTGCTTAAGGAGCTTATAAAAAGCCACTGAATCACCAAACCCAAGCTTTATTGTAATCTAAAATACTGAACTGGAAAAAAAAAAACAAACCAACACTAACACACAAAAAAGGAGAAAAACATAAGTAGGAATTTGAACAGAAAATCTCTCTGCTCTGCTAGCTAGGACAGATGTCATTACAGGGTTTAAAAACTCCTCACTCCTTTCTGCTGCCTTCTTACACTGAGGACCTTTTCTTCCACGCTTACTGTCTAGCTCAGCACTTTCTGTGCTTTCTCAAATGGAAAACACTGCACACACTCTTGTTTTTGAAGAATGGCTTTGCTCTTTGCTGGAATCCTCCAGGCTGTGCTCATAACCAGTCCTTTCATCTCCCATCTCCTGCACTCATCCAGAGATCACCCACAGGACCAGAACAGCCACCATCTCTCTCAAAAATATTCTGGCCAGACATCTTCCCTCTCTGCTGTTTAGTTAAACCCTTGGATGGAGAAGTGAAGCAGTACTCCGCAAGGCAGAAGTAAACATATTAATGAGAAGAGTTTCTATCTCAATACCAGCCATGTGCTGATCTTTCTACCTCTACTTATACAGAGAAGGCTTGGTAACACCAGCAGTGTCATTTAAATTCCAAAGTATAATACCATGAATAGCCAAATGTCACAAGTACATCATCTGTGAGAGCCCTTAAATCATTTGATGTGTGCAACCACTTCCATTTGACCTCTTCACATGAGGGATTGCATTGGTTAAATCAGTCTGTCCAAGAGATTTTGGAAACTCTTTTCCATCTGTGACATGACTCTAGTAACATGGAGCATTTAATATCTATACCGCTCAGACTTATGCTTTGCAGAATTTATGGGGTTTTCCCCCCAACATTTATCTTCATTCACAGTAGTTATTGTCAAATTATTTCCTCCTGTGTGGATGTGGGTGTAGTTGTGAGAGAGCACACTTCTTTCATATGCCATTTTAGTTGTCAGAGAGCCCAGTATAGTGTTTTGAAAATTGGAATCACTGTGAATAGATGTATTTTAATATTATGGGAACAGTAATATTCTCTTTTGTACCCCATGTCTTCCATTGTAAAGTTTATTTCCAGGTTTTCCTACCTCTTGTTCCAGCTACAACTGGCTTTTGAAACTAGGAAATGACTGATGAGCTGTCAGTCTGGAGTCACTAGATTGTTAACCCTAACATCAGTGGAACAGCAAAATTAATCTGAAATTAACATGCACGATGGGATTCGTGTGCCTGTTACTTTATACCAAAACTGTGTAAAAGTTTATCCCAGATTGCAGAAATCTACAATATGTCAAATGTCAGCATCCTCTTTAGTAACAAGAATTTTAAGCATGCATCATTCCTCCACTTTCACTGATGTTATGTTTAACTCATCTTCTTGTTAGAATGAGATATCTGTGTTCTAAAGAAAATCGTTGCCTTAGCCTGGAATGTCATTTAAGATTAGGTGACCTAGATACCAGTCTTTTTTTTCAGATTTAAGATGGCTGAGTGTCTTTTAGTGTCCTGAAGAGTCAGAACAGTCCTAAGAACCATCTAATTAAATGAAAGTTAAAGAGTACTGTCAACATAGCTTGACAAAAGGCTTTTTACCCTCAGAAGACCAATCAAAAATTATAAAATTACACTCATATTTTTCCTATTCTGCAATTATTTAACTTGTGTTAATTTTCTACTTACTCATCTAATGAGGCTATGTTCTTCATGCTATGTCCTTTTTTTCTGAAGATATTCAATGCTCAATCCTCACAGCCTATGCCATTTTGACATCATTTTCCTCATTCTATATTCATTTTCTGAGCAATGCTTCCATATTTGTTGCAGCTCTTATGCCACTGAAACAATTTGTCATCACCAGCTGGTCCTGTTTGAATAAGCAGAGCATGAGATATTGGGAGCTGAATGATCAAATAGCATGCAATTGAAATGGCCCAACTTCCTGTATGTCCTTGACAGTTAGTAGCATTACCCATTCGTTCAGGTCTTCCCCCTGCTTGGGATCACAGCTCTAATTCTGTGACTCCTACTCATACCGTTTCTCTGCTTTGCTGGTCAAAATCAGACCTGGGTGGCAGAAACAAGCAGAGGAGTTTGCTTCAATAAAGATTAAAGACAAAAGTGCTGGGAGAAGAATGGTGTGGAATATTTTGTAGAGAATAATTAGTACTATTCAGTGCCAAAAACAAAACAAAAAACTTTTACTGGGAGAAATAAGGAGAACTTCCATATGACACATTAGCATATTTAGTAAGGCAAAACAGAGATCTTGCTAGTTTCTGAAGCTACAATCTACTGTGTTTGAAGGACTGCATGAAGGTTAAAGTCTTGTTGGCCAAATGTCCTTTAGGTTTTCTTCAGGAGTTCTGCTATCTGGAAGGCAGAAGTATTTGTTTATGGCTCAACCTATAAGTTTGACTTTCTAGATAATGCTCTGATGTGCCAGTTGCCATCATCATTTTATGTTGCCCTTAATTGCCTAATCACACAGGCCAACAATGAACTCAGCAACATCCACACAAGTCTTTTTTTCAAGCAGCCCTGCCATAGGTTCCTGTGGGCCCAGCTCCTCCACTGCCCACTGTGGTGCTAACATCACCTGCTGGACACAACAGACAGATATGGCTCCATCAATGGCCCTTCACATAGAAGGGCCACCACAGAGAGAACCCATCAAGACACAACCAGCCCCAAAAGAAGCCACACCCAACAGTGAGGTCCTACAACTGATCGGCTTCTGGTTAATATAGCCCTGGTCTTGCCCACCACCTAACCATGACCACCTGGGTGAGGGCAGAGACACAAAGACGCAGGTGAGCCAGGTTCTGCCTCTGGAACATGAAGCCAATAAGAAAACCAATACATTCTGCTAGGTTGTGACTCATGCACAGGTCAACTCCGACTAGGGGCCAGCTCCAACTCAGGCCCCAGCACTTCATGCTCCTACAGACAAACAATCCTTTCAAGTGAGTCTGTCAAAGTTATGATCTTAGACTGATGCTATTTTGGCACCACTGATGGCAACTGCTGATTAAAAAACAAAGTGTATTTACACAAATGGATGAATTATTTTTGTAATGGTATCTATGTCTAACACGTATTTGGGCTATTTTTCTGCCCCTGAGCTTGCTCCCGCAGTTTTATCTCAATAGAGATGGCACAGAGACACAGCTGAGCTACTACCACAGGGCCAGAAATGAAAGATCCAGCATGGAGTGCTCCTGTCTGATCACAGAGGGCAGCCACATCATTGTTAGGTGGAAGCAAGGGCTTTAGTTAGTTAGGATAACAGCTACAACTTTCTTCATGATTTTTTCCAAGACTAAAGAACTCAAAGACTGGGACATATTCTTCAGAGATTCGGAGGAAGTTGTTGGAAATTAGAGAGGAAACTTAAAATGAATGAGTAAAAATCTATTAATTCCTTATACAAAAATCTTTTCAGAGTTAGAATGTGTCACCACAATTCAGCTTCCTTTAATTACTTTCCAACTTAGAGTAAACTAAATTGAACTAATTGGGACAAGACCCGCATAAAATTTCAGTCCATTTTATCTAGCCACTTAAATAATACATGTAATTAAGGCAGGCTTGCTGATGCTTTAGAAAGTTCCTCTAAGAAAGTCTTGAACAATAAGTATGAAAGCAGATAAGTATATAATGTGGTGTATATGCTACACGCTCTGTTTTGTATTATAGTGTATATATTATCATAGTTCTGATTCCCCTTCAGCCATCCAGAATAAAGATCACAGCTGAGTCAGACAAAAGGAGACAAATAAAAGGTATTTAGATACTGTATCCTCTTATGGATTAATAAAGTGTCTGAATATGATTATAATTCTACTAAGCAATGGCTGAAACACAGTAAAAGATTAAAAATATCCAAAGGCAATATATAGCATCAGCTTCCATAAATAGTTTCTAAAAACATAAAGAAAATTGCTACAACTGTGGTGCTTAGATGCCTTTCATATTTATTTTCTATCAAGCTGACTCATTTGGTGTTGATTTGTCATGAATTTCAAAGCATGCATAGGCAATTCATTCTAATTTTATCCACATAAGTACTTGCATCAGAATTACTTTGGTTTTAATTATTCAAGGAGTACAATTTAATACTATGTGATGCATGTCATCCTAATAAACAAAAGATTTTGAAATTCAGATCCTTGGGTTTTCTGTCTCAAATCAGGTGCTGGATGTTTTCAGTGAGTTGTTCACAACCAGCTCAGAGACAACCAAAAAACAGTGATTGTGTAATTCATAAATATGACAAAGATGAAAAAATCCAGGGAAGAATGGTTTGATGTATAAATATTCTGTAAACATATTGATTTATTGAATTCAATTATTTGATGCAAATTACTTGGAGCTTTCATGCTCCAAATGTAGGAAAGGAAGAACGTGCATTTATTAAAACTGTTGTGAAAGTTTATTATTAGATATGTGACAAGACATCAAGAGAATTTAAGTTAAATTTTAGGAAAATCTTTTTGATGGCAATACTTTTGAACAGCCTGCTAGGGAAATGATGAAAAACAATATGCTGGAGGCATCTAAAACTGGGCAAGACTCATGAAATTAATTGATTTGTTTAGTTCTCTATTAGAAATATGGAGAACTAGACATTGTCAGTGCCTTAAGTTGCCAGGTTATGTAGGTTATGCAGACACGCACCACAAACCCCCTCATTTGTGATGCAGGGGTATGTTTTCTGGACATTCCTTTGGGACACAATGATCACATCCTACATTGGGACTGCGATATAACTTTATCCGGAAAAATGAGATGCTGAAATCCGTGCTAAAAACAGACATGGAATAGTGGCCTAACATTACTAACTCATGTTACATGGATACCAACTCACTACTAACTCATGCTGTACAGTAATGTAACAGTCATCAGAGAGAAACACAATATGAATGAAACTACTGCACAAAGGCAGCTCTGATATCTGTGATTTCCAGTGATCTCCTCTTTTGATTTTTCCAGATACCTTCTGGTATATACAACATGAACACAATGTATTTAAACAGGATATATGGAAAAGATAACATAGTGTAAAATAAGCCTGTCATATTTTGCTGAAACTTTTTCAAAAGAAGTTTTTCTTAGTTGGAAACAAGTATCAAAATTCTTAGCTGAAGAAGGCAACCTAAAATACAAAGATCAGAAGGCAGGAGAGAAAGAATATAAACAACTGGAAAAATGAAAGCTTTTAATATGTAATAGTGCTTTCATCCTTATGTCCACATAAGTAAGGGTGATGCTCACATAGTATATATTGACTTAATAATACTGAGTATAAATCAAGGTAGTACTGAGTGTTGTACCAGGTAAAGATCTGACATATGGTGTATCTGTTTTGTATAGCATATTGAACAGTTCCTTTTATCTTTTTCTTTTCATCTTAAGATATACTACCTTGTGCTTCTTATAAAGCACTTTGTATAAGAACTAGTTTCATGGGGAAAGATGACATTCCTATTCTGTTTCCAGTTAAATACATCTTTGTGTTCTGAGAGAGGCCTTACTTTTGAATTTTTGCTTTCCTCTGCTTGCTTTTGTGTTTTCCAATTTTTTTTTATCTATTAGCATTTTGTTTCTAGATGTTTCTAGATGTTTCTGCCCCCTCCCTGGAGGTGTTCAAGGCCAGGTTGGACAGAGCCTTGAGTAGCCTGATCTAGCTGAGAGGCATCCCTGCCCATGACAGGGAGGTTGGATTAAATGATCTCTAAGGTCCCTTCCAACCTAGGCCATTCTATGATTCTATGAAGGACACAGAGGAACAGATTATTTCTCAACTAAATTGTTTAATCATCAATATAACAAAACTTAAGCACATAATATGTTTTTATAAGGTTACAATAGAATTTCAGGGCTCACAGTAAGAGATGTTTGTAAGGTGCCACTTAAAATAAGCTATCTGCAGGACTTGAAATTTCTTCAAAGTCCAAGAAAGATATTGCATATAACCGAATATTCTCAGCTGTTTAATCTGTAACCATCTCAACTGATAGGAAGCTACCTATTTTATAGATGTTTTGGGTTTCTGTGGCAAGGTTTTGGTAGTGGGGGGGTTACAGGAGTAGCTTCTGTGAGAAACAGCTAGAAGCTTCCTCTGTGTCCAAGATGGACCCACCACTGGCCAGGGCCAAGTCAATCAGCGACGGTGGTAGTGCCTCTGTAATAACACATTTAAGAAAGAGGAAAAGTTGCTGTGTGACAGCAATTGCTTCCAAAGGGAGGAGTGAGAACATCTGAAAGAAATAACTCTGCAAACACCAAGGTCACTGAAGAAGGGGGGGGAGGCGGCACTCCAGGTGCTGGAGCACAAATTCCTCTGCAGCCCATGGTGAAGACCGTGGTGAGGCAGGTGTTGCGAAAACGGGGCAATAAGTCCGGTCTTGTGAGGCCGGCACCGAATATGCGACAGATGAAAATCGGGGAAACAAATAATAATCGTTTATTTACAGCAACATTTGCAGGTTCTTTTGGATTGCCAGTGATAAATTAAGAGCTACAGGTACACTAAGCATTGTATAGCTAATATTATAACAACAACACACTAAAACCGCCACACACACACACACACACACACACTAACAACAACCACTTGCCTGTCGTAAGCCTGGCCGCCTGGCTGATAGACAAGCCCGTCAAATAGAAATACAGTGGAGCACAAGACAGTACGGTTGCAACGAAAAGATAAAGGGAAAACAAAACAAGAATACACTCAGTGAAGCACAGAAATGCACTTGAGGAGAAATGTGAAATACACCCAGGGAGGAAAAGCGTATCACTCAGCGTGAACTGAGGTAAATAATCTTACCCACAAGGCGTCCCGAGTTGGGGGGGATGGAGAGGGCGAATTCGCCAATCCGTCCAGTCATTGGTATGGTTCCAAGTCCTGTCCCCATTTTTGGGCCGCAATTGGGGTGATATTTATACCCAAATTTCCACATTGCATCACCAGGTTATACGTGTGGGCGGGGATGACTATAGACAATCTTATCGCTTACGTTAATGTCATAAAGTCCGTTAATTCACACCTGCATGGGTGGAGGTAATGGCTCCTTTGTTTTAGGGCAGAAAAATGGGGGACTGGGACCACGGGGCCTCCACCTCGTTTCACACTCCTCCAGGCATCCAGATAACACCAGATATGGATCTAGTGATGGGTGCCACCTCACCCAGTGCTTGCCACCTCGTCCAGTGCTCAGTTTCATGCTTCCAGGCATGCAGCTACAGGGTGTATGTGACTTGGACTTTTGTGATTATCTTTGCTCTTTCTACAGCAGGCTGTGCCTCTGCAGCCAATGAAGGTTAACAGTGGAACAGATATCCACCTGTAGCCTGTAGAGGACACCATGCTGGAGCAGGTGGATGCCCAAACCAGGCTTTGACCCCATGGGAAGCCTGTGCTGGAGCAAGGTCCTTGAAGGACCTGTGGACCCATGGAGAGAGAGGAGCCCACAATGCAGCAGGTTTTGTGACAGAACTTATGACCCCATGGAGGACCCATAATGCAGCAGTCTGTTCCTGAAGGACTGAACCCTGTGGAATGGATCTATGCAGGAGCAGTTCTTGAAGAACAGCAGCCCGTGGGAAGGACTTATGTTGGAGAAGTTCATGGAGGACTGTCTCCCATGGGAAGAACTCTATTCTGGAGAAGGGGAAGCGTGAGGAGTCTTCCCCAGGAGGAAGAAGGAAAGGCAGAAACAACATGTGATGATCTGACTACAACCACTATGCCCAATCCCCCTGTGCCACTGAGGAGGAGGAAGTAGAGAAAACAGGGAGTAAAGTTAAGACCAGGAAGAAGGGAGGGGTGGAGGGAAGGTGGTTTTTTTGTTTCGGATTTATTTCTCATTATCTACTCTGATTTGATTGGTATTAAATTAAATAAATTTTCCCCAAGTTTTGCCCGTGATGGTAACTGATGAATGATCTCTCCCTGTCCTTATCTTGACCCATGAGCCTTTTGTTATATTTTATTTCTCCTGTCCCACTGAGGAGGGAAATAATAGAACGGCTTTGGTGAACACCTGGCATCTAGCCAGGGTCAACCCACCATAATAGACCACTTCTATAGGACAGGTTAGGTAATATTTCCATTCTTTATTACTATTACCTTGCTTATTATAACTCTAAGGGTGTATTGTTATTGATAAAATACCGGAAACCTATCTATTCACAGAATACTGCAACCCAGAACAGAAATGACCATAAATGTCTCATTGACTTTCTTTCATAAGAAATATTGCTTCCCTTCTATTGTTCAGACAAGTTTGAGAATGACAATGTCTACTTCCTAATATTTCCTAAAATCCAACCCTTACGCATTGGAAAGCCACAGTGTAGCAGACTCCTGTAACCTACACCATCTGCTCGGCACAGGGAGATTTTGCCAGCACTCCCAGGCTTTCTGGCATTGGGGATTCTCCAAGGAAAATCTTCTGGTAGTCAGACCTCCTGGGATAAAATCCACCCTCCACAAGGAGGAAGGGACAGTAAAGACTGTTTTCTAGATTTTTCTCTAAACCAATTTGATTATGGCAAATCTGTTGCTTCCCTCATTCTGAGGATTTTGTCTGGTAGTTCGAAGCCTGTTTTGATGGATAACACAAGCAGTAAGGTTTGTTGATTCCTGAATATTTCTTACTGTTAAGCTGCATCCTCTAGACAAAACAGATGTCAATAGCTATTTTCTCTACAGAAGGCCTTTGGTATTTAACTTGTTCTACACTCATAAACCTCATCAGACTATTAGAAATGTCAGTAGAGAAATCAGCCAAAAGTTTTAAATTCTTGCAAATCTGAGAAGATAACTTTTAGTAAATTCCATGATACCTGCAGAGTCTGTCAGTACACAATATTTTATCCAAGCTGCAGTGAGCATTCTCTACAACAGTCTATAAATATCAGAACTAAAAGGCATTGAATCTGAAGTAAAAAGACAATGCCTTTAGTTCTAATAATGGTACATTTTATCTCTTGCAATCCATGTACGGAGAGTACAGGTTATTGTGAGTCTCAGTTGCTGAGAGTTTTTACCAAAACCCAGAGTTTTTCCTAGTTTATTGCTAGCAAACCTATCATAAAGAGCTTATTGGCCATATGTTTGGAAAGCTATTTTTGCTGATATAAAGTTTGGTAGCATATGAAAAATTAATGGTAAAACACAGTCTTTTTCATAACATACTATTTCTGCTTTTGCTATTTATCTGGATACAGAATAGCTACATAGAAATAAAAACTCCCTTGGAGTCTTGTCCACAGTTTTATCAGGCTGAAGGAACAGACACCTGTAGTCTGCATCATGGTAAGGTTATATGCAATATTTCAGATTGAATATTACATAAAAGTCAGTGAGGAAACATGGCTCTGTGAGTCTGTAAACCTGGAACAAATAGATTTTAATGCTACTGTTACTTTTGATCCCAGCTCCCCTAAACTTTCTTCTGTATTATTGCCATTAGAATTCTGATTCTGCAAAACACTTCAATTTATGCTAAACTCTGAAGAGGGATCTTGAAAATAATATATAAACATCAGCAATAACTAGAAAGTTTTGAATTCTTTTACATAAAGAAACTAGGTGAACTGCTAAAATATAAAAGCATCATAACATCATTCTGACTATACATTTAAATAAGTGATATTTTTAAATCAACAGTGCATAAACACAATATGAGTCACATATGGATAACCCAGCATCCCAAGGATTGCTTTCCTGTAAGGTTACATTAGTTACTGAAAGAGTACTTACAAGTTAATACCTAAGAAAAAGTTAAACCCTAGTAATCTTGACAGACAAATTATGCAAATGTTAAACAATGCCATGGAGTGGAAAATATCAGTGTTGGTGCAATTACAAATCAATAAGATCAAGAATAAAAAAGTTTAAAAAAAAACCCATAAAAATTGTGCTAGGTATATTAGTGTCCCCCAGGTGCTTGTTGGTGTTTACAGTGTAAATCCTGTTGCTAAAATAAGCTGATGAAAAGGTTGAAAATCCAATTTTTATTTGTTTCTAACTTACAAGGCTTTGGGCATGAAATCTGCATTAAGGATTGCAATTCATACAAAAAAGCCTGATCATTAGCTTGAGCCTTTGAACAAAGGAATCTCTTGAAGGTTTCAACAACAATATACAAAAAGTTGATATGCAACAAATAAATAAAAAAAAAGTGCTTTCTACTGTGAAAGGCCTTACTTCACTTATTTTTGAGACACATGTGCCCACAAAAGAACCCACTTATATTTGGAAAAACTATACAATTCGCCTTCTAGGTAGAGCTGTAGTAATCAACTAAATTCTCCATAGAATCTATCTATACTGAACAGTTTGAAATAATTGCAGTATCTGAATATGGTTTAGTCCAAAATGATTGTTTCTGCCTAGTCAGGATGGCTGAAAACTCATTCTTGTATCAGAATTGAGATCAAGCTGACTTTTCCTTCAGTGCTTTTGATTTCCCCACAGTGGTCCTTCTCACACAATGCAGGAAAAGGTGGATGAGCTTCATGAATGAAATACAGGAGGTGGAAGAGTCGGGTAGGGAATTGCTGAAGAGCTGAAAGAGATACTCAAAGTGAGGTGCTAATAGTAATACAGAAAAACAAACGAGATGAGATTATTGGCCTAGAAATGAAGAAAGAACTTTCAGTGTGTGTGATCAATCATTTCTATTCGTTTGTCAGAGACATTTTCTGCTTCAGTTCATGCATGTGGGCTGGTGGAGAGGTCATGATCCACTAGCACTCCCATTAAGCAGGGTTTCATTATCACAATTTTTCTTCCTTTTCCCTTAATTTTCTTCTTGCTGCCAAGACATAACAGTCTGGAATAAATCTGGAGGAAGTCTGGAATAGATGATAGTCTTTTGTAATTAAATGACTGGCTTGGTGGATTATTAATAGGACAAGAAAGGTACCACAAGAATGGGAATACCTTCACATAATGGGAAATTCTCATGGGATACGTATTTCACAAAAAGGTAATAGAGGCAGAAGACTTTGACGTAGCTGATTATTTCAGTTCATTTTATGTCTTTGAGGTTCATGTACAGAAGGTCCTGCACTACATTGTATTTTCTACATAATTCTCCATTGCTAAACTTCTAACAGCTGGAGGCCTTATAGAGACCAAAGAAATAACAGAGGTATTACTGGGTAGTTTTGTTTCTGAAGAACCTTACCTTCTTATTTTTTTCCTCTCAAACCCATTGCTTTGATCCCTGAGAGATTCAGGTTTCTTACAGCTTCTGACTCAATAAGTGTAGGCTGGATTATTGACATACACCAAGGATCTTTCTAGTTTATTTCTACTGTGTCCTTCCAAATTACCTCTTTACTTACAACCAGGTTTTTTTTCCTCCATGGATCCATGAGTTAGGAATGAATTTCTTCACATGCTAAAGCCAGTCTTTCCCTATTGGATATGTGTGAATTCTACATATTTTATCAGATATTTCTGAATGTATGTTTTGAAGTTTGTGTATGTATGTGCTCAGAGAGTTTGTACAAATAAATTCAATTACTTCCTAGGAGAGCTGCATTAATTATATGACAATCTCAACCAATGCCTATGCCATGCTACGCAAGACTTTGATATGACTTCTGATTATGTACTTTTATATATGCAACAAATAATGGTGTAAAACCATGTGGGTCCTGGGTAGAATCTTAATTATTTGATTTTCAGTGTCACTATAAAAATATCTTAATAACTGAAAATACTCTTGAGTTCAATCCAGAAAATTGTTAGACTTCACTTTGGAAGGAAGTTTTAAAATGGAAGTTTTACCCCATGATGAAGAAGAACACAAATCAAACACAGTAAAGAAAAATACAATAAGCTCCAGAAACAAAATCAGAGAACTCCAATTCATATAGCCCATATTTCTCTCAATGTTTAGTATACAAACAACAGAGAGTAGAAAACTCAATGAAAAAAAAAAACAAGTTCATTATACTTACAGGAACATACAATATGCTGAGTAACAAGTCTCGGTTACCCATACTCTATGTCTAAATGAAAATTGCTATCAGCTGTTTATGAGGTCTGATTTATTTAATGGGAATCATGGATTTCATATGCTAATTTTAATTTCACAGCCACGCTTTAAAGAATTCTGTTTGAATTACTTTTCTTTGTCGGTTTTCAATTTCAGCACTATACATTTAGCAAAACTACTATGATTGTAATTACATTTTATGTTTTAAACTTGTTCTGGGTTTTCTCTCCCACATAATTTATATTGATTTGGAACTTAGTTCATTCTTTCTCTTACATAGGCAGCTTCTTTAGTTTTAAAGTTATTTATTCTGCCTGAAGACCAAAAATTGTTCTCAAATTTTGGATTCTTTCATAGATTTTTACCTGATAAATGATGATATGTAGAAACAATACAAGGATTCTTAAGCTCATCTCAAATGTGGGAGTTCAGATCACGGTCCAAGTCCTTTGAAAGATATCCACTGGTTTACATGAACACTGCATCAGACTCTAAGGATCATACTTTGTCCAGATTAGATCCCAAGGGTTCCCAAGTTTAACATACATTTTAATAAGCGATTTCAAAGGGCAATGCTAATATTAAATACATACAAGTGATATATTAATAGCAAAAATAAAGAATGGTCCCAAAAGAAACCCTAGTCCTCCCAAATGTCAGCCCTATGACCAATCCCCTCCTAAGCTTTCAGAAACACAAAGAAATCAAAGTACATCTTTATGTTATGCATTTCTAATCAGTACAATCCAGAGGTACAAGATAAATCTGTGTAAGTAGTGGAGCAGTATTCTTCCAAAGGAGGAGAACATGTTGGGAAAACACTTGTATTGCATACTATTACACAGTAGGAGTAATGAATCACTGCCAGAAAATGGTGAAGAGGTCCATATTCCAGTTCTCATGTGGATAGATAGGTAAGGACTTAGACGAGTGCTTCTGTGCTTGGGTAGAAATAAATATAATGGTATCAATGGCATGGGAGAAAAGTACCCCTATTTACAGACATAGAAATCTCTAAGATTAACCCTTCAAAATTGTTAGTGCTTGAGAAACTCAGAGAAAGAGTGAAAAGATCATTATTTTTTATTTTCTTTTAATGGAAGGTCAAGTTGTTTATATAAATTATTTAAATACTAAAATTTACTGTGGAGATTTTCTGTCTCTGAATTATTCATACCTGTTTTGTCACTTTCCTCTAATTCTGGCTTGGGCTTTCCTCTGACTTCAGACTGGCAGTGTTTTTCTCATTTCCTGTGCAAATGGAATTTGTCCTTTCCCTTTTTCTCCTTGTAATTATTTTATCTCTGCCATGCTATATATTGTACATTACAGTTACTTGGAAGAAATGGTTTGCTATTCTGAGTTTCTTGACAGACTTCAACAGCTGAACAATCTTTGAGTTTGTCAGCTCCCATTACAGCTATCACCATGTTCCCAGGAAGAGTTCAGTCAAGAGAATCACAGTTCATAGAAAGGGAACTGATTTAACTGATAGCAAGTAGAATTTTGTCATTGAAATCAACATAGCAATATGATGTATAGTCACATGCCAAGGCAGTGTTATGACCAAGCTAACCAGATCTGCTACATTGATACTTGCCTCCCCTCACCTGGTGCACCTAGCGAGCTCAAGCGTCCCAGTGCCAGAGTGTTCTTCAGATGAGGAGGTTGTGATGATACCAAAACTAGCTCTTTGGCCACCTCATCCATGGTGGCAGCAAAAAACCCAACAGGGATGAGTGCTTGGGAAATGGAGAAAAATATTGTGTCAAAAGGACTGACAATTTTCCAGTCAAAACATTTAGTATTGTGCAGTCAGAAGTATTGCTATGCTTATGGCAACAGATAACGCTGCATGAGAAAGGAAGACAGATATGCAGTAAGAAATATTGTTCATGAAACGGTCTACAGGAAGAGAGTAAAGCACTTGATATTGCAGGTCTGTGGAATAGCAACACTACATTTAGTGTCTCTCATTCACATACTGAACTGACAGCCTCCTAAAGGCTGGCATTCATTCCCTTGCTGCTTAGTGCATTTACAATTCACGAGCAGTTTCAGTTTCACAGTGTTCATTATATGATCTGTATGCATAATGAATTACTCTGCTAGCTACCCCTTTTGGAGTTTATAGAATGTGTTTTCTGCATGATAAATAATATTATGTTCATATGTTGGTTTTTTTTTGAAGGTGATGTGTTCTGAACTCTTAGTATGCCAACATCTACCGAAGAAGTCTCATTTCAAGGAACAGATCCAGTTATTAGCACATAAAAGCTCTCTGCTGAAACGTTTCCTTGGAATTCCCTTTTTTACATTAATATGGCCATCAGTTTCTGTTCTCTCTCTTAGCCTTGGTCTTATGCAAATGGATGCTGAGATATCTGGTTAACAGTATTAAATAAAGCAAGAAAGATTGGTATATTTGAAAGAATTTGATCTAACATAACCTTGCCATTTGAAACAGTTGGCAGCCCTTGCTGGCCACCTCCTAATTCTCCACTCTAATTTTTTTCTTGACTCTACAACCTCATTCTCCAGATAAGACTATGGCTTTCATATGGCAGAGCTCTGCATAGTCACTGATACAGAGAAAGATGTCCTTAGTCTTCACTAAGCAAAACATAATTTGAATGTAAAAGAAAAGAGTTGTCATAAAGATAGACTGCAAGTACAGAGGATATTAAAAGCAGCATCTTCAGACAAGTTATTACTAGTCTGGTTTGCTTCTTCTCTGGTGCAGTCAAAGAGAAAATTCACCCTGTGTTTCAATTCAACCAGGAAAAATGTATCTCTTTCCTAAAAAACATTTTAAAGGCAGCATATTTAAACCAATATTCTTCCTGTGACACTCAAATTCTACAAATTTTCCCAGAGTCACAAAAAAAAGCCTTGATATGGTAGAATTTCTGATTAATAAAACAAACCAAACCCTTATGCTTCTTGTTTCATCTTCAAAACACATAATTTTCTCTTTAGAGAAGGTATTTCTTTATCTGAGATCAAAAGCACACTGCACTGTCCAGTAGATACATCCGAATGCTTTTACAAGGTCTTCCACATTACACAGTTCTCAGATAAATAGTTTGCTGTTGTAATTTATATTAATGAGTTTCAACCTGTTAAGAAGAACTCGGAATAAAGCTTAGGATTTATTGTTTAAGTCTTCTGACAATCTTCTTTACCAACATGGAAATCAGTACGAATGTGTTACAAAGAGCTAGATTTCAGACTTTTCCACTCGTACTCAGAAGTGCAAACAAAGTCTTTTTGAATACCCTCCATAAGAGAAAGTAGTTAGAAAAGTACTTCAGTTGTCTTCATATTCCAGTCACAAATTTGGAAAAGCTACTAACGGTCTGACATTTCTAAATGAGTAGTTACACAGATTGCCAGCTAACTATAAGGAGTGCCTGGAATGGGGAGGTAGATGGCAAAATATTTTCCTAGGAACAAACTGCTAACATGAATCCTGTATCTAAAGGGAGAGCTTTTGTGCAGTCCACTTACGCTCCTTGTTTCTACATGATTTAATGTAGAAATAGCAAGTGCTGATGTGGATCCTGCGTTCAAGTGTCAGCAGCACAAAGCTACAGTTTTAACAATAAGCTGTTGGTGGACAGCACTAGTGAGAAACAGGTGCTCATTCCCAACTATAGCACTGCTCCCTTCTGTTTGCTTGCCATACAGAGGTTAAACCATTCAAGCATAAATGGCTGCTGCCTCAGATCTCCATACATTGTTGTTTGAAATACCATATGACATTGACAGCATCTTAATTTTTTTTCCAGACTTTCACTGGGAAGATTTGTAGAGCAGGAGAAGATTTGAAGCGCAGCAGGTAACGTTCTGCTTACTGATTCTTTATTGAATTACATCTGAGAAAGCTGTTTACAACTTGACAAAGTGTATATATGTGTTTAAGAAGCCAAAATAATTAGTTTTAATATTAACTTTACAAGTGTAAAGACTACCCTAGCTGCAAATCAGAGAAGACCAGAACGGTGTAAGTTTTAATTTTATTTTCCCTTATCAGTTGAAATTATTATCTATCATAAACTTTTCTAGGAAAAAAAAATTAAATCATCACATTGCTCACCGTGTAATTTAATAAGTGTAAGGGAGTGAAAACAGTAGTTTGCAGCCCTTTCAAGTGATATTTCTCAGAGATGTATGGAAGTGTTTCATAACAAAGACATTTAACTATAGTAGAAACATATTGAGACTGTACCTCAATGTGGGTACGGGAGTGGAAGCTGAGTGCAGTGTATTTGCTGCTTTCCAAGTAAGAATTTGTCCAAAGAGTCTTGACTGCAGACATGAAAAGTCTATTAACAGAAGGGTTTGATGACTTCAGTTCTGAGGTACCATCCTGGAAAGGTACCCCCAAACTTTTGAAAACTTGACAAGTTCCTGTAATATCTACACTTAATATCTACATTTCCTCTTGAACACAATTTTGGCAAGCTGGATTGTTGAAAATGGGGAAATAACCTCTTTGCCAGGAATAATGGCCAACCACTGACTCTAGTCTGAGCACTCAGTGCCAAGCATTTTTCTGTTTCATTGTAAATCAAAAATTCACCAGAAAGCAAATGACACATTTAACAGATAATGTTGCAATTTTAGGCTAGCAACCATCTGTGACTTTAAGGCCAATAAGCCCATGAACATCCCCAGTGTCAACTTTACCGCCTGATACCTCCATCTGTATAGACAGTGAAAACTCAGGGATAAGACCAGATGTCCTCAGAACCGCTACTAGAAAACAAAAAAAACCCCAACAACATCACAATTTACACAATTCATAAACTAAATGAAACAAATACTGGACCCTCTCACCTGGATGGCCTAACCAGCTTGTTTTCTTGGAAAAATGATTATGCTGATCTGCAGTGTAGTTTTTATCTTCCATGCCACTCCTTGGTTCCATGCCATAGTTCACTGGATTGTAGCTTCAAGTTGCCAGATTTTCAAGAGCTTTAGTTCCTATCTAGGCAGTAGGCAAGTAAATTTCCAAGCACTCACTGTCATGTGTCTAACATAAGAAAATGGTTTTTTTTAAACCTTTGAGATTTCTCATATATATACATAAACTTCAAAGGATAAGCTCATTATTTACTGCTGATTTAGCTTATCAAACTTTATCACCCTAGCACCAGATTGGTGAAGCTTCTTGTCAGTATTTTTCTTTGAAGCTGATTATGATATTGCTTTTGTTTCCCCAAAATTCATAAAAACAATTCAAAAGATGTCTACAATCTCATATACAGTCTGCCTTCAACCCATATAGATATAAATTTGTTTCCTTCCAGTGGCCTTATTCAAACCTCCAAAGAGAAAAGTACTTCATCTGTTCTATGCCACAAATTAGGCCGAGGCGTTTTTTGAGAGTGGTCATTGGCAAAGGCCAAAACGCTGTCACGGATTTCAGCAATCTGGACAACAGCAAGCTAGTAACTGAGCCTCTTCAGCTTTTCACTATAGACAGAGCCAATATGCACACTGTCAATGGTGCGAACATATGTGTTTGGTAGATAAATATTGCATTTATTTTACAGCTGGGGAGTATTCCATCATTTGAGAAAGATCATATTATACAGAAAATAATATTCTCTGGACTCTTAAAACCTGCAACAGTTTTCACTCTTCTGTAATGCAGTTGAGCTTGTTTCTTGTTCTGGATATTATTTTTAGACATGGTTATAGACAGGAGAGATTCTGTCTTCTCCAGTGTCTCTTTTTTATTATTTTTTTTTTTTCTAGTGGGAACCACCCTTTGAAACATCTTTCTTTTTAGTTATGGTCATGCTCAGCTTAGTCTGGTCCAACAGGCAAACAAATGCTGCTTTCTTTTGAAGAAATGATGGAATTGGTAGCAACTCAACAACAGGGTGTGTCTACACCGAATATATTCAGGAAAAGGCAAAGAAATATCCTGCAATTAAAAAGTACACTTAGAAAGAAAATATCTGGACCATGATTCTCATTGGATTCCTCTCATCATTGCCTGAAAGATGAAGAACTTTATTGCAGAAGAACTACTACATCAAAACAAAACAATGAATAGAGTTGAAAGTCATAAACACCCAGTAAAGGAAAAGGGAAGCTTCAGCAGTTTGGAACATGTAACATTCTTCAGAGGGCTTGTAATGTGGGAAGAAAAAAAATGTATTACAGAACATAAAAATATCCTCAGTTTGTTTGGAAGTGCCTGGGTTTTATATTCAGTTATTCAGCTCTAGGTGTAATATTCCATACTGGTTTTAATACTTATCAAAGTGCTGGTCCTGCAGAAGTAAAGAAGAACTCAGTTTGCAATTCCACCCAAAAAGATTATACATCACAAAGCTGAAGAAAGAGCTTGTTGTAGAAGGAGAAATTCTGCTCTGTTTATTCGAGTTGTTACATTCAGTATGATTCATAAAGTGTTGTGTGAAGTTCTGAGATGAATGCTTCCTATATATCTATCAGGATACTCTGTGCATCTATCGTTCTCACACTATCATTGTATTTAAAGCTTGCATATGTCAAAACACAAATTATCTGGATAGTCATGGCTTGCTCAGATTGGTTTACTTTTGCCTTTTCATTGCTAAAGCTGCTACAGCTTATTTTGGGATATTTTCAGATGTGTTCACTAGACATCTTAAACTGAAACAATAGATTCATAAATGCAGATTGTCTCACCAGTTGAGGAAGCAGCTGGGGTCCACATAAAACCATTAACCTTCTGAAAGACCGAGATGTGCTGGAAGCTAGTACATCATGCTGGTTGCACACATCTCATTATTGTCATGATAGTTCCACTCACATGGCACTGAGCACGAGGATGTCAAATAAAATCAGCAGAGAGCTCTCATACATGGTAAGAATTACAACTGTACTTATAATACCAGCTCAGTTTTGCGAATAGCTCCCTCAGGCCTAATGCATAAATGGAATTGATCTTTTCCTTCAGTGGCAAGACCTATACCTTTTCTCAAGTAGTATACTTCTTACACTGTGAACGGTTAATAACAAGAAAAGCCCAACTCACCAATAGGAAATATAAAGAGGGAAAATGTTTTAATAACATTTTGCAGATCAAAGTGTTTACATATTCCACCTTCAAAGGTCCAGAGTTGCTACTGAGTATGACCCAAGAAGATAGTGCTGACAACATACACGTGAAGGGTAAGATTGAGGATAAACAATGACAAACTGTCAAACACTGGCTTAATCCTAGTAAGTCTCAAACTGAAATAAATCTTTCAAGATGGCCTTTTCCTCAGTGGGTCTCTCATTAGTTTGATGAGATTAAAAACTAATTAGAAGCAGCAATTTAGAATCAACACAAATTCAACCTGCATTTGCAAGTTGAATGAACTGTCAATTTACGAAACAAAATGCTTCAGGATGAGGATGATATAGTATTGAAAAAGTCAGACAACTGGGTGATCCAACCACAGTAACAGGCACTGTGGTTACATGAATTCTAAATCCTCCTTTATTAAAACAAATTAGAATTCTAACTTCGTCTTGGCCCATGTTGTTACACCTATCACAGAAGTGTAAAAAATCAATTCCAAACTAATTGACACTTCAGGAAGAAGAGTCTGGCAGCCAGTTTTCCAATATGAAAGACCAGAAGGGCATTGAGCTACAGTAGTTCAGAGGTGGCAAAACTATTTCTTACGTAGTGCCTGAATGGGGCAATAAGCTCTACATTTCAGCCACAATGTCTGCCCTTTGAGATGAATCTTTTCTTCATGACCATAAAATATTTTTCCACCATGAGCAGTGAGTGTGGTTTTGCTCATTTTAACTGCCAGCAATAACACCCTTTGCTATTCTTTTTCCTCACTGTCTTTACTCATTAAGATGTTTAAGGAGAAATATCATAAATGCACATCTAAAAGACCTTGCCATAAGCAAATCTGAGACTCATACATTTGAATAGCTTTCTTTATGATAAGATAGACTGAATCAAGGAATCTGGTTGCAGTGACATGAAGTAAAAAATAGCATGTCTTAAGCAGCATTCTCTTACTTACTGTTTTATTGGCCTTTGTGTTGCATCGAAATGACTTCATCAAATAACCACACACAAAATTAAATATTGAGGCAGCTTAATGAAGAAAAAATTATCAAAGAATGAACACTTTATTGAAAGAAATCTTCAAAATCATAATTATTTTAGTAAAAAACTTCAGGTTGACGTAATGAAGTAATGTTGTTTTATTGCTATGTTAATGGAGTTTCTCAGTCTTATTCAATTATTTAGATATTAAAGTTAAACGTAACTCCTGCAAAATAATCTGTGAAGAAGACAAGGTATTTTTCATAGTTCCTGAGTAGGAATATGTACTATCTTTTTTTTTTTTTTTTTTCCTTCTTTTCATAGAGAAATCAGAAGAACACTGCAGAAAATCAATTAACAAACTGTGGAGCCAAAAGAAAAAACAATCAAAGTGCTCAGTGTTAACCTATTTCTGCTTTCTGTGATGTTAAACTTTTATTTCAATGGGGGTACAGTTGCATAGGTATTAAGCACTATGGATAAATTAAACCCTGCAGCTTTGAATCTGTATTTTGAATTGAAAAAAACCCAACAAACCAGAACCATAATACACATATCTATGTTTCAAATGAAGTTCAGCTATCTTTTACTTTCAGCTTAATTTACTTTGCTTTTCTTAAACTTCTGACAAGGTTTCAATTATACACTTCATTATGCTGTTTCTTTCTGTAAGGAGTTGACACACTCAGAAATTTATCTATACAATAAAAATCATAGTAGGCTTTATTTCACAGCCTACTCAGTCACCAAAGCTTTATAGAAGTATTTTCTAAAAGTATTTTTTTGAATTTTTTTTTTTTTTTGAGAAAAAGCAAACCAAGCTTTTTTCTGGAATTCCACCCTTAAATCTACAAGACGATGGAGAGTGTAAACACGTGACCATGGGAAGTAGGTGGGAATTAAATATCCCAGAGCAGCCTTTCATGCTGTTTTGATGCTGCAATATAAGAGCCAGAACCATTGTCTGCTGAGCAGAGACCTTTACCCTTTCTCGGGGTAACATTAAATACTGACAATTTAAATTAATTCAATTCCATACCAGATTGTAACTTCATTCAGATTCAAAGGCCAAGTGAAAAAGCATGACAGTGCTGAACATTGGCACATCTGACTGTGAGAGAGACAGTCCAGATGAATTCATCTGCCCAAGCTAGATGACAGCCATCAGTAAACAGTGGCTAGCTACCAAAGCCTGAGGGATACTTAAAGTAGGCAAGGAGATCTCTGAAAGAAACTCATAAAACTTCATTATGATTTCCTCTTTCTAACCCTACTGTGGAGTACCACATCTGCCTGCAACTCCTTTTCATTTTTTTAAAGCAAAATAAGAATAATAGGAGGTTTTTGTACTTCAGTGGGTTTTACCTTCTATAACGCTTTGTCGTGTTTTTGTGAAAGTAAGTGCAAAGTAAAGTGCTGGGACCCAAGTTGTGGGCCCCAAGTTGGAGTTGAACTGTGGATGAGTCACAACCTAGCAGAATGTTTTTTTTCTCTTATTGGCTTCATGTTCCAGGGGCAGAACCTGGCCCACCTGTGTCTTTGTGGCTCCGCCCTCACCCAGGTGATTGTGGTTGGAGTGGTGGGTGAGGCCAAGATTGTATTAACCAGGAGCCGATGAGTTGTAGGAGCTTCCTGTTGGGTGTTGTTTCTGTTGGGGCTGGTCACACCTTGCTGAGCTCTCTTGGTGGTGTTCTTCCATCTGAAGGGCCACTGAGGGAGCCATTTCTGTCTGTTGTGTCCAGCAGGCAATGCTGGCACCACAGTGGGCAGCAGAGGAGCTAAGCCCACAGGAGCCTATGGCAGGACTGTCTGAAAGAAGACTTCTGTGGGGATGTTGTTGGCCTGTGTGATCAGGCAACTAATGGCAGCATAAATGGCAGCATAAAATGATAACGCCTGAATCAGCACAACACTGAGTTAAAAGTAAGATGAAAGTTAATACAGGATTTCCTTTTCTTGTCCTCTACTAAAAGCCAGTCAACATTAAAAGTTGAATATTTCCTTGACCTACTTCATATGAAATACACATTTTCATCAGAAAATTGAAGCAACACTCTGGCACAGAGCTGCTAAACAATATAGAGTGTTTGCTAAAAGTGGAGCTACTACTTAGATGCTGAAAACAAAGTCAAACAATAAGAATAAATTCTGCAGTCTACAAAATGGGTTTATAATGACTTTAAAAGAAAACAAAATTTTAAAATAGCCCTACCAGGTCACCATAAATGTTTCCCTGAAAATCCTGAACAGCTTGGCAATCTGCCAGGAATATAGGACCTGTATTGAACACACTTGGCTTCATTACATTCAACTGTCAGTTGAAATAATATGTGTATATATCTGATAATTTAGATGTAGGAAATAGGTTTTTCTATTAAAGGATAATTTTTAGTGAAACAAACTATGCCTTATTTCTAGAATTGAAAATAAAAGAGTCACTAGTATATGTCTTTTAAAAATACTGCTATTTTATAGGAGAATTAGCTAATAACATAATTATAGGCAATGCTATTTGCAATAGTGGTAATTACAATTGCCCAACATTTTCCATTGTACACTGAATAAATAATACAAAAAATGACATCCTCTTTTTTTTTTCTTCTAAGTCTAACTGTTTTTATTCCCATGTTTCAAAGTTTCCCTAGAAACTGAAAACATTGTTAACAATTTTGAGAGATAATAAAAATTTATTTCACTTTACTGAGATTGATTTTGTTATGATAGTGCTGCAGTTATGCAGTACTCTGAAAGTCCAAATATGCTTAAGTTTTGAAACCTCCAAGATGATACTTGTCTGAGTAATCGCAGAACTCCTATCTTCAGTTCCATTGCCTATACATAGGCCAAAATATTCCAGGCTGCAGGGAAAACTCAAGAGCTTTCAAAAGAAGAGTGTGGAAGAATCATGAGAGCACACTAATGTGGACAACTATGGTATCTTGCATTGTGATTATGGGCTGGAGTCTTCATCATGTTTATGGGAAGCACAGAAGAGGTGGAAGGATGTTGCTTAATTTCTGATAGAGGAGGCAAATGAATTTAGGATTTAAATGTCTTACTTTCCTTTCTGGAAGCGTTAGTGTTGCTTCTTCCCATATATACTTCCAATATGAGAAATAGAAGACAAAAATATCTGCAAAAATACCAAGCGAATGACATTATAAGTTTTCTCAGGAACGCTGTTTGTGCTCTGAAATATACACTTGGAGAAACTAGTTAATATCTTTATCTGCAGCATATACTTAACATGCAGAAGGACCAGTCAAATTCACCAGAGGGCTTTATGCTTATATAGTTTGCTTCTAAGCTACCATCACAATTTTCAAAGATTCCTATGACTCAGAGAATGTATTCAGCAGAGATACAGAAGTACATTAATAGTCTTTGCAAATGCCCACTAGATAAACTTCCATGCTACAAGGCACCTTTTCCCACCATTGCTATTATCATCGGAGACAACGTATTTAAAAGGTCCTCTCGTGTGGCAAATTGCATAGAACTTTCCCAACACCAGAAAACATGCCATTTGCAAACAACAGTTTCTAACACCCATAGAAATAGCAGCCATGTGACCAGTGCCACACACATTTAACAGGTGTTGTTGTGGGAGTAGCTATTGTTCACAAATCTTAGTTCTTTAAAGATTTAATAAAGCATTGAAATAAACTGAGCAAAAAAACTGTTCATTTTTTCCTATCTGGAAAATGTTGGAGCCATTTTTGGAGAAAGAGTTGCTAAGGGAGAAAAGTGAAGAGAAACCAGATCTGCAGAGCACTGCAGTCTTGGATGTGCTGGGCTTAGTGATCTGAAATCCACTGAGCTCATTTTTATCCTTATTTCAATTCTGTGATGGTTTAGAGGGGGTTTATAAACAATTCCAAGATAATTCAATTTTTAAAAAATAACTTTAGCACTTTGTTTATAGTCCTTTTAGAAAAACATTTTATCTTTAAAAATAAACCAAAAGGTAACTTCAAAACATTGGCAAATGCATTTCCTCTAACAGACAGGAATCGAGAGACTGTTTTCAAGAAAACAAAGATTATTTTTCATGGGCTTCATGGCAAGTTGATGTGTTTTCTGAGCTCACAAATACCCTTTCTCCTCTCCAGCACTCAGAAGAAACATCTTGTTTCAAACACATGGTGTGGTTTCCATTACCGAAATAGCACACTTTGGCCAAGGCATAGCCTGCGTCAGGCCCCCTGAGCAGCACAGATACCGCCTGGGGGTTCTCAGCCATGCATCAGCACTGCACTGGGGCAGATTTGGTGGCAGCAGTCAGTCTTTGAGAAAATTTGGAGAGGTAAAAATTTCCTTTTTTTCCTCTTTACAGCCAGACTCAGCACACTTCTTAATAAGTGATGACAATACATTACGGTTATTAATTGTCTTTTTCTTCCATGTAGTTTCACACTATGGGTTGAAGAGCTGACCCAGACTTGCTGACCACCATGACTCTATGCATGTCCAATCCATTCAGGAGCTTGTGCTCCTGGCTGCTCCTCTGTTCAGAGCTTCCACACAGAGTACGGAAGTAACTAATTTGAGAGTATCTCCAGCTGGAGAAGGGTTTAGTGAGCCAGCTCATCTGAAGCTGATATGAAGGGTCAGATGGTAACATGCAATATCACTGTGATTGGTCTCTCTGACTGTATTTCTACTAGGAGACCAAGCACTGCCAAGCCTTACTCTCTGCTCCTGAGACCAGCTGGTACGATCCAGCAATACACCGTACAAACCATGCAAGCCACAGAAGTCTTCTTACCAACAGGATGGCATCATCCAAATTGCATTTTAGGAACAGTCTGGGAAAGCTGGAAACTATGAGAATGTAACTCAGAAAAGTATGCTAAAGGCAATGCAAAAATTAAACTTAGAGATGATTGCATTACCATGTTGAGTCTTGAGCCTGGCCACTGTTGAACTCATTGAGAAAGAGCTAGACTCTATGTCCAGAGATGGATACACCCTTGAGTGAGTATTTGTGTGTCTACTGTGTGCACTAGGTATGACCATGATTTTGAGAACAAGCTTGCACCTGTGCTTGGTTTATACAGTAGACATACCATATTAACCCAAAACACACTGTGGCCAAAATCTGTCCATTAATTTTGGTAAGTTTTGCAGCAGCACCTCAAAGAGGAGAAAGATGCACAGAACAGTTTTGGATAAGTGGCTTTAAATTGAAAATACTTTTGTGCATTGAGAGGTTTCGGTAAAAAAAAAATAATTCACTTCTTTGTTGCTCCATGGGAGCCACAGAAAGGAGGAAAAAAAAACAAAAGAAGAAGAAGAAGAAAAAATACTGCATTTCCACCTACCAGCTTTAAACCTGAGAGAATGTTACCTGCTTCAGTAGTGGCACAGAGAGTGTCTCCACTCCTCTTTAAGTCACACTGCACGTGCCCCTGCATTTGTCAGATATCTCTACATCATGCATGTACTTTGTTTTCAGAAGAAAGGACATAAGATGTCTCTCACTTCCAGGCATCTTGCACCCTAAGTATTCTTTTGTTTCTACAGTTTGCTCTGAGCAGTGGTTCCTGCCGTGGAAGAGTAAGACTGCCTCTGGCTTGATTCCTAGATTTCTTGTAGTGCTAGTTACCTTCTCTGCTCAAGTGTCTGCCATGAATTTAATCCTTTCCCCAGATAGTTCACCTGTCCCCACTTTTCAAAAGCATTTCTGGAGACTGTGTCTGTTTTTCTCAAGAATAATTCTTGCATGCCAAAATCACAAGTACAACAAATGATCCCGTCCTTCAGCTAGGGAATTTAAAAAATACTTCCAAAGTTACATGTAAATATCAGAGATCTCTGTTCTGAAATGTGGTTTGGTTCCCGCTCTGCTTCTTGGCCACAGGTAAAGAATAACAGTCTCATTTTAAGTCTTAGTTTGTCTTGGGTCACAGTTTACATGAAATTACCTTATCAGTTGTTCCAGTGCCTTTGGTATTATTTTTGGCAATCATGCCTCATTCACTTCTCACCTCTCATCTACCTCATAAGGTTGTGAAAACAATATTTATTTTTTCTTTTTTAATCTCTCACTGTGTTAAGATCTGTAAGCTCTGAACACAGATACAGTTCTTGCTTCCATTGTTTCCCTGATTGTGCAAGTTTTGTCTAGAAATCTCTGTGCGTTGCCTTTTCCCTTTTCTTCCACTTCCTCTTCATACTCCCTTCTCTGCTGTAGGTCTCACTCAGCTGATCACCATTTCAGCTACTGAATACAAGGGAATAGTGCAAAGGGTGAAGAGCCATCCCATCCACTTTCTTATGCTTGGGATCCATTTATTTGATTCTCTGCTGTTTGATGCCTAGAGATGTTTGACTCATGCTAGATCATTTTGATTAGTGAAGGTATTAATAGTGTTCCCCCTCTCTGCTCAAATAACCTTCTTCATGAAACCCTGTTGCTGTCAAGATTGCTGCTCTTCTGCCAGACTTGTAAGAACTCAGCCCAGAGGCTTAAAATTCAGAGGGAGGAAAAAGACACATGCACATTCAAGCTAGAAACAGAAACCTCTTATCACTAGCAGGGGTATTTCACTTGCAGCCAGCACACAATCCAAATTCCTCCTTGCTGCAGTCTCTCTCTAATCCTCCTTCCATCCTCCAAGCAGAGAAAACATTGAAAGTTGGGTGTGACTGAGAGATGGTTGCTACTGACTGTGGGCAGCAGTGGGGTTATGCCTCAGACTGCTTCTCACTCCATGATGCTAGTCTGCATTGTTTCACGTTGTCTATTGGAAATAATGCACTCTCAGCTCCATGGAAAACAAAAAGCCTGTGGGAGGTCACAGAGAGTCTCATGGATTTTTCTGTTTTGCTAATCCAGTTATGAATCACTCTGACTACTTGCTTAAGCTTACCTTCATTGTGTCACTTATCCGGAGCTTCAGGCAGAGGATGGATGTCATCATTTCTGTGCAAGGCTGCCATGCTAATGGTGGACACTGGGCATGTTGATGTACCATCTAAACAATACAGTTTTAAGGACTAATACCATTCCCTGCACCAAAACTTATACATGCCATGAAAACAGGGTTTGGCCATGTTTTCACCAATGTGTAATACATTACAGTTCACACAAGTACTGTATGCATAGCAAACAGGGTACCCTCAGAACTATCAAAATATGATTAGTAGTAAAAAGCTGCCCAGCCTCACCCTATAGTGTCTCCTTTCTCTGTCAAGTAGCAGTTATTTAAGGTAAGGTCCTACAATGCCTTTACCTGCCACAAAAACAGTCACCTAACCTGTGCTCTCTAGCATGCTGATGACAGATCTGATAATCGGGCAGAATTAAAGAACTAGAGTGCAGCTGTTGTATGCTTATTAAATGTCTCAGAGGAAAAGATACAAACACACACACATGTGCACACATGCACAATTTAAGTGGCTCATTAATTTGAGGAGATGCCTTCCCTTTGACTGGCTGCACTGAAGCCTGAGCTAGACAGTGCAAAAACCCTTTTCTTGTCTGAGCAGCTTCAGAGACAAAACTCCAAGTGCTCAGTTAAAAATTACTTCTTCTCTACATTACCCATAGGGCTTAAGTATTGTGGATTTTGATGTATAAACATTGAGAACCCTTTTCTTTTTCCACCAACTGGTAGGGTGTTTCAAATTACAGTACTGTGCCAGGTCTCTGCTTTTCCTCTGCTGGAGGCAGTCCTTGGTGCTGAGATGCCTCCCAGAATGATTTCAAAAGTCTTTGGCAAATATCTGTATTTACTGGGCCCACAAACTACAAAACTCATCTTCATGATGGACAACTGACTTTAAAGCCTGTTTCCTTCATTACTCTCTTCTGTGTAAGTTACTGAAAGTCTTAATATGTTTATGAAACCAGTTTCCTAGCAGATACTTCTCCTTATCTGTTCTCCTTGAAACTAAATACCAGGCAAGTGAAAACTCTCCAGATGCCCTGCCAGTAAACAATCTGATTAAAACCTGCTTTTTCCATTAACCATGCATTATTCTTGATTATGCCAGTTCTGATTGCAGAGCACAATGACACAGTGAAATATATAAATAATTCACATGTTTATAAGCATGGACTCCACAGGCAGATTACTTGACTATTTTGATATACTGAATGACACCAAACTGATAACTCCATCCTATCTCCCCTCCAAATGTTATCAAGAAAATTGCAATACTGTACAGTGTGTCGAAGGTACTGACAAAGATTACAGAGCCATCAACCAACACTGAGATTTGCAGCTTTCATATGGGTGTCTTACTCTTTGACTCATGTTATAACCATGACACTGGAGACATGCAAAAAAGGCACATAATGCCTTTTTACTGGGTGTTTCTCCCACAAGTAAAACATACAGCAGATAAACTTATAGATTTCCTGATGCAACTTATGAAATAGTTTTTGAATCACAGTAATGTTGCTTCAGTTTGAACTCTGCAATCAGCAACATGGAGTTGTCTAACTCTGGCAGTACACAACACCTGTTCTAGCCATGTGCAGGACAAATCAGGTAAGGATTTTTCCTCCATGGATGTCATTGGAGAACAGCATTTTTCAAAGACAGTTCTAAGTCCTGGCCAAACGTAGGCTACATACGGAAAATTCTATAAGTAGCTGGGAGATGTCTCACAATCGCTAGCCCTTGTACTCATGGGAGACTTCAACTTACCAGACATCTATTGGAAATACAATACAGCAGAGAAGAAATAGTGCAGGAGGTGCCTGGAGTGTGTGGAAGATAACTTCCTGACACTTCTGGAGTAAGTCAGTTAGGGAAGGCTCCCTGCTAGACCTGTTGTTTGTAAACAGAGAAGGACCTGTGGGTAATGTGATGGCTGAAGGCTGTCTTGATCATAGTGATCATGAAATTATAGAGTTTTTGAATCTTGGAGAAGTAAGAATTACAGCAGAATTGCTTGGACTTCTGGAGGTCAGACTTGAGCCTGTTTAGGAGACTGGTTGACAGAGTCCCTTGGGGGGCAGTCCTGAAGGACAAAGGAGACCAGAAAGGCTGGACACTCTTCAAGAAGGAAATACTAAAGGCACAGAAACAGGTTATCCCAGTGTGCTATAAGACAAGCCAGTGGGGAAGAAGACTGACCTGGCTAAACAGAGAGCTTTGGCTGGAACTCTGGAAAAAAAGGAGAGTTTATGACCTTGGAAGAGGGGGCAGACAACTTAGGAGGATTACAAGGATGTTGTGAAGCTATGCAGGGAGAAAATCAGAAGAATAAAAGCCCAACTAGAATTGAATCTGGCTACTGCTGCAAAGGTCAGTTTAAAAAGATTCTGTAAATACATTAGCAACAAAAGGAAGACTAAGGAGAATCTCCATCCTTTATTGGAAGCAGGAGAAAACATAGTGACAAAGAATGAGGAAAAGGATGAGGTACTGAATGCCTTCTTTGCCTCAGTCTTCAATAGTAAGGCTAGTTGTTCTGTTAGTACCCAACCTTCTGAGCTGGAAGGTCGGGATGGGGAGCAGAAAGAAGCCCCATAATCTGAGGGGAAATGGTTAGTAACCTGCTACACTGCTTACATGCACACAAATCTATGGGGCTTGATGGGATCCACCCAAGGGTACTGATGAACCTGGCAGAAGTGCTCACCAAGCCAATTTCCAACATTTATTAGGAGTCCTGGCTAGCTGGGGAGGTCCCAGCAGACTGGAAGTTACCAAATGTGATGTACATCTACAAGAAGGGCTGGGAGGTGGTTCTGAGGACCTACAGGCTTGTCAGCCTGACCTTGGTAACAGGGAAGGTTATGGAGCAGATCATCTTGAGTTTCGTCAGATGGCACATACAGGACAACCAGGTGATCAAACCCTAACAGCATGGGTTTATGAAAGGCAGGTCCTGCTTGACTAGCCTGATCTCCTTCTATGACAAGGTAACCCTCTTAGTGGATGAGGTCAAGTCTGTATATGTTGTCTACTTAGACTTTAACAAAGCCTTTGACACTGTTTTCCACAGCATTCTCCTGGAGAAACTGACTACTCATGGCTTGGACGGGCATACACTTCATTGCATAAAAAACTAATTGGATGTCTGAGCCCAAAGAGAGTGTTCAGTACTGGGGCCTGTTCTGTTTAATATCTTTATCAATCTGGATGAGGGAATTGAGTGCACTCTTGGTAAGTTTGCAGATGACACCAAATTGTGCGGGTGTGTTGATCTACTCGAGGGCAGTAAGGCTCTGCAGAAGGATCTGGACAGGCTGGATTGAATATCTGAAACCAGTTGTATGAGGTTCAACAAGGCCAAGTGCCAGGTACTGCACTTTGATCACAACAATCCCATGCAATGCTACAGGCTTGGGGAAGAATGGTTGGAAAGCTGCCTGGTGGAAAAGGACCTGGGGGTGTTGGTCAACAGCCATCTGCAAATGACCCAGCAGTGTGCCCAGGTGATTTCTCAATCATAGGCCAATAGCATCCTGGATTGTATCAGAAATAAGGTGGCCAGTAGGATTAGATAAGTGATCATGCCCCTGTACTCT
>VZZY01017946.1:0-18606 GCA_013400335.1 Eurystomus gularis
GTCGGTTCACCACAACAGGGAAGGAGAAAGATAAGCTAATTTCTTAGCTGAGCCCTGACAGCCTGCCTTCAGAAGGGATTCATAGAATCATTTAGGTTGGAAAAGACCTTTAAGATCATCAAATCCAACTGTAAACCTAACACTGCCAAGTCTACCACTAAACTATGTCTCCAATTGCCACATCTTCAGTGGCACTGTCTCCAGCCCAGCCCCAGCTCAAGCTCACAATCAGCTTGGACTGAGTCAGGAAAAACTCCTCATCCCAAATTCTTTGCACACAAGGAATGAAGTTCATGTCTTCTTTATGGGCTTTGCATAGACTATAGAGTTGCGGCTTCACCTCCTCCCCTAGATCTGCACTGCTTACACTGTAGATTTTACAAAATTGTAAATACTTTGAAAATGATCTTGCTGGTTCTGATCATTCTTAAAAATGTAAGCAAGCAAGAATATCATCTGCTGAAACAAGAGTCAGTCAGCCAGCCTTTGCTGCTCAGCTTTTGCTACCCAGTCTGTTATGACTGTCACAACAAATCATCAGACTGTCACAATAAATGGCCCAAGTTCAGGCTGTTGCTTTATTTAGCCTCATATGAAATACTTCTAAGCACAATTTAGTATAATTAAAGTATAGCAAATGAATTCCTGAAGTGGAGAATAAGTTACAGTAGTTTAAAATTACTAGAATAGGATTTTCTCTTTGGTTTTTGGTTACTTGAAGTGACTGTAAATTGCCACAGTTGGTGCCAGTTGGGAATACTGAGTAAATAAATACTGATTAGGAAATTATTGCCTAAAGTCCAGCAAACTGGGAACATGAGATTTCATTTCCTTTTACAAATTACTTAACAGATAGTATTCTTATGCAAGTTAATGTAGTGCAGTCTGCCAAATATTCACCCTATTAAAGGAAGAAATGGTGTTTGTTTGAAGTGCTGGGGCCTGAGTTGTTGGCCCCAAGTTGGAGTTGACCTGTGAATGAGCCACAACCTAGCAGAATGTTTTGTTTTTTCTATTGGCTTCATGTTCCAGAGGCAGAACCTGGCCCATCTGTGTCTCTGTGTCTCTGCCCTCACCTAGGTGTCATTGTTGGGGTGGTGGGTGAGGCCAGGGCTATAGCAACCAGGAGCTGATCAGTTGGAGGAGCTTCCTATTGGGTATGACTTCTGTTGGGGTGGGTTGCATCTTGCTGAGCTCTCTCAGTGGTGTCCTGCCATTTGAAGGGCCACTGAGGGAGCCATCTCTGTCTGTTGTGTCCAGCAGGCGATGCTGGCACCACAGTGGGCAGCAGAGGAGCTGGGCCCACAGGAACCTGTGGCAGGACTGTCTGAAAGAAGACTTGTGAGGGGATGTTGCTGAGTTCAGTGTTGGCCTGTGTGATCAGGCAGCTGATGGCAGCATAAAATGATGAGGGCTGAACCAGCACAAGATTGTTCCAAGAAATGACAATGCCTAACCATTAGCATATTTTTCATTAGGTATTTCTATTCTGTCTGATTTTTTGTTCTAACTCTCACTCTTCTTTGAGATGCTGATGGGCCTACAGCCCTTCAAAAGGTCTGTTACCATCTATCCAATCCACTGTATCAACTGTCTTTACAACCATCCTTTGTGCATTTCAACTTCACTTCCCACCCGTGTCCTTGTGTCTCTCTGTCTTGGCTTGCTTCACATGCACATTTTTCTTTCACACAGGAGATGAATACCCAACAATTTTCCATCATTCTGACTGTATTGTTGTTAGTGTTTTGAATAATTTCATTAGCTCCAATCACATTCTTGTCCTTTGATTTCTTTATGACAAGTGTCCTTGGGGTGCACCGTCATTCTAACTCCTCTCCTGAAACACCTGCATTTCACACATACCAGACTCATGCAAATTGAGGGTGGAAAGCTTTTGCCTTTTAGGATCTGGCATATTGAAGAAGTTAGGAGAAGTGATGAAATAGCAGTATTTCATATGGAAAATCTTACCATTTACACTAGACTTTCACATGTGCTTACATCAGAGAACATTGCAGAAAGCAAAAATTATGGTGATTTTCAAAACAAAAGAAGAAAAATTATTATTTATTGTTGTGTAAGGAAGGGACAGGAAGTGATGAACATACTATATAATGTAGTTAACTTTGAAAATCAATGCAGTTTGTTTTGAAATCATCACAAATGAATTAAGATAATTAAGATATTGTTAACAATTAAGATAATTGTTTATGTATACATACACCGGGATTCATTTTCTAGCCACATAATTACATCACAAACAAAGATTTAGAGTTCTGTTGGACGTTTTGAGTTTTAGCAAAGAACAAAAATGATGACTGGATCAGGGCAACCTGTATACACAACCTCACTGCTTGTGAGCTTACTCATGTCAGAGAGGTTGCTGCTGTGAATATGCCTGGCAGAAGCTGATCATTAGGTAAAATTTGTGAAAATATTTCTCTGCATGGGTTAGCATACAGGATACATCACCCTGTTCAGCAGTGCTGTAATCTTCATCAGTTTGGACAAATGCTTCCAGGGACCTTCTGCCTTGGTTAAACACAGGTAATCCCTTGGCATTGAATCGAACAGTTACAGTGCGGCTTCTCAGTCATTTTGTTCGAGACCTTATAGGCCATGTTGTGGCACATACAAAACCAACAGAGACGTCCCTATTGCAGAGGTCTTGCGCTCCTGATACACAAGAATCAAGGTCAGCAGAAAGGACTCCCCTTTGATGATGTGGATGAGGACCACACCAGTTAGCCAAAGTCACACAGCATTGAGCCATGTCCTTCTGATTCTTTGGCCAGGACTGAACCAGCAGCCTTCCTTCTGGTTTGTCTCAGAGAGAAACTGTAGCCTTCTTGAAAACATGGGCCAACAGAAACACTGAGATTCGGTTTAGTAAAACTATTACAGTCAGTAAAATTATTTCCAATAATGTGCTCAATGTCACAGAACAGCAAGAGAAAAACATGGGTGTGGATAAGGAAATCTGGGGGAATAGGTAGGGATCAAATATATCCATTAACAACTCACAAGCCAACTAATTTCATAGGAAAAGCTGAGCTACAGGCAATAGCATGGCATCTTCAGTGGTCATGGGTTTCTAAAGGAACTATTTTTAAGGAAGTATTTGATTGAAAAATTTTAATACTTAGTGTAAGGTGTGCTATACTGTTGTTGCCTTGGCTTAGCTTCACACTGGGACAAGCAATGTGATTTACAAGCTGGCAGAGATCATAAGGTGCACAGGATCTCAACAGACCAGGTATTTAGCTCACGTCAGTAGAACAAAACTTTTTTACAAAACTGAGAACCTGATTAGTTCCCTGTGTTAGTGCTTACAGGCTTTGGATATCCAGGACTGTTTTTGACACCTGACTTCTTTGTACCATTCCCATGCTATTTGTCAGACATTGAAGAATTGATCTGCAATGCACCCAGTGTCATCTGTTTTACCCATCTACTAATCATAATATCCTCATGGTACCATGTATTGGATTTTCAAATTACATAGTTAGCTTTAGATAAAACAGCAGGGTTTACCTTCCAAGACAAGACAGTCTTTATAGAAAGAAACAGTTGTTCACAGAGCTCTGTGGCCATGCATTGCATTGAGCAGTGTTCAGAGCTCAGGAGAGCTTCTGTTACTTTACATTTGCTGAATCATTAGCTCCCATGAATTCCCCTGTTTCCTTCTTCCTTATGAGTTTTCTCTCTTTTAAGCAGCCTTTCCCCCACCCCATACCTTCTACCTACCATCACTGAGGCATATGTAGACTTGACAAGGCAGAACAGTGATCTAAACATTTAGATTAGCAGTTTCTACATTAAATGCCATTTAATCTTAGAATATATTTCCCTTTTGTGTTTTAGATTTCTTTATCCTAATCTCTGTTGTTTTTAACTCAGGGTGTACATTTACAGAATCACAGAATTTTTGTGGCAGGTGGTCAGCTCTGGAGATCATCTAGCTGACCCCTCAAAGCAGGATCTCTTGGAGCAGGTTGCCCAGGACCATGACCAGTCAGGTTTTGAATCTCTCCAGGGATAGAGAATCCACAACCTCTCTGAGCAAACTACTCAACTCCTTGACTACCCTCAGAACAAAAAAGTCAGCATGTTTTAAACATTTAAGTGGAATTTGCTGTGATTCAGTTTGTGCTCATTGCCTCTTACCTATTCACTGGTTACCCTGAGAAGACCCTGCCTCTGTGTTCTTTACTCCCATCTCATTTGTACAAACGTGTGTATGTGTATATCCCTGCTGCCTCTCCTCTCCTTGCTTTCTCCAGATTCAACAACTGTAGATCTCATAGGCTCTCCTGACAGACAAGATGGCTAAGTCATTGCACAAGATTGTATATCACTCTTAAATGTTAACCTGAAGTGTATTAATTTAATTTTTGTGTGTTATAAATGGTGTGAAGAGACACAAGAATAAGCTGCAGTCATGCTGAAGAATGATGTGGTAACCTATCTGGATACCAGTTCACATTATTTTGGATTAAAACTCCTCTGTTTAAATTAAATTGGTGCCACTTCTGAAGTTTGAACTGGCCTCAAATTTCTTGGAAAATGAGTTTTTGTAGTTTGTTTTCACTCATCTCCTTTTGTCTACTACAGCCCAGTGTTTGACATTTATATGATTTTAATCCTTTAGTCATGTCTTCATTGTGTCAGAGATATAGAGATGGTGGGTTTCTTTTTTGTATTCCTCACATGCTTCTTGCATAGCTGTGATAACTGAAAAAAAATAATCATCATTAGGATTCACTTTTACTTCACTTTACAAAGGTGAACACTACCAGCCACCCTTTTAAGAAGTTAAAAATTAAGTGTTTTTCTCATTTTTGTATGCAAAAATTAAGTGCTTTTCTCATTTTTGTATGCACTGTCATGAAAACAAACTCAGGAACATACACACATTTCAGTCTGAAGCTGCTAACTAAATTTGACCCAAGCTTTTGGCTTATTTTGGTTATTCTAAAGCTTTCATTCTTAATTATTATGATATAAGCAATCCATATTACATTTAGATTGGCTGTCCATAGCTAAGAGCTTATACCTCTAATGATGCTTGTGCAAATACAAATTAAATAGCTAAAGGTGCAGATACTTTCACTCCTACAAACATTCTGTTTGTAAGAAGAAGGGAGTGCTGATCTCAAGAAAAACTACTGCTGAAAACTACTACTGTACTAGGCAGCATGTCATAGTGGTTTTGGCTGAGCAAGGTGGTCATTTGCTCTTCAGTACTGTGAAAATATTTTATTAATTGAGTGCAAAAACTCCTTAAGCAACAAGGTCTATTATCCTGCCTTTTGGCAAGGAGGAACATTTTTTTCTCAAAGAAAATCCACTTGTGTTTGACCAGGTATAATGTGAGATTGCAAATATGTGACTTCAAGTAAACTCAAGAAAGTATCAGGTTTAGGTACAAATTACGGAAAAACTCATGGTGTGCTGAGAGTGTTTTTTTGAGATCCCAGTAGTCAGATATTTGCAACCTCACAGACCTAAGCCTGGTACAAAATAAACACAACCATCAGCCTAGTTCTTGGCTCTGACCTCGGGGAACTGAATAGGATTACAGAGCAGTTACTACCTGCTCAACTGAGGGAAGACTAATAACAAGCCTTTAGCATCAGACTAGTTGCTTCTTGGCTATGGAAGGTTGAGACCCAGTAATAGATACCAAACTATTTTTTTATAACAGAGAAAAACCCTCAACAGAAACATTCACTGTTTAGGATTCTCCATAACAGATGAGATCAGCAGTTCCTGTTTGGTAGTCCTTGTGACAGAGCATTCATTACCAGTGCATTTTCAGATCCTTGTGCATGCAGGAAGCCAGCAGGAGCAGGAACATCACTCTTCTTAATAGCTGGTTAGTAGGGAGTTAGAGGCACTTGTGGTATTTGGCACACCATAGCACTGATCCCCCACAGCTTCAAGAGAATAACTTCAAAGGACAGTTTATGGCATCAGAGAGTCAAAGGAGAGAGAAAGAAGTGTGGCAGCAATTATACTTTTCTGCTGCTGACATTGTGAGGCAGAGAGAAGGAGAGAAGGGAAAATTTGGAAGCTTCAACAATACAACTTTTAAAAGGCAGCCCCCCAGAATGCCATTATCAGCACTTCCATTTTTTTTCAATAAACCTTAAATTACAGGCTTGCTCTTGTGTCCTGGTTTTAGGCCCAGCCAGCAACTAAGCACCATGCAGCCACTTGCTCACTCCTCTCCTCTCCCCATAGGATGGGGAGGAGAATCAGAGGAAAAATGCAAAACCTCATAGGTCGAGATAAGGACAGTTTAATAGAACAACACAAAGAGAGGAGAAACAACAAAAATAGCAATAATACTAATGAAATAATACGTTAAGTGAGTGACTCACAACACAAATACTCCCCACTTGGAACCCACTGCCCACCCACCTCTCACATGCTTGAGCTCCCCTTACATAGCAGGCATGACATGACGTCAGTATGGTATCAAATATCCCATTGGCTCGTTCAGATGACTATCCTGGTTGTGCCCCCTCCCAGCTTCTGGTGGAAATTAACCCTATCCTAGCCAAAGCCAGGACATCTTGAAAACTTACACCATAGCTGATGACCCAAAGAAGAACTTAGTTGCTGGAGAAATCCTTTATTTCTTCTGCCTGGTGCTCCAAATTACTTCATATCCTGTGTTACTTTGAGTGACAGAAGAGCTGTGCGTGTGTGAGAAGTCATGTGCCGCATGCTTATTCATTATATGAGCAGTGGACCAGAACAAGACCTCTAGAGGATATTAGGAAGTGTAGTTTCTTCTGTTCCCTACTGTCAAATGGTAAACTTCTTAAAAGCAGATTATTAGCAGGCTCCTGTAAAGCCGAGCATTTTTGAACTGTGTCATGCTGCACATTAAGAAACCTGGAAACACTGGAAATGTTTACTAGAGTGTCTCAAAGCTTTAACAAAAGTTTAGGAAACTTTTTTGAGTTAAATCTGGCCTTTGCTCAGAGATGGCGAGGGAAATTCCTCAGTAATCAGTGGCTTAGCAAGACTCTAATGGATGAGGGAGTCCAAAGCCCAGTTGCTGCGGGAAGTGTGAGAAAACCAAGCTCTTAATCACTTCCTGACAACTCTGACTGACAATCTCTTGTTAATAATGATGTCTTGTTAATAATTCCCCTTGAAAGTCACGTATGAGCTTGGAAAAGCCGCTGGTCTGTTTCTGCAAAATACGAAGAACTTAGACAAAGTTCCCTAAAGTATAAGGAAAGCACCTCTAGTAGGGTGCTGTCCTTTTTAAGGTTTCTAAAACTAGTACTAATAACTATGTGTTGGTAATAGTATTTTTATGAAAGATACTTTTTTCTGTACTATTATTTTGAAGATGTTATGCTGATAAGCTATTGCAAAGGACCATTGCTAGCAATAGCTTTACACTTCTTTGCATTTCTTTACTAAACACAACATAAATATGACCTTTTATGTGATTCACTTGAATGGGATAAGAGTTTTCTGCTATTTGTCCAACAGAAAATTTGTGAAACACTGTGTAACTGGTAGGAACCTCTCCGTCCCTTCCACTCCCAAGCTATGACTGCTCTAAATGTAGACTTTGGGAAATATCACTGTTTTTGATGTGGAAAGGAATAAACGAAGTGGAAGATGACATCTTCCCTCCATACTCTGTTACTAGTTGACATGTTCTGCTGCACGACTTTATTATGGTAGCTCATGTCTCCAACAGGATACTCAGATGGCTGGTTTGGATATGTCAGGCTATGATTTTAACCTGAACTCTCACTTATGTCTTTCCACAAGAGAAACTTGTTACCTTTGCCTGCCCACTCCTCTCCAGCTGAGTAAGTCAAGCACTGCAGGCTTCCTGAAATGTGGTGGAAAGAAACGACTGATTAGAGATGGCAAATTGTGACTGTGGCTATTACATGGCATATTAACTAAGAGGCTTGTGAAAACATTAATACCCAGACCACTCAGTGATGTGTATCTCCAGGAAGAGCACTGGAAGGGGAAATAGCTCTCTGCCCCTTTCCAGTTGCATACCATGGAGTCTTCCACAAAATACACATGCCATGGTCCCAGGCAGAAAGTTTAGTCCTCTTTCCCATCCTCTTTCCTTTGACCTGCTCTCTTTCACAGCAGGAGCATGCCCAGGGACACAGAGAAGCAATTTCACTTGGTCCATGCAGCTGCAAATGGGTCAGTAGACAAGGTTGCTTGCAGAGCCCTGCACTAGCAGCTTTCTAGACAGAAAGCTGTCTTGAATAGAAAATAAAACATCTCTAGGGCCCTCCTTCCCAATTTCAGTTCCTGTAAGTATTATTTTAATTGTTGGAACTTTTTTTCAATTAATTAGGTAATTTTATTTTCTTTTTTTTAAAAAAATTTTGGACTGCTCTCATTTTTCTTTCTTTACTAACTGTGGGAGCAAACTGCTCTGATATTAATACTCTATAAAAAGTAGGCCTGAGATAGAGATCACCATCGGTTTGTATTCTAGGCAAAAAAAAGTGCCTTTAAGTTTTTCAAAGTTTAAACAGTTGACATAAGGTAGTCTATTATGGAGAGTCAGTGGAAGGACCTTACATCACTTTTTTGCTAAACAAATACTATTTTTATTTTCCCAAACATATTACAATTAGAAAGGAAAATGAATTGTAATTTTCAGGTGTCAGCCCTTGAATTATTTGGTATCTTATCTGCCTATAATGCTGTTCCAATGCACGCCCACGTGTGTCTTTGTGCATCTCTGTGTGTGGCAGGTGTGGGGGAAGACTTTGCTATGCCTCCCAGTAAAAGAAAGGAAGGAAGGTTGTCATCAGCAATAAACTAGCCTTTCAACTAACATTGAATTTGCAAACCTCAATGGATTTCCACAGAGCATCTGGCCTGGTGTGTTTGTTTTCTCCAGAAAAAACTGCCTGGTATGGGCCTGCTCTGTACAAATGAGAGTGAAACTAAATGGTTCCCAAAAGCAAAAGGTCTATGATGGGCTTGCAACAGCTAAAAGCCTGTGACTAGATGGATGTGAACTTTGGCCTGGTATACGATGTTTTTATTTGTGAGATGTGCAGCATTAGCCCTGTGAGAGTTGCTCATGGAGAAAATAACATCTGCTGTATGACTGTCTGGCAAAACCTTTTTGCAGTTATAATCAAGCAGCAATTATTTTGTTGGAGAGTAAACAAAATAAACAATCCATGAATTAACAACTGCAATGTCATTTCTCATTTCACCACAGGACATGTACAGCAGGGTCTAAAATACATCTACTGTTTGCTTTTAAAGGAGCTCTAGTGAAAGCTGAATCAGAAGAGACACTTTTGGATTCACTGGAGCTGATGCTGCCACTCTTACCTATGCAGAGCTCAGACCCTTGTGCCCTGACTGGAGCTTCTCCCCTGCTGCTTTCCAGCTTGCTTCCACCTCTCTCAAAGCTCAGGGTCAAAACAATCCTCTACTGACCTCAGCAATTTCTATGCAGTTTGTTTTGAGAAGAATTCGGTTTCCACCAAGTTTGGCTTTTTCAAAACATGCCACACGGAGAAGTGTTTTCTATAACCATTTGACACTCAGTAGATCTGAACCGCTGCTATTCCATTTCCTTCAGCTGATTGCAGCCTTCATGACTTGAATGAGGACCACAGGTCTCCCTGTAAGTCCTCACACAAGCACTGAGCATCGCTGACAGCACGGTCAAACAGTAGTCTTGAGAAATACTTAAAGATGAGTTCTTCACTTGGCTACTTAAGCCCACTGCACTTGTTGGTCTATCATCTATTTCAGCCAACAGAAAGTGCCTTTGCTATATTTCTTTCTGCTTTATAGTTGTTGAACATCAGCTTGGACCGTTTTACTTTGACTGAACTGATAAATTTTTGATATGAGTCACCTGACACTTTAATAGATTTTATTAATATTGTTTGTGTGAAACTCCTTTTATGCTGCCAGTAGATCTCTCCTTCTATCTTTTGCTTCTCTCACTTTATTTCGCTTTAAGCTTTCTCCAGTTCCCACCTTCTGCTTTATATTCTTTACCAACAGCTTTCCTTTACTTCAAAGGTAATGCACATGTATTACACGTCCCACCATCTACAGCTTTCCCTGTTTCTTTGTTCAGTTGGATTTTGTAACTACGGTGGCCTGTGAGGGTGCAGTATTTGCAGAAGGGTGTTACAGGTCCTGGTTGGTCCTGGAATGGATGCTGCAAGGTGCTGTAACTTTGTTTTACAATGGAGGCATGTAAAAATTCTAAGGCAAAATTAGATGAAAATATCTTTTACCAACTAGGTAATAAATATTCTATTTGGAATTTTTATACAGAAGCTCTAATTCCTTGCTCAGCAGTTCTGGTGTCAAATTTGGATACTAAAAGTTATCACTGAAAAGGTAACTGATCCAGAGTTATGTGCTTTTCTCAAGGCAATATTTATTGTATAGTTACTCATGCCATCTCCAATACATCTCTGAAAGTCCACTATAATTATAGTTTAGAAGGATATAGACACTGTAATTGTTATTCACAGCTGAGATATATATCCTTCATATTTGCAATCTCCATCCCAAACAAACTGAATGATGAGGATATCCAGATATATTTACTATTAAAATATATATAATAGTCTTGCAGGTAGTTATTGAACAACAGTTTCTAAAAGTGTCATTCATTATGGTGATTTTACAGTTTTCTTAAGTTCTCTGTAAAGGATAAGTCTTACATTGTCCTAGCTTGCTATGAAATACTGAACAGTTAATATATGGTATCATGAACAAATCTGTTAATAAATACAAACAGTTCACACATGACCTCTATAAAATGTTCAGTCAGACAACTGATGCTTATAGCTTGCTGTATTTAAAAAACATTGCTTTTACAAACTTACAATGTTAATAATTCATTTTAAAACAGCTTGCTCACTTGGAGAAAAAGTTTTGCTGTGAGCATTATCAGTTGAAAAATTCAACAGTCTTATTTTGGACGCTGACTGCAAGCCTCCAGAAGGACTTGATTTTGTTAGGGTTGATCATGTCATGCAGTTGTGACAGAGGATGGTTTTCTCAGCTGCAATTCTTGCAGGCATGCATGACTGACTTAGATGGAACAATTGTTATGAGAAGTGTTTTACTTACTTAAGATGTCCTACTCTTATCGTGAAACTGTAAGATACAGTTCTATTTGTAAACAACTGAAGCATAATATCTACAATACATCATGTAAAGTTATAATCACTGTCAAAATATCAAGGCAACATCACAGAAAGTGACTGCTGTAATTGACAGAGATGGTGATCAGGCTCTGAAACTGTTTTCTGATTGCATATTCATGATTTCTATCTATAATATGCTACAGTTACTGTGTGAGTTATTCTAAGTGGATGGTTTAACATGACTAGACTGACACCTTGTACTTTGAGATTTGCAAGTCTAATCCTTTAGCACTGTTCCCTCCACCTTTCTTCCAAATGTCTTGCTCTTCACAGGTGGACATATTTGTGGGACACCTCCAAGAACATATGCATGCAGGAGTAGACCAAGCAGTTGCCACACTGGTGATGATGGTTTACTGGTAAAGCAATACCCCAGTGTCTGCCACCATACAGCCCACCCCTCTGGTAGCTATGAGTAACTGGTGAACGCTCATTCAGCTGTAGCTTAGAAGCATGCTTTAATACATGCCCATGAACAGATCATTTGTCTGAGTTGCACTCTGGCCTTGGGTAGCTCTCTGTAAACTGGCTTTTTTATTAGTTAATTACTTGACTCATTTGTCTTTTAGGCAGGTACTTCCAACATGCCATGCCATATCCACAACAGTTACTGGTAAGTGAAGGGTAAAGCTGTGGAACTTGCAGAAATAAACTCCTACATCTGTCATTCATAAGTAGAAGACAATGATCTTTCTCCTTTTCTGATGTTGAATATTACATTTTCATTCAAGCTGAAGATAGAGGTTTGGTGGGAACAACGCAAAGACATTATCTGTTCCCATTCTTCCTTTCACTATTCGTATTTCTGACACAGTCAGAAGAGTGGTGCAATTTTCTAAATAAAAGTTGATTTTTTTTCTTTCCCAGGTAGTTACAGTTTATCAAACACTGAAGCTCTCTATACAACAATTAAGTTCCTGGAGTTTTTCCACATTGTATAAATACATATTCAGTGGGCCAGAAAAGAGGTGACTGTAAGGGGCATTTGTGAAGATTATGCAAGAAGACAGATGAGGGGATTGCACATTAATGCCTGTTTACTCCTTTATCTGAGCCTGCTGTTAAGCATACAAAGACAAGCTTTAATTCTTTTAGTGCAGAAGAGGAAGGATTGGGGTTTATAATCTTAAAAATGTCTTGTGCAGTGAAGAACTACTAATTCCTACTTGCCTCCATTTAGGAGCAAAGAAAGTGTATATTAAAGGATGCAATTCAAAACACAAAGGCATGTGAGGGTTCCCAAATTTACGGTTGCTTTGTCCATTTTCTATCTTCCTCAAATCATCTCCTTTCCATAAGATTCCTGGAGGCTTCTGTCCATGTTTTTATGGCAGAAAACCCAGAAATCTTACATCCTCTAGTGTTGCTCCCCATGCAGATCCAAACACCACCATGCACTGCAGCCATAAGGATTTGAATATTCTTTTTTGACTTAAATATGTTTCTGATTAAAAAAAGAGAGAGGCCTCTGTCTGTAAAATGGACAAGCTTGCAAATGCTTCACGGATTGCTGAAAATTCACTTTTGTGCATGAGGGACAATGGCCAAGGTAAAAGGCCAGTCTGATTTTGCTCTCTTCATTCATCTCCTGGAAACGCTTCTGTATTTGTTATGCATTAAGCACAACAAGTCACATGACTGGAGGATCTGCTGTACCTCAGATGAAGGCAAAACATTTTGACAAAACTGATCAATTGCAAACCTAGACTTTCAGACCAATTAACCTGAGTTTAACATAATTGTACAGAGTCAGCCACTGTTGAGACTGGTCCTGTAATGGGAAAAAATTTGTATGGCAACACCATTGACTGATTACAGCATTTCTACAGTTCCAGTTCAGTTTGCAGCAGCAGCTGCAGAAGTATTCAGCTAACAATGAGCTTCTTAAGTTTGGTTTTGATGTGTGCCTAAATGGGAGAATGCATTTAGGAAGATTGGCGGAACTCAAAAAAATGTTCTCCTTTCAGGACACAACATGCAACTTTTCAAATGCCTCCCTATTCTCCCAAACTCCAGACCAACTGGCAGCTGGATAAAAGGAGAGAAATCACATCAGATTGCCAAGCTGATCAAATCTTGCTGTTGAAAAAGAGAAGATATGAATGACTTTTCTGTCTGCCTGTGCACTGCTGTAGAGATCTAGCCTCTCTTTTCCACCTGCTGTGAGAACCTTCAGTAAGCTACACTTCCAGTGGTGACATCTACTCGCTTCTTCTAAGCAATTATATCCTTCAGTGTCCTCAGAGATTGGCTTCCTCAGAGATTGGCTTCCTCTCATTTTCTCAATAGAACAGTGTCTGTGGCATGCTGCTTAGCAGCTGCTTTCGTTACATTCTGCTTTGTCTGCTAGTCACTTGATGATGACCAGAAGTGCTCTTCACCACTCCTTACTCGCATTTTTCCAAAATGCAACAGTTCCATGATCTCCACTGTGGGATGGACACGAAGATGCAGCTGACAAGGCAGAAAGTCTATGACCCTGCTGTATTTACATTGCAGTGTATGAGGCAGGAAAGGTTCAGCTCAGAGCCTGCACTGATATTTCCCTGGAAACAGTTTTGATAGGTAATACAGCAGCTTTTAGCTAAAGATACATTCGCCTCTACTTGCTCCTTCCAGATTCAGTATGTAACCATGCTGTTTTCCCTCAGAGCAGAGCCACCATGGAACTCTGGGTTGGTTTCTCTTAGCCAGAAGCATAGGCAAGTGGAAACAAGCCTTAGATCCAGCAGGAGATCTTTCAATGTAGGTGCAGCCCAGGCTGAGGTACACTGTCTAGGGATAAATGGTTCCCAAAACAATTTGAAGTTACATTGTGGCTTGCACAGGACTGTTGTTGTTGTCGTCCCTTTACTACTACCGCTCTGAAATAAAAAAGCAGAACTGGGTAGGCACTGGAGTTTCTGTTTCACACTGTTAATTTTTCCAAATCCAGGCAAAACATCAGCTTTCCAGTTGGGTGATGAAGCTTTAAAAAGTGTAAACACCCTCCCTGTTCTATCTAAAATATTTAGTTGTATTTTATACTTGGATGTTATACTTGACTTTTCTTCCTTTGCTCAACATTTAGATTTTACTTGTTTGCAAATAAATGCATACATAACTATTAAAGAATGTTTAAAGAAGTGACAGTTTCTGGTTAGTACTGAGACCAGCCTCCCTCAAAACAGGTGGTGTTTATACCACATGGTTATGATTGTCCATCACAACTACAGTCATTCAAGTGTTTCATGAAGCATCTCATTTTGGTAATGTTAGTGCAATGTGTTGTGAAAGGCACCAGGAACATTGGTTCTTAACATCCCAATGAAGTCAGTAACACAACTAGACTGATAAGGAATGTTTCTCCTATAATTCCATTAATAACAAAAAATAAGGTATACATTGGTAGATCCTCCCAGTAACTCTAAAATAATGCTAATTCAAGGTTTTATTCTCTGCTCAATAGGGTCACATTCATTGCATTAACTTGGTCTGGAGTGTGTTTATTATCCAGAAATCCACATGGTTGCATGTGTTCTTATGTATCTTGAGGATCCGGGCAGATAAGCTGCATGAAACATTACCTGGTTCCCCATTTATTCCTACATGTTCCTGTTTCTGGACTTCACAAGCTAATTCATCTCACAGTTCTTAACTTTTGTGATTTTCTCCGTAGAGAATCTGTTTATCCTTCCGGTTCACAGGTGTTAGAATCTTCCAGAATGCCTCTTCTCCCAGGCAGAACAATCCTTACAGCGGCTTTGGCTGAAGAACCAACTCCAGCATTTGGAAGGGGGAGTTGCCCTGTTTCCTTCTCTTCTGTGACTGCTGTAGGCACTTCAGTGTCTAACAATATATGTACAAGGATTTCATGTGCTCTCACTTCTGCTATCAAAACTTGTAACGCTCCCAGTAGACCAGACACTATATAAGGACTTAATCAACTTTGTGGAGCTCTGGATTTATGTCAAATCTAGTTCTCTTCTGTTTAGATGGTGTTTTAAGGACATTGTACTAGAAAGGCTTAGGTTCACCACACATCCCCTTCCAGCTGAAGCTTGATTGTTATGTTGCCTGGGGGTAGGGCATTAAAGTCCCCTTAAAGGTCTTGAATGTCCCGTTTCAGGCTCCAGAAGGAACTATGTGTCTGCATTCAGAGATATCCTGGTAAGACAGGAAAAGTGGTATTATGAAAAGGAAAAAGTGTTACATGTGAAAAGGCTGATGTGTCTAAAGAGCAGTATCCAGCAAACTCCTAACATAAAACTATCCCTTAATATTGCCCATCAAGAGACAGCCTGATGAGATTGTTGGTTATTGCCAAAAAGTATCAAACTTTTATTGTGAAAGAAAATCACTGTAAACACTGTTGTAACACAGACTCCCCATCTGGTACATTCATGAAGCACAGCAGTACATCACATAACACAAACCAGAATGATACTGTATGGTAGCTTGGGTAAAATAACTCTTGCATCATGTGAGGGGGTAGTAAGCCCTTTATACTGCAACTGTTAACCTTAAAACAAACATGAGGATATTCTCTCTCCCCTATCTAAGTGGTATAAAGACTATTTGTGATCATGCACGTCTTGAAAGAGGTGACAAAAAGGAAGATAATTTTTATTAGATCATGGAGTATCTTTGCAATTCTACCACTTTTTAAAGATGTCACACACTGATGTGAAATGTTGTACAGTTTGAAGTTATGACCTTATAAATTTTGTTCTATTAGTGTTAATAGTCTTATCAATTCTTAGCATGTTGGAAGTTCTTTGTGAAAAAGAAAAAAAATCCATGCTGAAGTGCAATTTATGAAAAATTGAAATGTTTTCTAGAAATTTTCCTGATTTTGACAAAAAAAAAAGAATTTAAAGCCTTTTAACATATTTTCAGTTTTCTTATGTCAAAACACTTCACAAGTGTCAAAACAGCTCTTCCTTAAATTATAGAGTACATTAATGTGCTGTGCATGTATATATTATAAGCTGTATTAATATATGCTCAATATTCCACCTTTAAAGTTCTATAATAGAGGGTTCTCTTTGAGAAAAAATGTATTAATAGTGTTGGCAAATGTTTAGAAGTTATGAAATGAGTGTTTTCAAGTTTTGATTTCATGGTAAATTTTTAATTTCATAGTAAATATGTGAATCTTGTGACTTCTGGTTTCTATATGAAGCAGTGTTTTTCAGCTGATTGCTAGCGGTATCTTCAGAACACGTTGTATTTAACGAGTTCTCTTCACTTTTTTTTTTTTTTTTGTGAAAGAACTAACGATGCACGATTTTTCCCACAAGATGGCAGTGATTAGTTGTGAAATTTACGGGAAAAGACGTGTGATGACACATAAAAACCTCTGTGAAAACAGAAGATCCAGGTTTGATAAACCAACGAGAACATGGATATTACAGAGTCACAGGGAAAGCTCCAGCTTTACTTCACTCCGTTGTGGCCAGACAGAGCAGCATGTATTTTATTGTAAGTAAGATCATATAACATGGTGCTTTTAGATAGCAAGCCAGAACTGGCTGCAAGATACTTCTTTTTAAATGTGTATGTTTGTGTGTAGAGATTTCCCTCTCACATACATATTTTTATATTCATACAACTGCAAAGTGTTCATGTATGAAGTCTGCTGTTAACCAAATACTACGAACCCACAAATTATTCTGCCTGAAAAAGAAAAATTCAAGCCAGAAAGAAAATTCCAGGGACAAAAAAGGAGAAAGTCACTACAAAAGTTGTAGCAAATACATATTAGAAATATATTACTTTATTAATAATTTTAATTTATATTTTATTATGCTAAATCTTTCTCTGAATCTCATTTAAATCAACATTTAAAAATCCGTAAGGCATGAAATGCTGCATCGTAGTGAGTTGCTGCAAACCTACAATAAAGAACCTGTTCAATTGTGATGGGAACCATCACCAGAATGAACAAAACGATCTTCCCTATTCCTAACTGAGAAATACAAACACATTTTCCCACCATCATCATAAAAATCCTGCAATTCTTTTCATCTCTGATTTAATCTAAGCGTGGCAAGAAAGTGAGTGTGAGTAGGGAAGCCAGAATAGCAAATCCTGAGCCTTAAGCAAAAGCTAATTTTTTTCCCTTTTTCATATGAAGCAGGGCAGCTTGGACTGTGTGTCTGTGTCCCTACACACACAGATATATATCTATCTGGGCACGTGCACACTCACACATGCACACACTCTTCAGTATTTCCCGTTTTTGCAACGGTATTTCCCAGCAGCATTTACACTTATGTTCTTATATATGAATCCTACTTTACTGTGACAATGCAAAGAATAAACATTTTCTGAAGATGTTGGTAGAGGGTAGGTCTCCATCTGGTGAAAAGCAGCAGTCTGCAAACACAGGGAGCAAAGCCAGTTTATGATGGCTCAGGAGCTGTCTACATGATTTAGGCCTCTGTCTAAATCACAGCTGTCTATAAGGGAAGGTGGATTTACTAGAGGTAATATAAAACCTTTCTTTGGGATTTGTATGAGGAAATGGCTCATCCAAATAGATCCAAACTTAAGAATGGCCATTCAGAAATCATATCTTGGCCCCATCCAGTATGTATCCTTGCTGATAAAGGGTCACATTCAGATACCTATGTCTTTCCAAAACACAAGTGGCGTGGCTGAGGACATCCATTTTCCAGCATAGCAAGGAATCGTAGCTGAGGACAGCAAACAGGCTATTCATACTTTCTTAGAATCACAGATTCACAGAAACATTTAGATTGGAAAAGACCTTTAAGATCATTGAGTTCAACTGTTAACCCAGCACTCGCAAGTCCACCACTAAACCATGTCCCTAAGCACCACATCTACAGGTCTTTTAAATACCTCCAGCAATGGTGACTCAAGCACTTCCCTGGGGACCCTGTTCCAGTGCTTGACAACTTTTCCTAATGTCTGACCTAAACCTCCCCTAGTACAACTTGAGGACATTTCCTCTTGGACTATTGCTTGGAGAAGAGACTAACCCCAGCTTGCTATGACCTCCTTCTAGGTAGCTGCAGAGAGCAATGAGACCTTCCTTGAACCTCCTTTTTTCCAGATTAAAGGAGTTTCCTCAGCTACTCCTTAAAAGACTTGCTCTCTAGACCCTTCACCAGCTTTGCTTCTCTTTTTTGAACAAGCTCCAGCACCTCAATGTCTTTTGTGTAGTGAGGGGCCTAAAACTGAACATGGTGTTCAAGGTGTGGCCTCACCAGTTCCAAGTACAGGGGGACAATCACTTCCCTACTCCTGCTGGCCACATTATTTCTCATACAAGCCAGGATGCTGGTGGCCTTCTTGGCCACCTGAGCACATGCTGGCTCATATTCAGCCAGCTGTTGACCAACATCTCCAGGTTCTTTTCCACTAGGCAGCTTTCCAGCCA